>ML778867.1:438916-465970 GCA_009831015.1 Picea engelmannii | reverse complement strand
TTAGAGCAAGACTAGAATAAGTCTATAAAAGATATATTGCACTAGGGAACATACCTTGAGATGGGCTAAAACTGGAGGCCACCATAGAGTTGTTTGTCAAAGGAAACATTAATGTCTCTTGGTCCCTTAACTAGTGTTGGTATCGTTAGAAGGTATCGTGGCTATAAAATTTTCCAATTGGGTTTTCCATGCATACATCCTTATAGGATATTTGCCTCAATAAGCATCTTCTCCCTTGACGGCCCTATAATCCACTTTGTATAGAGAGCAACCTCTTTCAAGATTAATGCTAATAATTTGGCGTTCTCCTTGCATACAACAAGATTCCCATCTTACTTGATGAATTCTTTCTTACCTTCTTAGTTGAGAGAAAGGAGCTAAGTAATTGAGACGCTGTTGAGCTAGCATCTGATATGCTTGATTTGAAGGCATCCAACATAAGTCATGACTAGTAGTAAATGTGTAAAGAAGTTAGGGTATTTTTTAAGGATTCAAATATTATACCTATGTATTGTATTCTAGGTGACTATTTTGGTTTGAAAAAATCATACATATAGATATGTAGGCAAAAATTCAATAAAAAACATACAATTTACTATTAAAACTTGTAAATTTTAGCGAATGTTATCAATTAATCATATTTTGTGTAAAAAATAGATGAATTTTTAAAAGGAAATTGGCCAATTAGTGAATATATATTTTTTAAAATAACCAGAAAATAGCGATTTGGTGAAAATTTGCCTCTAAAAATACAGTGAAAGAAGTTAAGGAAACATCCCCTTGAACCTAAATCTTGTGTGACAAAGTTGTAGCACTAGAGTACGTGACTTGACTTTTAGCGCACACACTTGTGAAGCAACTACCAATTGCCAACACTTAGAAAGATTCTTGTTGAACTATTCCTTAGTGCAAAATCTGAACATTCATGGACTTAGTCTATCGATGATCTCATTTGGGATCAAACCTCTCCTCCTTTAAAATGGTGATGGTAGATAGAGTCTAAGTACTATATGTAACTTGAAATTGTTAATAGAGAGAGAATATATTTATGTAAATTAGTAGATAGGAAAGATATACTTTTTAAACATATTGAGCTATTGTTGAGTTGTCAATTTTTGAGGAGTCCCCAAGTTGAGACTCCATTGTGGGTTTGTTGAGTTATTGTCAAGTTTGAGTCATGTGATAGTTGATGCATGCCCCCTACAAATTATCTTGATTGCTGGAAGACGTAGGGATTGTTGATTTTTTTATTAAGCTAGGCTCAAGCATGAAGTTCATTCCATTTTTTAGCATTTTATTTGAACCATATACATTTGCAGTTTCACCATTAACAATTTGTTGCAGCAACCAAGATCACAAGAAGAAATACCATGCACAAGAACATAAGAAGTATCCTAGGAAACCATTCTCAACAAGGGAAGAAAACCCAACCAGTCCTTTGCTATATTCTTCAAGAGAAAGACCTCCCACACCATAAACCTAGCACACAAAAGGGTGCTCACAAACCCTAGAAGACTAGCGCCCAATAGAGGTGCACACTTTTCCTAAGAACAAGTACTTGCTGAAATTTCCAAACTCACACTTGTGTTATGATTCCTCAATGGGGAATTTACCTTTATTTATATTAGATTGAGCCTATCAAAAGTAGTGTCTATTGGCACAACATGGCCGACCTCAATAACTCACAATATAATTAATAATTACCATATTAATTATCTTTTACATTAATTATCTTTCACTTTATGGTGGGGTCGACCTGTACCCTTTACATCACAAATAGGGTTACAGGTAAGTTTGACTCTTGGACAATATAACAAGGGATCTCATACACCCACTAGTGCTCAACCACTAGGGGCACATCCATCTGTGCTCAGCCACAGGGATGTCCACATCTCTATCTCATTGCGTCTCACAGGAGAATCACACTCACTAGTGCTCAACCACTAGAATCACGTTCACCTGTGCTTAGCCACATGCACGTCCAACTCAACAGATCTCTTTCTCACTGCGTCTCACAGGAGAATCATCTGGAGTATCACATCATCTCAACTCTATGCATAGAGGAGACCAGTACATCGTTTCATCTCCTTCTCAGAGAGAACGACACACCCAATTCATGGGCTTCCTCACCCCACACAGGGGCACACAACAATCCATCTCCGTCTTAGAGAGGAACCACACACTCAACTCATGGGCTTCCTCACCCCACACAGGGGCACAACGTTCCATCTCCGTCTCAGAGAGGAACCACACACCCATCTCATGGGCACACCCAACTCATGGGCTCTCTCTCAGGTCGACTCACTCAGTCTGTGTCTTGGAGGATGTCTCACGCAGTTGTAATCATCAACACTCCCTCTCAGCTAAGGAGGCATTCTCCACTAGGCCATGTCTCTCACAAAAGTACTCGAACTTCGTCTTGGCAAGCGGTTTGGTGAAGATGTCTGCAATCTGCTCATGGGTAGGAAGGTACTGCACGTGTACTGTTTTCCTCTGCACCATGTCTCTGATATAGTGATATTTTATCTCAATGTGTTTCAATCTATCATGAAACACAAGGTTCTCAGAGAGCTTCACACAACTCTGGTTATCACAATGAATAGTAGTAGGATCTGTTAGCGTCAGAAGTCACTCCTGGATTGCTTGCAGGAGCAGAGCCCAACGCCCATCAATTTTATGTCACGATAGTTTTTAATGGGTGATCAAATGGATAGAGACTCGGGGAGATATCACTCTAACTCAGGGACTGGGTCTAGTATGCAAGGAACAAAGGAGGTCTTGATCTAACTTCAGTCAGTGAGCTGATTTAAAGATGGGCAGGTGGAAGACTTGGTGAGAGGGGTGGACAAACTACCTCAGGAAACAGACCTTTCAGCAGTTTGTAGAGGAAAAACCCTGAATGCAAGATCCTCTTGGTTCATGGCTTCGGGAAACTGAAAGGGGGACTTGACTGGATCCTCCAATTCCAAGTCGTTCAGCGCTAAAGAAATCACAGAGACCGATTAGAAATGATGCAACTGTTACAGTGATCCAACCTACATCATCCTATAACAATCGCAACTCGACTGGATCCTCCAATTCCGAGCTGCTCTAACACAGTATAACAAAGACGTAAAAGAAACTAACGTTCATAAGGCAAGAAGTCTCAAGAGTCCAGCATAACCAGAATAACAGTGCTTCATTAAAGTTTTACAACCGGGAGCCTTGCTCAACCATCGATAGATTACAAAATACAAAGACTGAGTTTATATACTCAGAGAAATTTGCCTAACAGAGGTGTGCTCAGTCACCCAAGGCTTGGTGTCCCTTCAGCCAAATTCAGACGGGTATTCTTTGTTAGATGCCACCTTAACTGCGTGTGGCTCCTGTAAGGGGAGTAGCTGAGCCATTAAGTGCCGAGCTAGCGTGTGCAGACCTCCTCCGGCTAGTCGAGGACTCGACATGGCTTTTTTGGAAAAAGGGGTACACAGGACCCTCTCGAGCAGACCGCTTGCCAGCCCCTCCATACCTCACACTTAATGAATGAGGAGAGGTTTCAACCACCCCTTCTCGCCTTCATTTACTCCAAGCGAAAACCAGGACTGAGGTCGGATCAGATGGCACCTGGAGATCGCGACGATCCTTTCGGCGACTGGACTCGACAACCTTGGCCCCTTTTGCACAGCTCTTTCTATTTTTCCATGTGACGACGGGCTGTGACCCTGCGTTTATTCTCAAAGGTGCTTTCGGCGTTCGCGAATAGGAAGGGGCTGATCCTTGCTTCTTAAAATCGCGATGAGCGAAATGCCGAGATGGCTTGAGTTGGCGCCATGCGTCCCTCTCAGATCTGACGGCACTGGGCTCACTCGGTGCTGTTGTGGGCCCGGGTCCTGGACACTCCCGGCACCTCGCGCATCGGGAATATGACGAAGCTGCTCCTTGCGCCTTTAAATCGCGATGGGCGAAACGGCGAGGAGCCTAATTGCGCGCCAGGTGTCTCCTGTGGATAGAAGGCTGAGATTGCTTCGTGATACTGCGGGCCTGACTTTGAGCGCTTTCGGAGCTTCGGGGTTCGAGGTTTCGAGATGTAAAATGACATGGAACTCTCACCCTTCGAACTCCTGAATGCTGAAACGCCGACGTGGCTAGATCTCGCGCCACACGTCCTTTGGGATGGACGACTGCCATTCATTCCTGCACATAATATGGGCGCTATCCATTGCGATAATCTCGGCGCAACTCCTCTAACCGCGATTTCCCGCCATCCGTAGATCTGCTCTTATGGATGAATCTGGACCGTTGATAATATAATTTTGCCCGCTTACTCGCATGGAAGTTTGAAACGGGATTTTTCCGTGCTGTGCTCGGGTGCTCCTCATGCAACTTGCAGACTTGAATACTCTTGTGCTCAGGACAAGAATTGCTACTAACAGGATCCATCTCATGATCGAATAAATCTGTCAGAAGTTTGCGAAGCTACATTGCTTCGCGGATTTCCACACTCAATTCTATGTACTCTGCCTCTGCGGTACTCAATGCCACATAGCTCTGTTTCTTGCTGCACCAGGAAACCATGGCAGACCCTAAAGTAAAGCAACAACCGGAGGTGCTCTTCCGGTCCACTGCGCTCCCTACCCAATCTGCATCGACATATCCCTGCAAGCTCAAGTCTACACTGGAGGCATATCTCAGGCCATATCCAATTGTTCCTTGTAGGTATCTCAATACATGTTTTGCTGCTATCCAGTGAGTCTGTCTTGTTTGGATCATGAACTGGCTAAGCACATTTACTGCATAGCATATATCAGGTCTGGTGTTAACCAGATACATCAGTGATCCAATCAATTATCTGTAAAAGTGTGGATCAATCTCTCCTGAATCAGCATTACTCATCTTCTTCAAATCCATCACCATTGGTGTAGGCATGGATTTGCATTCTGTCATACCGGATTTTTTCAATATCTCCACAGTATATTTTCCTTGACTTAGGAAAATCTCATCTGTCGTCTGCCATACTTCTAGTCCCAAGAAGTAATGCATCAAGCCTAAATCCTTCATCTCAAATTTAGCAGTCAATGCTTGTTTGCATTCAACAATGAGTCTCTATGAACCGGTGAGGAAAAGGTCGTCCACATATAGGACCAAGATTAAGCACTCGTTGCCATCAATGTGATAATATAGGTTTGGATCAACAACACTCTTGCTGAAACCCAAACTCATCAAGAATCCATCCATTTTCTCATACCAAGCACGGGGTGCTTGCTTTAGCCCATACAGGGCTTTCTTCAACTTGCACACATGAGATTTTTCGTTGTGTATAACGAATCCTTCTGGCTGCTCGATATAAACTTCTTCCTCAATTTCACCATTGAGAAAGGTTGTCTTTACATCCATTTGATGTAGTTTCCAACCCATGGAAGCAGCTAGTGCAATGATAGAATGGATGGAAGTGTATCGGGCTACTGGAGCAAATGTCTCATCATAGTCAACTCCCTCTACTTGCGAGAACCCTCTGGCTACAAATCTCGCTTTGTATTTCTCGATGCTTCCATCAACTGCATGCTTGATTTTATAAATCCATTTGGAAGTCACTATAGACTTTCCCTTTGGTCTCAGAACAATATCCTATACATCATTTTTCAATATAGACTGATATTCTTCTGTCATGGCATCTTTCCATAGCTGTTCACCTAAAGCTTCTCCATGACAAGAAGGCTTAGAGTCAATGATGTGGCTCATGGATGAAGGGTAGCTTGAGAATCTCTTTGGTCTCTTGCTCTCTCTGGTTGTCCCTTGAGGGGCTGTATGTCCCTCTGCTTCTTGTAGAGTTTGTCGGGCCCAAGCAAGCCTTTTATGTCATACTGCAATATCTCTGGGCATGTCAATTGGAGCAACTGGATCCG
The DNA here is from genome assembly GCA_009831015.1 of Picea engelmannii. Lineage (NCBI taxonomy): Eukaryota > Viridiplantae > Streptophyta > Pinopsida > Pinales > Pinaceae > Picea > Picea engelmannii. Next base: position 460,088 of record ML778867.1, on the reverse strand, counting down.
TTGGAACAACTGGATCAACTGGAACAACTGGATCAATTGGAATAATGTCTGTCTCCCTCTGAACTGCTGAAGGGGGAGAAGGCATTGTCTCACTATCAATTTCCATCTGAGATTCTCTGGATCTTTGGAAGGCTATCTCTTCTTCAAAAGTAACATCTCTGCTTATCTCAATCTGTCTCTGACCAGGAATGTAGATCCGGTATGCCTTCGAGGATTCACTGTATCCTACAAATGTGCCCTTTCTCCTTGAAGGGTCTAGCTTGGATCTCTTCTCTTTGGGTACATGAAAATATACTAGGCACCCAAATATCCTGAAGTGTCCAATCTCAGGCTTCAACCCGGTGAAGGCTTCTTCTGGAGTAATGTTCTTCAAGATTTGATGAGGACTCCTGTTCTGAACATACACTGCTGTCATGGATGCTTCTGCCCATAGAGTCATAGGTAGACTCTGATCATGTATCATTTCTTTGGTTGCCTCGATGATAGTTTTGTTTTTCCTCTCTGCAACCCCATTTTGCTGAGGGTTGTAAGGAACTGTGAATTCCCTCTTGATCCCTGCTTCAACACAAAAATTGCTTCAATACAGAAGTTGATAATTTATGGACATTCTCCATGTCATATCTTTCTCCACAACCAACATAATGGTTAATCCACATGAAGAAGAACCAGGGAAAATGTACCCTTTATCCAACAACTCTAGAATCTACCTCTTTATCTCTTCTTTCTCAAGTAATGAAGTTTTGCACAATGCCTCATTAGGTAGAACAACTTGTTGTAGGTGAATACTATGTTTAATTGCAACTTGGAGTCATACCTCAATGTTGTGACACTTGGACTTGGAAAAAACTTGTTCAACTTTGAGCTCGACAAAACTCGACGACTTCGCTAAAATTGACTCAACACTTGACGAAACTCGATAAATAGAAGAAAACTCAAAATACAAGAAATTTAGTGCATAAAAAATAATACTGACATTCTGAGTCCATAAAATCTATAAAGTGACAGGTTATCCATCAATTCATCTCATGAAATATGATACTGTAAAATTTGATACTTGGTATTTGTTTCAAAAATTGAAACATAAATCAAATAACGTGCAATCCATCAAATAGTACCAAGTTCAACCACATAAATCATGACACTATTTCAAATTCAACATAGACAATTTCTCTAGTCTCGACTCCCATTTACTAGGACCTTTGGCATATACCCTCAAAGTGTTAGGCTTTGTAGTGCTAGTCACTCCTAGTCCAATTGTCTCATGTAGAAATTGTGATGCCAGTGTGTCAGGTGTCTCAAATATCGGTGTATTAGAGAGATCATTAGTGTTTGTGTTAAGCCAACCTAAATCAACAAGAGATTCATCCTCGCGACCCAATCGGATTTTGGATCAATCTTATCCAATACAATTGGATCCATATCCTTTTGTCACAATTGTTTCATGAGTAGGTGGAGGTTGTAGTAAATGAAGTCCAACTTCTCCAACTACTCATGTTCCATGTGTTTGTGATTCTTGGTGTGGATGTGTTCAAATATTGACTAGCTACACTCACAACTTGAAGCGTTGCAAGCCTGACTCAAAACTTTGATGGTGAATTCTTGTAGCCATGGTGTTTCACATCCATAGTGTATCCACCAATGTGTTGTTATAAAAGAACAAAGATCACAATTTTTGCAAGGCGAAGCTTGAAAAAAACCTACAACATATAAATCAAACAATGTACAAATTAAATCTTACTTGGCATTTTCTTGTCCCTGAGTTGAACTAGTGAACAATATCCAAAGATGCCAGTTGATTTCTTGTGCAAATCTCATTGCATATTGATCTTGTCTTGAATTGTGGGATTCAAGAACATCCTCTCAATAAAAACCATCGCACCTCTCATCACCTTGGGATCTTTTTGAATTTTTGACCCCTTATTATAAAGTTCACTGGGATTGAGATATGCTCTTGATGCATGCAACAATGAATGTAGCTGCATGTCCCACTTGGAATCGATAATTCTCCATATGGGACCATATTTACTTCATCCCCCTTATACAAAGATCTAATGGCTACTTTGGCCCTATCCATACTCTCATAAATGTATCCCATTGGCTGGTCTTCTCCATCCACGATCCTCAACACTTTCACAAGAGGCTCATTGATGGCAACAACCTTAGTGACAAACTCCCATAAATCATCTCTAAAAATTGACTTTGAAACAACCATTGTGTCCAATTTTGTGCGGTCGTTCCAATCTAGCCATTTCGGGCTAGCAAACATCCATGTCAATGCCATGTACTTGGTTAAAGGACTTGGCAGTGAAAGAAAGTTTGTTGCAAATCATGTGATAGTTGAGCAAACGAGTTTTCCCTTTGTAAACTCTTTTATAAGGCTCGTTGCTCAACACACCAATTATGGTTATATCTATACCTAGTTATTTTTTTGCATTCATTAATGATTTCCTGCACCCAATCCAACTTACCTATTTCCTCCAAAATCAAATCTATACAATGGGCAACACATGGGGTCCAAAACATGGTAGGTTATATCTCACATAACAACTTTCCATCTTCCACGTAATTTATAATGATGTTATTGACTACTTGGACAACAAGTTTTACAACAACTTCTTCAACAACCTTTGCCAATGGTGAATTTAATAGATTCGCATTCTTGACATGTGATGATGCATCAATGGATTTCAAGAACATGGTTCCTTTAGGGCATGCCACAAGGAAATTTATGATTGTTCTATCCCTTGTATTTGTCCACCTGTTGGACATAACGGTGCCATTGGTACTCTACCACGTATTTTTAAAGTCTTCCCACCTTTTCTTGACAGACTTTACTCCTCATCTAATTCTTTTCCCCTAATTACATTATAAAACAGGGAATTGTATTCGAGGCTAGTAACTATTGCAATGACATCTACCATAGGCTAAAAAAAGGAGAGTTTGCGAGGTCAAATGGGAATTTGTCATGGTACAAAAACCTCCTCACTACAATATTTACCTCCTTCCTCTTCTTTTCATTAAAACTCTCCAAGGATGGTTGAACTCCTAGGGTTGTGTGAGATTGAAAAAAGGAGAGTTTATGTTCGCACTTGCAATATTTTCCCTATTTGATGAACAAGTACTAGGAGGTGGCATTTTGGATGTTTTACCACTTGTGGAAATTTCAAACTTCAACCTAGCTTTCTTTTCTTTTTCTATTGTGATGGTTTCCAAATCAACTTTCATTTCGGCTATAACTTCTTCAAGGCCATGATCACAAACTGTGACTTATTTGCATGGGATTTGTGTTAGGTGGTGTTTTATTCTGTTTATGCCCCCATTCATAGGGTTCTTACAATATTTGCACTTGACTTTCTTGTCATTGTTCAGTTCATTTCGGATAACATGTTCCCATGCTTGATCAAGCTGTCTTTTAGCCTTATGAGCCATGGCTAGTCGAGATTTGGGACAAAGAAAATAGAAAATTGTACGTTGAGTCTTGAAATCACAAACGCAAATGAAAACTTAGAAAACAAAATGTCTAAAAATCAAAATACCTTCTCCAAAAATGCAATGCAATGGAAACCAAAGATGCAAAAGTTAGATTAGAAAATAAAACAAATGCAAATGAAAACAAAATTTATAAAAATCAAAACACCTTCTCCAACAATGCAATGCAATGGAAACCAAAGATCCAAAACGTAGATTACATCACTCTCCACCTTGTATTGGATCTCCAATTGGTAAATATGAATGTTTTGCAACAAATCTCCAAGCAAGAGTAACATAGTATGCTCAAAAACATTTTGGCTTTCAAGAACTCTCTCTAGAATCTAGTTGAAAAGCCAATCCGCTAAAGATGAAATGAACAAATGGAGGAGAAATGAGGTTTCTTTTTGGGTTATATGGCTTTAAGGCTTCAGTAAATGTGTTTCCCACTCTTTTTATCCCTCCAAAGTTGATCTCTTAGCCTACTTTCCTTGACTTTTTACATGTGGGGTCCGCATGTTTGTGTAGGGGTCGAACTTGCAAGTTTGAGGCAAATTTTAATTGAGTTTGGTGATTTTGGGGGGAGTTTTGTCTATTTCGTGAGTTTCAGGTGAGTCTTGGGCGAGTATGTGTCCTTGGAATGACTCATCAAAACTTGTGTCTTGACATAACGTTGTAGCAAGTCATCCAACTGATTTTATTCTTGTGACTCTCCTGTTGTGTTGAGTCTTTGTGCCACTAGAATCACAAGTCTGGTCCTCAGTGTTCCCACATCAATTGGAAAATGTTAATTTTTCTTCCTTCTTTGGTCACAGAGTGAACAATGCTAACTATCTTGAGGCCTTGACGTGTCTTTGAGCTTTTGGATGAAATTAATGCATGGGGCGTTTGATCTTTTTGTGCTATCATTGAATATGCTTGTCCTCCTTTAACAAGTTTGTACTAGTTCTTGCGCTATCAATAGATGGCATCATGGTTACACAAGTAAGGATTGCCAAAAATGACATCATACACATCCAAAGGTACTACATCGAACTATACTTTGTCAGTGTAATCTTTTGAGATAACAAACTTCACCTTGCACTTATGTTGGATGCGCAAGTCCTTAATTCTTGTTGAGCCGATCCAAGGAGTAAGGCTTGGGATGCACGGCTAGGGGAAATTGTGCTTTTTCACTATTGCTTCTAACTTCTAAGCAATGCAAAATACTTTGAGGCCTTGACGTGTCTTTGAGATTTTGGATGAAATTAATTGATGGGGCGTTCAATCTTTTTGTGCTATCATTGAATATACTTGTCCTCTATTAACAAGTTTCTATTGGTTCTTGTGCTTTTGATAGATGGTATCATGGTTACACAAGTAAGGACCATCAAAAATGATATCATACACATCCAAAGGTACTACATTGAACTCTACTTTGTCAAGGTAATCCATTGAGAGGACAGGCTTCCCATTTCACTTATGGTGGATGTGCAAGTCCTTAATTCTCGTTGAGCCAATCTAAGGAGTAGGGCTTAGGATGCACGACTATTCTTGACTTTTGCTTCTAAGATAAAGTCTTGCTGGCTGCCAATATCAAATATTGAGGTGACAAGTTCCTACTTAATTTGGATCTTGTTGTAGAATATTCTTTAATGCTCTATGTGACGAGGATAGATGATTGACATCAGATAAATGCCTTGAATCATAGGGTTAGGTACATATAACTCTTTTTCTTCTTGCTTCATCTATGCAGATTTCTAATGCTTCTCCAGATGAAGCTTCCAATTTTTTTTGGATGTCCTTTGCATTGACATAGTTGGAAAAGGTATGTTTTTCTTTAGTATAATGCGCTATACTCCTTCAATGATATGGAGTCAATCTTCTGTTGTGCAGTGAGTTAATTGTGTTTCTCTATGCACCATCCTTTGCAACATTCTTCTTTCCTTGTGTGTTAGTGCCAACAATGCTGTTTGGCTTCCTCCAATTAGTTTTTGCTTTTGTTCACTTCGATTTATGACGAGTGACATCCCTCGTGAGAATGTTAGACTATGAAGTTCCTGTTGAATTGGGGTGATTAATTTGCCAATGAACTTGGTGACTAACATTGTTTCTTCATCCATCATTTTGATTCAAATGGTGTAATGGCTGAATTTTTTAATATAGGCATTTGTTGATTGGTCCGGCTTTTGTTGTAGGTACTGTGATCACTGTTGTTTCTCCTTCCAATAGTTGATGGGATAAAACTTTGTCATTTAGACGAAGTTTAAACTCATTGCACATCCTAGATTAAGTGATGTTGAGTTTCTTCTCACTCATAAGTTCTCCCACGAAAGCCAAGCTTCTCCATCCATCCTTCATCTTTGTGAAGAGAAGCTTGTCTTCATTTGTATAATAAAGTTTCCTCAACGAATCGTAAAGTTTCAACATCCATCTGAATGTCATAAGGAGGAATTTCTACCTTAATCTTCACTTTGAGATAGGATCCTAAATTTGGTAGTGGTGGAGAATTGGGAGTGTCGCTTGGCTTTAAAATGAAATTTTTTGTAGGGCTTCCTCGAGAATACGCATTTGTAATGCTTCAATCACAGTTGTCAAAGACTATAGCATCAAAGTGACGTGAGTCATTTGTGCATTCAGATTTACCAATCTACCATTGATGTTGGCAATTCCTTCCTCGATGCCTCAATTTAATTTTTGCAATTTGTCTTCCATCTCCTCCTTCGTTTAAGAGTGCATTTTCACAATTTGTCTTCCATCTCCTCCTCTGTTTAAGAGTGCATTTTCACTATAAACTATGTAAAACTTTTGCAATCACTTGTGAATTTGATTCTTTGATACTAATTTGATTTGAATGAGAGTAAAACTACGAAATGCACAACCACAACAACAAATTACAGAAGATCAATTTACCATACATAGTTCTAATCTTATGGCGTGAATCAATACTTGAACACAACTCAATAAATAACACACTAACATTGGTGCAAAGGTTCTGGCCACAAATTAACTCCAAAATTTCATCAATAGAGGAAAAATGGACAACAACTTAGGAACATCGTGAAGCGACAAAATATCAACAACCCATATACAATCTCATGATCAACATAAATAGTCTAGCTAAGGGAAGACAAAGCATTGTCTCCTATCATCTATTCATAGTTCATATAGTACAATACTGTATAGAAAAGAGGGAAGAGCAAGAGGCCAGATTGTTGGAAGATGATCCTTTGTGACAGTTTGGAAATTCACATAACCTTTTGTTCAGTTGTCTAACTGCCATTGTCCACCATGCCGTGTTTCTTCTTGTGCAATGGTGCTAGCATAGAAGGTTACATGACAAGATGCTAGAGCCATTGAACTTCATGTGCGATTGGGTCATTGCATTGGATTGGGTGACTTGACTTTTAGTGTGTTTGTGACACAATGCATTTTGTCTTTTTGAATCCATGCAAGGGATATCCACTGCAATTGCATGCCCAACACCAATTTCTTATGTGCATCTCACACTCATGAAACAACGACCAACTGTGAGAATTCATACTTGGATAGATTCTTGTCAAACTTCTCCTTAGCTTGAAATCCAAATGGTTATGGACTTAGTCAACCTCTAATATCGTCCAAGATCATCTTTCTTTTGTTATCTTTTTGGCTAATATATAGTTAAGAGCATCAGTTGAGAAACCCTAAAGGGATGGAGCTAAAGAAAAACTTGTTAGGTTGACCTTAGTGAATTAGTGCTCTTAGAGTGACAACCATTAATTATGATGTAGGCCATAAGTAATGCCGTAATTGCATTGTTGAAGCAATTTGCAAATCCAAGTATACAAGCATTGATAGGATTAATGGCCATCTATGCTGCCAAAAACTACATGTTATCAAAAATGAGAAATGGGAAATGAAACAGGAAACAACAATAGACCAAGAGATGCAGGTCTAGAGAGTTTTTGGGTAAGAAACACCCCTAATCCCTCTCCCCTAGCACTATACATATTATGCACATAAGAGATAATTTATTGGATCCAAATACATTCAAGGCTCAAAATAGTACACTACATGTAATTTGTTGATATCATAAATCAAATTACATTCACACTATAAGGTTTACGTCTTATTTTTCTATTTTCTTTCATGTTTTTTTATTTAAATTTATGTTTTTTTGGAAATGATGTCATGGGTAGAGACACACCTAAGAAGCAACAATTTTGTATTGTATCCGTCTCTTGACCATTTCTTAGAAAAATGATACCATACTGTACTGTTTGTGGTTACAAAGATAGCCATTCAACTCTATCACAGGCTGCTTCAATATCAATTTTATTAAATAAAGACCTTGCTTGTGGCTTTATCCCATTCCATACCTTATTAAATGGTCATGTTATAATTAAGAATGTATCCTCCTCTATTGAATTGTGGATGTTTTGTCCTTACAATTAGTGGAAAATATGCTTGACTTTAAGGGGGAGTACCTTTGCTAGAATCTCGAATGATGCATTTAAAAGAGTAATAGGTCTCCAACTTGAAATGAGATTTCTAGTACTTTCTTTTGGGATGAGTTTAGTATTATCTTTATCATTGGATTCTCCCAACGTCTATTTTCGTAAAGCTTTTTAGGTAGACATTTGGGATTGTGATGTTCCAAAGTAGATTTATAAAATTCACAAGGAAACCCATGTAGCCTTGATGACATTTTTCTTGTCATAACCTTAAGAGCATCTGACAACTTTTCCAAAAGTGAGGGGAAGCTGCATTAGATAGATAATTTGAGCCACCATATTGTTGGTAAGTACAATAAAGTGAGTCTTGTAATGCCTCTTTGAGTTCTTCAAACAATTTTTAAACCTAAAACGCCATCTTGTAGTGTTCTACAAATTCTCAACAGATGTCCGATTTTGAAGTAGCTCAGTCTTGATTTGTTTGAAGTGCAAATATTCCTTTTAGCTATGTTCTTGGTTGTCAACGCATTGAAAGTACTTGGTAGGCTTGTGCTTGATCTTTCACTATTGGAGGCTAGCCTAGATCTTGGTTTCTTTGTCTAGGCACGACTTTATGATCTTAACAACTTGTCTCAAATTAATAGCTTTTGCTTGAAGCTTCCCACTAAAAGGCTACGATAGGCTATGATTCAAGTTTTTTGTTCACTACCACCAATTCATTAGCCACAACATTCCTCATAGTATCGTTTGGTTGTTGCCACTTGTCTACCATACCCTCTAGGCTCTAAGGAAAGAAGTTGTTTCATCCATGACATTATTCTACTAGTCTATTCATCCAATATAGCCTTTAGGATGAGGGATGATATTGCATATATTTTTAATTACCCGGTTTGTCATGCTTGATTAGCTTGTCACATTTGTTGTTGTTTGCAATGTGCAAGCAATCACATAAGTTGTGTTCACCTAAATCTTTCATGTTTGGTTGTCTTGTCTAGTTTTCTTTCTTCCTCACCTGCACCTAATCTGCCCCATTTGGATGGTTTGCCCCATCTTCTAGTCTCATCAAATCTTTCATTCGTGTGTGCTTTAGTTGATCCTTTGAATTTTAATAGTTGGTCAATATGGTCCAATTCCCTTGTTTTCTAAGTGGGGTCGATTCATTGTGTCATGTGGGCATGTCGCATTTGCTACAGTTCCTAGATCTGTCATGCCCAATTGACTCATCACATCCACTAGGTTTGCTCGCTTTGCCTTGCCTAACTGACTCATCACATCTGCTATGTTTGCTTGCTATGCCATGCCTAATTGGGTCATGACATTTGCTATTTCATCAACTTGTCACATCTATTAGGTTTTCCCTGTCCAACATGCCTGACAATGTTAGCCTCGTACCTCATGCTTCACTGAGTCTTCACATTTACTAGGCCCACCGTTTCTACAATGCACCCTCAGTCTATCATGCTTGACCAACATCTTAAATTAATTATGTCCACTCATTCTATCAAGATGTTTAGTCAGCATCCTTTGTATTTGTTAGCCCTATCATGCTCAATTGTCTCGTCACATATACTTGGTCCTCTTGGTTTGTCATGCAAAGTTGGCTCCTCTCACATGCTAGGTTTATCCACTCCATCATGTTTGCCAAGCTAGTCTACATTTGCTAGGCCTATCATGCTTAGGATTGGATAGTGCGAGTTTGACAATGGGACTAGTGTTAAGAGATTGTTGCACACATTGAGAGATAGATCAACAACGCATTGTTAATTAGAGCACTAGAGTAATAAGTTAGATTAACATAATGCATAAACAAAGTAAGAAGAAGAAGAACCCAAGACAATACACACAATATATGTTGGCTCTATAAAGCCAATAGAGATTCCATAACCCAAAATATTGTGCAAGTTGGAGTGCAATGGAGACTATCACACTACCCCTTGTCTCTCCCTTGTTTTTTCTACAATGGAAATCACAAGTATAAATAATTTCAAGCCAATAAAGAGTGGTTGGTTCCTCTGAAGAACCCTTGACAATACTCACGATATATGTTGGCTCTATAAAGCCAATATAGATTCAATAACCCAAAACATTGTGCAAGCTGTAGGAGTGCAATAGAGATTATCACACTACCATGCAACCCTCACACATGCCTTCTACAATGGAAATCACGAGTATAAATAAATTCAAGCCAATAAAAAGTGGTTAGTTCGTTTTACCCTTAAGAAGCTTCGAGGATTTTTGGGCTTTGTAGGGTTCTACTGTTGCTTTGTTCGAAATTTCTCCACGGTTGTTCATCCTCTGATTGACATAACTAAGAAGGATGCTTTTCATTGGTTGCTCGAGGCACACCAAGCTTATGAGAGTATGGATGAAGCCCTTGCTTCAACTCTAGTGCCTGCTACACCTAATTTCACCCAATCCTTAATCATTGAATGACTCTTCTAGGTTTGGGTTTGGTGCAGTACTCTTATAGGATGATAAATCCAGTGCCTTTGAAAGTAGGAATTTGAATGATAGATAAGATAATTTTATTAATGTCCAACAAATGACCACAAAAGTAGGTCAATGGGACTAAAATAGTACATCTAGTATAGGTGCAAAAGAAACTCTTAGATAAATGTTGAAGGCGGAAAAGATAAAGAAAGAGAATTAGGTGTCTAGCTAATAACTAAACTCTAAATATGTAGCTAAGAGAAGATATAAAATGAGGTGGATATGCAAGAGAGTTTTGGTGTTGAAAAGAACAAAGAAGATTATATGTTGATATAATGACTAATGCAAAGATTGCATGTTGTGAGATGGTGATTGTCAGGTTATCCACCAGTGTGCCGAGAGGGTCGTGATTGTGGGTCAAGAGGGCCGGTTTATTTGATGATCTTGTGGGAGCCCATAACCAGGAAGGAGAATATTACAAGTAACATCTTATGGGTTGGGGACAACTCAATCTACTACTTATACCAGCAATTGTTATGCCTTGTATTGAAGTTGTGATGTCGAAGTCCCGAAGAATGGCTGGAGCGTTGCCTGTCGGTGGTGTTGTGGGATTGGACTTCGATGCCTGGGGTTGTACCTGGTTGTTGTGGAGGGAGTTTAGGACAACCTTTCGAAATGCCTGGTGTACGTGAGTACCGATCTAGATGCCTACTCGGGTAGATGAGGTCTTGAGCCTTGGGGCTCCGGATAGACTGATAGGCTTTAAGCCTGGTTCTGAAAGTCGGAAAGGACAACTAGAGAGTACTCGCGCTTCCCCTGTGTTGTGATGTAGACTTTCGATGCCTGCTGTAGTCACTTGGGTGGCTTATACTAATCCAACAGAGGGTGTGGAAGATGCTGGAGCTAATAGAGGGTGTTGTGGAAGATAGCTAATTAAAATTCTATAAGTAACATATTCAAAGTAACTTCGGGACGAAGTTCCTTGAAGGAGAGGAGTATGTCATGCCCCGCATTATTATTATTATTATATTAAACAACAATAATAAGGAAGTATAATCATTATCCTAAAAAGGGATCACCCCGATGTGAAATTTATATTAATGTCCACGAGAGACCAAAATAGGTCAAAGGGACTCAAAGTGTCTAGAGAGTACAAAAAGCATTAATAGCATACATAGAAAAAAAGAGACAAAGGTGGACTCCCGAATCCCCTAAAAGGAAACATGTATGATTACATATAGCAAATGTTCTTTATATCAACAACAACCTGGAATTTCTTACCAGCAATTTTATATTTGTTCGAGGATTCACTATATGGCTATTATTTGATGACTACTCTGGGAGGAAATGGTGATGCTGAATATGAGAGCTACCATAGAAGCATTGAGTATTATCGGTATCTGACTTCATAATATGCCTTCTATAATTTACAAGTTTTTAGTATAAAAAGATAATTACAGATTGCAAATGAAGCATAGATGCTTATTTGATATTTTGGCTCTTGTGACATTCATGTTTACTTTATATCCTGGATGCTTAGCATGGACTCTTTCTCAGTTCCTCGTAATTATTATCAATGTTTTTGGCTTTTATTCTGTGCAAGTTTTTTGTGTTGATGTGTTTTAGTGAACCTTTCACTCATCATCGGGGTGTGAAAGATAGAGAGTGGTGTCAAAGTTTCCTCCCCTCTTTCTATTTCCAACTCTCTCGGTTCACTTGATATTTCCATCCTCATTTAGCGTCTGCAACACTTCTCTCTCTATCTTTCATGCTCTGATGATGAGTGAGCCTTCAAAGTTTCCTCCCCTCTTTCTATTAGCAAGTCTCCTGGTTTACTTGATATTTCCATCCTCATTCAGCATTTGGATTCTGCAACACTACTCTCTCTATCTTTTGCGCCCTGATGATGACTGAAAGGCTCACTTGAAACGTGTTGGCACTTGAAATTTGCATGCAGTAAAATACTAAAAACCACAAGCATTGATAATAATCCTAGATACTATTATTGTCATGCACATGAAATGCTCTGATATTGATGTCTCTATATCTATGCCTGTTACATTGGAAAATATGAATGCTATGAAAGCTAAGTCATATATTATACAAAATCACAAGAGTTTGTTCCCTATTCAAATAAGGAAGGTAACCATCTCTGACTTTGCATCATGGTTGGCTGATGTGGAAGGTTACTAAGAATATGAAGCTTGGCATAAGTTATTACTAAGTCATCCATAAAACAATGGACAGCTGCATTACAGTAACGAGAAGCTCCAAGCTGCCTTCTTACAAAACCATACATTTCCAAATAGAGCTGCTCTGCAATCAACAGATGTTGTACCTTATTCCACAACAAGTGCCACTGCCATTTATCAAGCCTGTTAACCAATCCCTGGCAGATGGCCAAACAACCAAATACTGTACTTCTCTACCTGCAGGACTTCAGTCACCAAAAATTATTGTACTCGGTGAGTTTAATTAAATTGTCTTACACTTTTTGCTTGCCAAAGTTGAACCTCTTGACTGAAGTGTCAGCCATGTTAATGCTAGTGACTGTCTGAAATATTCCCTTTGATATATCTTTGGATTTTTGTGCCTCTTTAAGAATTTCTGCATTTGTCAGTCCACATATCTCTGTTCCCTTAACAGAAATGCCCTTAGTGTCCTGCCAAATTATGAAAGCAACCAAGAGAAGGCTTCAAAATCTAGCGTTGGAAAAAGCTTCTCAGCAGCCTGTTCAGATCTGAGAGATTGAATAGATTGTTCTCAGTCATGAAATAGAAATATGTATTATTCCTTTCGAATGATGTAAAATGGTCCTAGCTTGTTTATTTTTGCAGAGAATCTTGTTAGATAATTTTTATCAACATGGCCTTCTGTTTACTACCATATATGTGGGCTTTATCTCCTGAACCCATTGTGGGGCCTTTCAAAGTCTTGAACAAAAGCTTCCAAGATGCCTTTGTTGTTTTTCAGTGTGCAATTGTTGTCCTAAGAGATGCTTTGATATTAGTTCTCTGCTTTTACACAATTTCTTTCCTGTATCACTGATCAAAATTGGCTGTGAAGATCTTCTGGTGATTCAAACTTGACAACACAGCTGTGGAGATTTGTAGTTCCCTGTTCAGTAACTCCTTTGTTACATGCAGTCAACAAATTTATTCTATCCAAGAGATGGCTTGGTTTTGAGATTACGTTATTTTGATTCAATCACTCTTCAACGATGCTTTAGATATGGAGAAAGTAATGTTGATTTTAACTTTAGATGTTGGAACAATGGAATGTTTTCTCCTGTTAATTATAGCTTAGCCTAACATCAACAATTGATTAGTGAATAGTCGGTTTGAAATGGAAAATATTTCTCTAGTCATCTGCAGGACTCTTAACGTGGACCCTTAGGGTAGTCTTTTTCTCGTACAATAGACAACATGGTTTCTTTTACTCTTCAAACATCAGACAAGTCTGGTTCTCAGTCTAATGCACTTTAGCTGTTGTGATGTTTCTCCAGTTAATTCTAGCTTAGCTTAACATTAACAACTGATTAGCTAATAGTCGGTTTAAAATGGAAAATATTTCTCTAGTCATCTACATGCATCTTAATGTGGACCCTGAGGGTAGTCTTTTTCTTGTACAATAGACAACATGGTTTCTTTTTCTTTTCAAACATCAGACAAGTCTGGTTCTCATTCCAACACTTTACTGATAAGGGTCCATATGAGATTTGGACCCTGCCTTCATTTCTTCAGGACATGATAATAACGAATTTTCCAGTTTCCTCATTATTCTTTGTGGTCTTCATTTGGAATTATTCATACTGGGGATTCCTTTTCCAACTAATCAATCTCGATACCCTGAAGCAGTCAGATGCTTTCCTGTGATGTAGTATAATGTCTTGAATACACTTTCTCTAAACAAATGTTGAATCAATCTAGGAGTCTTATCTGATGGAATCTCTCAAACAGGGATATTGAATCAAAGGTTACATCAATCCAGGAGTCTATCCGATGGAATCCCTCAAACAGGGATATTGACTCTAATAAGTACTCTTCTGAAAGTCATATGTAGTAAGAAGCAGGAAAGGGAATTGCGAAGTTTTTGTGGAAGAGGATGCTAACTGAAAAATATCATAAAACATGAAAGAATGACTAATGTAGAATTTGAATAGCTTCCTTAAAAATTGTTGTTGAGGTAAGCTATGCCATATTTTCCTCCATGTAAGTGATCTTTCAATTATCTTACCCCCTTAGTTCTTTCTCGCCAGTCACAACGATCTCAAGAGAGGCCTTACCATCGTGATGGCTGAGCTGTTTGTGAACAAAGAGAGTTGCCATAGCTGGCCTCCCCTGCATCCACCTCAGAAAGAAAAGTACCCACGGATTTCCCTAGTTATGTAACACAGCCAACCCCTAAATACCCTTTCTAGGGATGGGGCATCAAATTGTCGCTTTCCCTGGTTCATTTTCGGTCCCTTACTTAAGCAAAACCCTCTCATTCTGCTCCCCCGAAGTTTACATCTCTCACCAAGCAATTAAACCAGCTAGCGGGGTCCTCCTCGTGACCTGGGGCTGAAAACCGGGAGCTAAGAGTTTGCTTAGCGAAGGTTTCGGCCCTTAGGAAGTTCTCGGACTTCGGGAGTTTTGGTGGTGTTGTCGAACTCCCAGATCACCAAATTGCAGAGGAGATCAACGGTCCACGTCCTCCATCGAGATCCTACGGTTAAGGAGGGGGCTTTGGCGATCTGCACGTAACACACCTTTTTCCAAATCCTCTAAGTCCCGAAATATCACCACGTGGCCTTAGCCCTTCGACGATCGACGTTCGGCGTTGATCATCCTATATTTCGACGTTTCGACAGTGGGCGGTTGTCGTTGGTTCGGCGGCGTTCGGCGATCGACGATCGCCGTTAGACCTCCCTTTATCAACCTTTATCAACTCTAGCCAAGATTTACTCTGGCTTGCAGACCTTCGGGGGAAACTCGTGCGTCTCTAAATCGTCGAATACCCAGACTCCCGGATAATCGTTGATCTGTGGACACGTGTCCCTTCCTTTCCAACGGTCCAGATTTACTCCGCAACTCCGACATTCGGGAGTTTCGACGTTAAACCACTCCTAATCTCCTGAAGTAGCACTTCGCCGAAGCGCTTAACACCTCCCTTCCTACGTTCGATCTAATCGCTGAGAGAGATCCACACTGAACCCCCAAATCGATGACCCTCGTCGATTTGCGACTTCAGCCTTCGGCTGTTTTCGAGGATCGTGGAGTCACCAGTCCTGAAGTCCTGATGCCGAAAGAGATAGCTCCTTTCGGACTAGCGCAAGGTTCCTAGGCCTTGGTCACATGGGTCTTTTGGAAAATATTAGGGGCTAGGCGCAATATCTTTTTCTAAAGGGGTTAAGGGCATGGGCACGAGCCCACAGTAAGATGGGTGAATGTTCTAAAGGAAAAATGCCCTTCTCCAACAGAATCGAACTTGACATTCTCGCTAAGGTAAACTTCACAGGGTTGGCAAGACTTAGACGTTTTCAGTCAATCCTACCCCATCTCTCCTGCGGATTCACATCTCATAACTATCTAGCAACAAAACTGAGATAAATTGAAAGCCATGAAGTATAGCAGTTTGCAGAAGCAAAAGAGCCTATCTAATAATTGTTCAAATACTGCAAGACTTAACCATTAACACAAAGATTTCATCATCACATCCAATATATTACACAGAGTATGAAAATACTTATCAGGACTAGAAAATGTGAAGCAACTGCTGAAAGGGGTGCTCGTTTCCTCCCAACCATAGGCATAGTCACTCTTGACGGATTTATCACTGGCCACCCTTGAGCTAGGCCATGATGCTCTGAGAGAGATTCTTTCTCTGTGCTCCACAACAGTCAGGGACGAAGGTTACTCTCCTCCTCCCACGGGAACTGGGTGTTTGGTTTTCTCTACATCAAACAAGGAGGTCTGCACGAGTACTTCCTCAGTCACTCGTCAACCTCGTTTATTAGCTTGTAGCCAAACCCTGTCCATGGCTTCTTCCAGCCAAAATGAGCTCATTGCTCAGCTTTTCCTCCCGAGTAGAAGTATCCTTCCCTTCTCTTCTCGGGAGAGTGTCCCCAAATTACCTCCTTTCTTGCCTTCCTCAGCAAGGTTGCGTGGGTCCGAATCTCGATTCGTGGTCAGGCCTGGAAGCCTTACAGATGGGTACCCTGCCCCATCTCCTCATTAACTCTTGAGGATGGCCTTCCAACTACCAGCCTGATTGGTAATTCATTTATGGGTCAGAGGACTGTTGAGCAGTTACACCCAGTGGGTACTGGTCTGGTGAGGGTCATCTCAACCACACTTGGTTTCCCTTCACCATCTCTTTCATAACATCCATGGTCTATATTGGCAAACTTTCCCCCTTTCAGCAGTTGTGCAACACATATTCCAATTCTATTAATAACAAAAATTCATACATTGACCCTTATATACAAGGGTTCATTAAATCAAACATTCACACATATTTAGTCCGCCACAGTCTCTTGGCCAGTTATAGTTATATTTACAAACTGGGGAAAACAGGGGTATTACAAGTTATCTCGGAGGAAGAAAATCCCTCTGAGCTGGAACAAGGTAATGATGGGTGGGAACCCGTCATTACTTGCCCTAGCTATCTCGGAGAAAGAAAAGCCCTCTGAGCCAGAACAAGGTAATGATGGGTGGGAGCCCATTGTTGCTGACCCAAAGTCTGTGATGGATGGATGGGATTGCCTCCAAGGACGGAGATAACCTGCCACCCAATGTCGGCATGATTCCTTCTGCTGCCTATTTTATGACTGCTTCTGTTTTGGACTGCATGGGCCAGTTGGCCCAGGACTGTGCTTTTAATACCTATGTTTTGGATGGACATTATTAGGCCTTTAAGATAATTTTGTATTTTGCAATGGGCCGTTTTGCTTTCTAGAGTTCATGAATGACTATAGCTTGCGGTGGTTGCTGCATCTGCGGCCCACTTTTTTTTTGGTATAAAATGCTCTGTGTGTACATATCTTATTCATTTTAAAAGTCCAAGGAAGCATTTAAGTAAAAAAACAAAAATCTCCTCCACGTGAAATTTTGGTTTTAGAAATTCAGAGATCAGAAGGAAGCTAATATTCTGTTCTGTATGCAGGGGAAATGGCACTTCTAGTTGAAGGTTTGGGAGTAGGAGGTGACACATCTATTGAAGAATACATAATTCAGCCCGCTGAGGATCTGGGGGATGAGCACGAATCTGTTTCAGAATATGGTCAGATCAAATTATATGGGCCAGAAGAGGGTCTTTCATGGATTGCCAAGCCAATCACAAGTGCTACTGGAACCCAGGGGTTCCTCTCTAGGCATGGTAGTGTGGAAACACAAAGTGTACCGCTTATGGATCCTATGGTCACACTATTTGGGAGTCTTCGCAGTGTCACAAATGAGCATCTACCTGAAGGTGGCAGCATGCGCAGCACTATCTTTCCTGAGCTGGGGAGCATGTGGAATGTAGCAGAACGGCAAGATGATGGAAAGAATGATCAGTGGGATGTAGAAAGTGTCCAAAGAGGTAATGCAGGTGAGGAGTATGGTTCAGATGATGCTGCAGGTGATCTTGATGAAAATCTCAACAGTCCTCTACTTTCTAGACACACTAGTGGGAGGTGGGACCAYGCACCGCTCTCTCGTGGTAATTCCAAAGATGTGAAGGAGTTGCCACCTATTCCTCATGGTAGTACACTAAGCATGCATCGTCATAGTAGTGTTATAAGTGGACATCATGGTAATGTTGCTGAGTCATTTGGCAGCACGGGTTTTGGTGGTGTCAAGCGCTATTACAATGGGCACTGTGCTTAAAGCTGCTATATCATGTATTGGTGTAGTTTCATACATTTGCCTTTTCGTCATGGGCTTTGGACCAGTACCAAATATCCTATGCGCAGAGATATTTCCCACCCGTGTTCGGGCTAACTGTATTGCGATATGTTCCTTGACATTTTGGATTTGTGACATCATTGTAACTTACAGTCTTCCTGTATTATTGGATTCAGTGGGTCTTGTAGGTGTATTCAGCATTTATGCAGCAGTCTGCTGCATTGCTTGGGTTTTTKTGTATCTGAAAGTTCCAGAGACGAAGGGAATGCCACTGGAAGTTATATCAGAGTTTTTTTGCAATGTCTGCAGTGAAGAAAGAGCCTGCCAAAATTTCATGAAAATCATCATGGTGTGGAACCAAATATTATGGTGTTAAATGGCAATTAATGTAGGATGAGATACAGGCAGAGCAGTTGGGGATTGCCGGTTTTATGGATCAAATGCCAATTTTCCAGTCATACCTAGGTTCTAATTCTTTTTTCTACTATGTAAACGGAAGGATAATCATCATTTGGTCCTCATTAATGTAGTATTATTTCTTGCTTGGTTTTCTCCCAGTGGGGCAAGGGTTAAGGAGAGATTGTAACGTACCTGCCATGAAGTTTAAAATTCATTTGATAGCAGGTAAAAGATGCAAAAATTTGATTTCAATCAAGAATCCGGATGTTTGAATGCTTGATTGCTAGGGGAGTGCAATGTTTACAATTTACCTCATGCACACTGGTTAAAGAGTTGTGAATTTACCTCGTGCACACTAGTTAAAGAGTTGTGTATGTAAGAATGCCTGTTTTATCTACCTATCTATGTGACATTTATAGGAAGTATTACTCAACAAATGCACTCGCTTTAAAGAGCTTGAAGCCTACATTTCAAACTCAAACCGGTTGCTGTACCGGACACTGCTGAAGTTGCCTAACCACATAGGATTGAAGAATTGTGTAAAGTACAAACGCAAATATGATTTCTACAGCACACACAAAAGCAGTAATAATGGCAAACATATTTGGTTAATTTCATTATCCCATCCCATACTATATTACATGCTTGTCGGTTAAAGAGTTGTGTATGCAATCATAACTATTTTATCTTCTTGTTTTGCAAAACGTTTTTGTAGGTTAAAGATTTGTGTATGTAATCATAACTATTTTATCTTCTTATTTTGCAAAACGTTTTTGTGAAATCCAGTGGTATCTATATTAAACCTGTTGGCATAAACTAGTGCGTTTAACCGAGGGGATTCCCATTCGGCATCTGTGGGCACGAAATTAGCCAAATCTCCAATGAATTGATTTCTTGGGCTTCAATGACTATTTTATTCAGGTGACAGTATGAGTTTTTTTTAATAGAAATATTACACTATAAATGCTGGCATTTGATACTTTCAATCCCTAGAGTGCAATTACTTGACAACGAAGGCACCTCTGGTATCCAAAAGTCATTGCATCAACCTTTATATATTTCAGTATGGATCAATTGTTTTGAATATTTTCCATTACAAAATAAATAAGAATAAGAGTTGATTATTTACTTAGCAATACGACTTTATTACAAAGTTAGTGGAAATACAAGTTTATTATTTAGAAAAGATCCATTTTAACTTACAAAATAAATAAGAATAAGTTGATTATTTACTTAGCAGTACGACTTTATTACAAAGTTAGTGGAAATACAAGTTTATTATTTACTTAGCAATACAAGTTTATTAATTAGAATAGATCCATCTTAACTTCAGATGTATTATACATTTAACATTTAAAGAGACAAAAATCAAATTCAAACCTATTGCTCAAGAATCCATGTTATTTTTTCAAAATCAAATTCAAACCTATTGCTCATGAATCCATGTTATTTTTTCCTAATGTTATTCTAAGCCTTTACATTATTTTTAATATTAGAGCTTGGCCCTTTTTATTGGTTTATTTTTTCCTAATGTTTTTCTAGGCCTTTACATTATTTTTAATATTAGAGCTTGGCCCTTTTTATTGGTTTATTTTAGTTTATAGGTGCAGTGAGAGTAATGGTTTATTGTGCTTAAAATTGGTAAATGATTTATATGTGAGTTGGTTAGCTTGATTGAAACAACAAATAAGCTAATTAGAGAAATGGTTTAATGGTTTTAGAAATGGTAAATCATGATTTATATGTGTGTTAGCTTGATTCAAACAACAAATAAGCTAATTAGAGAAATGACGAATCAAGGACTTGGGTCATCTAATTAATCTATGTAAAGAGATGAAATAGAAAATGAACAACAATAGGTAACCTAATGAACCTTCCAATCCAATGCAAAGCACGAAGAAAAGATAAATTTGACTGGGAATTTTACCAGGTAAACTCTACAAAGAGTGTGCCTTGATAAGGTAGGGTTGTTTGGGAACCCAATTGCAGT
This sequence comes from Picea engelmannii, assembly GCA_009831015.1. Lineage (NCBI taxonomy): Eukaryota > Viridiplantae > Streptophyta > Pinopsida > Pinales > Pinaceae > Picea > Picea engelmannii. The sequence continues at coordinate 439,518 of ML778867.1, read as the reverse complement.
TGTTTAACTAACTAGAGTTGTCCAAACACAAGTATGCATGGGAAAACTTTGAGGTGTCCAATGACAAGGGAAACATGAACAAATGCCTTGACACGAGGAAATTGCCATGCGACGAAGCTAAACCCATAAGCAATATAACAACCCATCTCACCCTCATGTTGATGCAAATAAATACACGTGCCATATGTGGGAGTATGCTGGCGAGCAATGGAGACAAAGGAAAATAAAATGACAATCAATGATGCATGAGGAGTAAGATGTCCCTCGAAAGGGAACAACTTTCACCTTAGTGTGAGCAATGAGAAAAGGGTGGAAAGCAAATTTGACTATCACATGATCAAGCAAGCAACAACTAGATTGTGAAAGGAAAGGGAGAGAGATAATCAAATTGAATAGACTAGAGTAATATTTTTATAGTGTCTATGAGAGCAAGTAGTGTATGGGTGAAGGTTACATCATTGTATTGCTAAACTTTTGAAAGGTAAATGTTAACTATAAGTAAAGGGGAATACAAAAAATAGAGAGAAATACATATATGTGGGGGGTGAAACCTCATGTCCCACCCTCCATCATAGTTGTACTAATTCGTATGTGTTGACCCT
>ML778867.1:384506-438866 GCA_009831015.1 Picea engelmannii | reverse complement strand
AATATTTCAATATCAACTTCATATATATATAGGAAGTTGATATTCAAATATTTTATTTAAAGTGGACATTGAAATATTTTATTTATGACAAGCATTGAAATATTTCTTTTGTTATTAATATTTTTTTAAATGTCACGTGTCAACTCCATGTTATATAACACTTTAAAGTAAAAAGACTACAAGGGAGATGTGTAATTTCTTTCATGCTCAACATGGAGTTGACACATGACATTTAAAAAAAAAAAATTCAATGACAACTATAAATAAAATATTTCAATATCCAATGGAGAGAACCAATATATATATATATATTCCAGGCAATTCCTTTACAAGTACAACTCTCATATTTATACATATGATGTCATAAGACATGTCTTTTCATAAGGAACTCACTAATTAAGATTGTACAATAATTACAACTATTGTGTCTAATGACTATATATATTATAGATACTAATTATATATTTTAATGTAGGTACACTACAAGTTATCCCCTCTTGAAATGCTTCATCCTCGAAGCATGGGTAAACTAAGTGCTATGATCTGAATACTTTGTTTTCCTGGGTAGTTTTTGTTGTTGTTGATAGGTTCTGCCATTTGGTAAATCATTTGTTGTCATCTAATGAGTGGCAATCCTATGGATATAACTTGCAAGAAACATTGGACTTTATGTTTTAGATTTCTTCAATTTAATCAAGCTAATGGATGCCACTTTGTGAGTTAATGAAATGGACATATTCTCGCATTTTAATTTCTTAATTTATGTAAGAAGTCTCTGATTATGTTTTCAAATGATTAATTTCGTCATCCTTAGCTAATAAAATTTTGTCAACTTGTTTCTTGGCAATTTCCTTTTCATGTGATTCTAGTCACATTCGATTTCAACCTCTTTATGTGTTGGTGCTTGATCCCTCATGGATTCACAAAACTTATTTCTTTTTGTTTCCGTTGGGGTCATTTTCATTGGGTTAGCTCTTTTCCTTTTCCTTGTTAGAGGATATTTTTGCAAGCAATTGGCGTGAAGTACTCACTTGACTACTAGTTATAGCTCTTCCACAGACTTGCTCCTTTTTATGTTGATTGATCACAACCTCTTTTTAGTCCTCCCATAACTCAACTTGATGTTTTTGTTTCTTGCTTACATGGGAAATTTCCCCTTGTTCAACTGTTTCCTCACAACGTAGAACAATATTATATAGAATATTGTCTTGAATTACCAAGTCCACTTATATCTCTTCACTTCGCAGTTTACAATCTTCCATTATTGTCCCAAGGCTCTCACTGATTTTTTATTCTATCACATTCTAAAGGATCCTTTATGAAATTGACAAGCCTTGCTAAAAGAGCTTACATGTACCCATGTGCATCATCTTTTTTATGTTGAGATATTATTTTGATTACATTCCTCCACAGTGTTTGTCATCTTAGCAATATGTATTTTTGTAACTTCTTCTTATACATATTCATTTTCTTTGCAATCATCATCATCCTCTTCATTTTGGTGTTTCTCTACCCTTCTCATCAGATAAGGAATCATGTTTTCCACCGTCCCAAACAATAGCCATTTTCTCACCTCAAATCCTGCTTATTGTTAACCCAACTAAAGAAAGTCGACCATGCCCTTCAATTGAGCGAACTACACTACTCCTTCGCTTTTGACAATCTCCAATTCTTCATATTTAGAAATGACCATACTCGTAGACTCTAGATGGTGTGTAGTGAGTAGCAATGATGCTTCACCAGTAGCAAATTTCTCCAACAAGAATGAAGTGTGATCATTGTAACAACAATGCATCTCCATAATGGAAGAATGTATCGGTGAAGGCATGCACAACGAATTTTCCACTCTATTTTCTACTTTCATGTAGGTGTCGCATACAAGATTCACACCCATTCTAATGTCTCACATCTTGGCCACTTCTATTGTTGCAACTAATCTATGGAACAAGTCTTTCAAGTAAGCTTGCACAATCCTATAAACAACAGGCTTCCCTGGTGATTGGTTGAATTTGGAAAATGCTCTCTAAACTAAGTAATCAGTGGCAAGATGAACAACTGTGTATTATGCATCCACCAACACATATGTTGCTAGACCTTGCACATGAGGAGGAGGATCTCAATGTGTTGACCATTGTCCAACATTACTTACTTTTCCAAAAGAATCAATAATCCCTTATGATGGTTCAATAATTGGCCCCGCTGGTGTTTTTGGCACTGGCGCAAGAGATTGTAATGTTGTCAAAGCTTTGGCCCAAGCAACCTAAGGAGCAAAATCAAATGTTCCCATCCACCATTGTCTGAAGTATAAGTTGCATATGGTTGTGAAACTACAAAAAAAACTTGTTAAACAGTTTAAGATTGCTATGAGACTAAAGAAACGACAAAGGAATCATGTTGTGTGATAGTAGATTGTTGTTTAACTAAAGAAATTGAAAATGGATCTTATTGTGTGGTTGTAGAGGGTTGTGTAATTAAAAAAACTCCAAATGGATATTTTTGTGCAGTTGAAGTGGGAGGTTTAGGTTCTTCACTAAAATCTATCAAGCTTCTTGAATTAACCCTATTCAGGCTTGTAGAAGTACCTTCAACTAATACCATCCTACTTGAAAATGCAGTTCTCTACACCCAAAATTCTCTACAAGATTCAGGCATTCAATGTGTAGATCCTTCAATAACCCTACTACCATTTTCTTAAGGAAAATCATTGACTTTAAGAGTTGGAACATCATCATAAAAAATATCCCTCACTGGATGGATTGGAGAAGGGATAGTTATATCATTATCTCTTTGTAATTTGGTGACTACTCTCCAGGCCTACATCTATTAGGTGTGTCAGGAAAATGACAATCTTCAAATATATTGTTTTGATTTCCATTGCTAGACTTGTCATCAATACATTTATCACTCCCACTTTCAAAATGATTAGAAATTCTCTTATATATATCATCATATAGATTCTTGAACATTTCTATTTTATCTGCTTCAATCAGATCCATATTGACCTAGAATTATTCTCTCACCATAACCATATCTTCTATCATCATATCCTTGATCATCATAATGAATTTGATCATATTCACACCAAATCCATAACAATCACCATAACGACGTTCTCCATATTCATCTTCATAAAAAGGGTTGCTAGAATCTGACTGAAATGAATCGGGTCTCCTATTTTTAGAGGCATCATGTCTATCACTCATTTTTCCTCATGGAGTTCTATCACCACCCCTGTCACTACTATTGTTGGGTGCATTCACGCTTGTGCGTGTCATTTTGAACGTTGGGGGTTTAAGACCCAGAGTTCATCCAGAGTTGACCAACAAAAACCCTAAAGCATCGGCATAGAAATATTCATCCAAGGCTGAAGAAGGTCTCACCCAAGACGCTATGAGGATCACAGAGACCCTTTGGTCTTGTGTCGGGGATGAAGGGCTAAACGCAAAGAGGTCCATTTGGGTTGACACTCATACATTCCAAAGCTGACAACTTACTATTATTACTATGCAAAAACAACACACACACCTATCCAAATGCCACATGAGTAACACATGATAGATCATAATCACTACATCTTTATTATTCTCCTTGTTCCATCAAGCACAAACATACATTAAGAAAAACATACATGACAACAACAGAGTCTCGTGTATTCTTTATATAATTCCCCATATTTACAATACATTGCGCCATGCGCATCCTTTAAGACCTTAGACATATGATATACTTTAGACTTACAATTAAAAGCATTACAACATTACAGTACTACAGAGGCTCAGAGCGAGCTCTTCAACAATAGACAACAACAATGTCCAAGTGAATCAACTCAACAACCCTTTCTATGTCGTCCTTGCTTCTTTTTATATCCTTCTCGGTTTTGGAGCTTTGTCTCTGTCAATTCTGCCCCACTTGCTCTACTAACTAACAATCTTGCACATTTTTTTCACCTGCCTGCCTTCCACATATCCTTTCTGGAATTGGGGCAATCTTAACTGCCTTGCCAACTCATCTTTTGTCTGCTCCACGTTTCGTTGTGTTGCTAGCAGTAATCATTCAAGGAGATTTATCGATGATTCCTTTCTTGATTCTAGTGTGTGTATTCTTTGTTTTCAGTGTGCATTGTCAAAACTAGACTTTAGTGTGCATTAACAAAACTTGTCGAAAATTGATCCAACTTGTGCTTCTTATTAATCCTTGTACAATGGCTTGCGCGCACAAAACTTTGTTTGTGCACGTGCATGATCTTAACCCAAAACTTTGGGTGCCAAAAGTCCCCCACCACTATTACTTGGCTCATCCTTGAGCCAACTGCCTCATGGAATGACCGTCACAAATGACAACACCGTGTTCTTGAGTTCCTGCACAAACTCTTTGAAATAACACTCGAGCTCATTGAGGTGGCCCTGAATATCTTGGGTAATATGAACAGACGCATTAGCATCGACTTCTATGACATAACATTGGGGGGTTAAGACCTAGTGTTCATCCAAAGTTTACCAACAAAATCCCCAAAGCATCGACATATCAATTTTCAACCAAGGCTGAAGAAGGTATCACCCGAGACATTATGAGGATCATAGATATCATCTGGTCTTGTGTCAGGGATGAAGTGCTAAATGCATAAAGGTCCATTTGGGTTGACACCCATACATTCCATAGCTGACAGCTTGCTATTATTACTATGCAAAAACAATACACACACATATCCAAATACCACATGAGTAACACATGATAAATTAGAATCGCTGCAGCTTTATTATTCTCCTCATTCCATCAAGCACAAACATACATTAAGCAAAACATACTTGACAACAACAGAGTCTCATGTCTTCTTTAGATGATTCCCCAGATTTACAATACATTGTGCCATGCACATCCTTTCAAACCTTAGACATATGATAGACTTTAGACTTATAATCAGAAGCATTACAACATTATAATACTACAGAGGCTCATAGCGAGCTCTTCAATAATAAACAACAACAATGACCCAATGAATCAATTCAACAATCCTTTCTTTGTCAATTATGCTCCACTTGATCTATTGACTAACAGTCTCACACGCTTCTATCACATGTTTTCCTTCCACATATCTTTTTTGGAATTGGGGCAATCGTAATTGCCTTTCCAACTCATCTTTTGTCTACTCCACGTTCCCTTATGTTGCTGGCAGTAATCATTTGGGGAGATTTCCTAATGATTCCTTTCTTGATTTCGACATGTGTCGTCTTGATTTTTGGCATGCATTGGCAGAACTAGAATTTAGCGTGCATTAACAAAACTTGATCTAGCGTGCGCTTCTTGTCAATCCTTGCGCAATGGTTTGAGTGCATGCAAAACTGGAATGTACGTGCACAACTTCGTTTGTGCGCGTGCACACGATCTTAACCTAAAATTTTGAGTGCCAACAACTATACCTCTTGCCAACATATACATGCTTTATAAAGTCTCAAAACCTACTGCCTAGGAGTGGATGACATTGTGGGTCAAAGTATTTAACATATATTTCTTTTGCTTTTTTATTGCCACCTTGTTGAAGAGAAGTCACTTCTTGTGAAGGGAATTTATCCATCGATTTATTTAATTTGATTTGTAAACTCCCAATGGATCCCACTACAAGTTGTGCAAACAAATGTCTAGAAATTTGTACACACATATTGGGGTTTGAGGCTATTGCAACTTACATTTTTTATTGGGAGGAAGATTTAGAAGACTCCGTATAATTTTCTTAGTCCTTTCATTATGTGTGTTTCATGTTGGGTGTTGTCCCTGTCCCTACAAAGGTGGTTTAGTTGTTGGTTGAGCTAGTTGTACATTTTGGGATGAATTAGGAGGTGTAGGAGCAACAAAAGACAACAAAGTATTCCATGACTAAGAGTATGATACGTCATTGGATGGTTGAATAAACTGTGGAAATGAAGAACAAAATGGATTCCACACCCACAAATTGATATATATATATATATATATATATATATATATATATATATATATATATATATATATATATTGCAAGTCTCGTTGAGGTCTGGGTAAAAAATGTGGGATACAATGAATCCTAGAGAGGGTTTGTAAAGATGGTCATAACTTAATGGACAATGCCCTGTCATAACATTAACTTTAGATTATTCTTCGAGATTCGAGAACTTCTTCTAGCATACTTCATCTTATATAACAACTCCCATGTCATTGATAAAATCTTCTTCATTGGCAACTTCGTTAGACGAATTTGGACGACCAAAATTTTCCAAAATTCCTTCCAACTTTTTCCTAATTTCCCTAAGCTCGTGCTTAATTTCTTTGTAGTATAGTTCAAAAGACATGTTGTGGCAACCAACAAATAGCTCTAATACCACTTGGAGAGAACCACATATATATATATATATATATATATATATATATATATATATATATATATATATTCCAAGTGATTCATTTAAAAGTTGTATGACTCTCATATTTAAACATATGATGTCATAAGACATGTCTTTTCGTAAGGAGCCGACTATTTAAGATTGTACAATAATTACAACTATTATGTTTAATGACCATATATATTCTATATACTAATTATATATTTTAATGTATTTACTGTACATCCAACTTAATACAATGTTTCAATATCCATCTATCTATTAATCTATCTATATATATGTCATGTGTCAACTCCATGTTGAGTATGGAAGGAATTACACATCTTCCTCATACTGAGTAGCATACCATTGAAATGTTTTACTCATAAGAATTTTTTATTTTCAATTAACGTAGATCCATCTTAACTTTAGATCTATCATAAGCAGAGAGAAATCAAGTCCCTCGAGGTGAAAACTCTTATAAATTGAGGAAACTTGAGGAAAAAATTGCACCTCCATAAATTTGATCACTCTCAACACATGATATTTCCAAAATTAAAACAAATTTACATTAATTTATACACAACATTTAAACTTCACACCATTTTTTACTTATTAAATCATCTTTATCTTCTTCCTATACTTACATTATATTTTTAAAATGATATATACACTACTGTATATATTTCTTTTTAAAGTGTTACATACAATACTATATACTACTATATATTTATTTATTTTATATTTACTATATATATATACATAATATGTTACATACATTATTATATATTTTTTGAATATATTAAAAAGTATATAGCCAAAAAAAGGCATATGGAACCTTTTTGGCTAGTACAGTTAGTATATGAAAGGGACATTTTAATAAAATAAGGTGTGGCATCTAACCATTAGAGGTTATGTTAGTTGGATTCTTCCCTGAAACACATTTGTCGAACTAAAAGTTCGAAGTCTCGAGTTAACTTAACCATTAACATGGCTTTGTGGGTATATAAGATGTAAGTCACATGGCTTACGTGGATTATGCACGCACGAGCGCCAAGGGATCTATGTGTTGACAAATTTTGGGAAATGAGTAACGTGGTTGATACGATTTTATAAATATCAAGAGGACGAGGTGAGGGTACTCATGTTCGAATGAAATTTCAATATTGAATGAGACATTTCATTATAAAATCTGAAATTTCAATATTGAATGAGACATTTCATTATAAAATTTAAGTGGACGAGGATATTTTCATTTATTTCAAAATTTTATGATAATGTTCCTCTTCTCAACCGTGTTTAGGCTAGACATTCATGTTACCATTTATCTATAAAATAATGGATAAAATAATAAAAAAATTTAAGAAAAAAATAATATACTTAATTTAACTGAAGACTAGATATATCTCAAGTGACATAAAAAGATTTATTTAGTTATATGTCCAATTGGTGAAGTATATATTGAAGAAATTAGTCATTAAATGCATTGGGAGAAACAATTTAGTTGAATTTCAAGCATTGAAGTCATTATTTAAGTTGGCCTTAAACTCCAGGGTTAATAATTTATAGGTTTATGGGGACTTAGGTCTAGTGATAAATTGGATGCATGGGAAGTAGTTCATCAATAGTACTAATCTTCATGGTATAGATTTACATTTCAAGGAGATCACAGGTGCTTATAATTCCTTCAGGATATGTCATGTATTCCGAGAACTGAACAAATTGGTTGATTCACTCTCAAAAGATGGTATGTCGTTGCCTTCGGGTTCAATTCTCTATACTACAGTCCAAGATGGCACGTCATTGGAAAGAAGGGAAAGTCTGACTATCGATTGATATTCCATTGCTCGTTAATTTCAAATGTTTGTTCTATTTCGAGGGGATTTTTAATTATATCATTATAAGTTAGTATAGGTTTTTTGTGGGACAATAGGAATGTGTTGATAATTGAAGACATATACATTATAGTAAGTGGAGCGGTGATAACATTTATACTAAGATTGATATTTGTGAACAACTTGAAATATTTGTGGACAATGCTGAAGCACCCAAGGAATGTATTTTATCTCCTTTTTTGGTAATGAAAATACAATTTTTTTTCTTGGAAAAAAAGATTAAAAGGACATGGTGCAGATATCACACATGAGTGTATTGCTAAATTTACTTTGGTTGAGCATTGTCATACATTGAAACATTACATCTACTTAGAGAATGTTTAGTTCGTTGCAAAAGTGATTACACCAAAAAAATGCATCAAGAAGTTGTTGAGATAAAAAAACACGTGATCATTCTTAATAGAAACACCAGGTGGAAATCAAGTGATTCTCGAAACCCTACTATCTACCTTCTTGAGAAGAAATCTCCTCACAATACTTCCACTCAAAGTGAGGAACACATGCTTTAACCCTCATTGAGTTGTTCTTTTATGTTGCATTTTTTGTTGGTATTTGAATTTGTATTGTTTTTCAAGTTGACTTCTTTATACCATAACACAATAGGTATTTATAAGATATCTTATATTCACATTCGCAAACTCTCCTCGAGATTGACTAAACTACAAAGTCTTAAATGTCGAGCCTTAATAAATACACACAAGGTTGTTAAAGATGGCTTGTGAGGTCAATGAAAGTGGGTAGCTAATATAGCTCCCATCAAGGTTCAAGTCCTACCAATGAGATGTTCATGTATGTGCTCACACCATCACACACAATAGTGGTTAGGGTATGTGCAAGTCTTGGGTAACTTTAATGGAATAAATATCCCCTGCTCACAATCTCTAAGTCGAAGGTGATTGAATTTAATGGTGCCAGTGGTTCCCCCATCATGCCAATTCTAGGTGTGATAGCTTCATTGTGATAAGAGGGAGCCTAAAAAAAATTGCATACACACATGCATACCATATAAAACAAATATGAAATGCCAACCCATAAAAGAATGAAAGAGTTAAAGGCTTTTTATGTTAAAAAATGGAGGGATATACCACTTTGACATAGGATTAGATAACTTTGACTTTGTTAAATACTTTATTCACTTAGACTTCATGGAAGGATTTTCATCTACTCAGTTCAATAAAGCAAACCCATTTGGTAGAAGGACTTGGTGACTAATCCACAAAGATGCAAGCACTGGGGATGGATGCATAAGTATCTTAGCTTGTGACTTTGGTTAATGATCATGACACACCCTTTAAAGGTTGTGATGTTGACACATATACATTCTTAAGATATAATATTGATACATATACAATCTCGACTAAGAAGTTGACCTCTACATTGTTAGTTTTTCTACTTGATTATTATGTCGAAGGCATGTATATAAGGAATTTTTTTTGTAGAATTTTTAATACAAATTATGTATTGCATGGATTCTCCTAATCTAACAATTATATGCCACTGTTAAAGACATATTCACTTCTACTAAAATTCTTGCGGAATTTAAAACACGGTCGCCAATCGCAATATCAAGAAGAGAGATCAATCACACATAACACAGATGTTTTACTGGGAAAGCATAAAGCTAAAAACCCCACTATCATATATTATGTATATATCATGGATCGTGAAACAATATCATACAAAAATCTAATCCAGGAGCTCTCAATACAATATACAATCGCCTCACACTGTCATACAAAAATTGGCAAATGCATGTGCCAATTTACTGCCTCCAGACAACCTGCCTCCTCTGCGCAATACCTGCTGATGGAAATCCCCACAACGAATGAATCCCTCTTGCCTAGGCTGCGCATTCCTCATGGGCACATCCACTGTGTGTGTGGTTGCATGAGTGCACTCACTGATGTCACAAATGATAGTCAAACTATCCCTTTCACCTGGTATCTCAACTGGGTCTCCACTGGATCTAACATGCATGTAGTTAACAGTGGTAAATCTCCAGTTGCATGTGAGACCATTGATTGTGAACTAATTAATAATTAATTCACCGATCTCTCACCAGTGTAAGTTTAGTTAAAACTAGTACAATTGAGCTTAACTCACTTAACTGAGTTAAACTACTTTACAACTCACATAACTACACATATAACTCTATTACAACTTCGAATCACTCAATTACAACTAATTCGACTTGCATGTCCCACCAATCAACCTTTGAACTCGAATTTCCTATAGCTAACTGATTTTCCACTTCAATTAACTATTTCCAAGTGCTCATTGAGAATAGATTAAAATTTATTGTCCAACTATTATTAAGGGATAATAATAGTCGATATACATCTATACATATAATTCGCTCACCATCTATAAATAGACATAATCTATAAATATAATTTTTCTCGTCATCGAAAAATAGACTTCCACCTAAAAATAGTCTAAGGCTCCATCCTAGTGTAGGTGCATAATTTTCACTAGGATCTTCTTGTTGAATCTCAACACTCCCTCTCAACAAGAAAGGGATTATCCTTCACCTTGATCCTGTCTCTATGGTATTCGAATTTGCTCTTGGTGAGCGCCTTCGTCAGAATATCTGCATCGTGATCTTCCGTAGGAATGTACTGAAGCAACATGATCTTCCGCTGCACACAATCTCTGATATGATGATACCGTATATCTATATGTTTAGATCTATCATGACACACAAGATTAATCGAGAGTTTAATGCAACTTTGATTATCACAATGAATCACTGTCGAATCTAAATGAGAACCAAACAAACCAACCAAGGTCTTTCTCATCCAGATAGCCTCACATGCAGCTTTACTCGTTGCCATGTATTCCACTTCCGCTGAACTGAGTGCCACAGATCTTTGCTTCCTGTTGTACCAAGAAACAACTGTAGATTCGATACTAAAGATCCCCTCTGATGTGCTCTTTCTGTCTGTTGGGCTGCCCACCCAATCTGCATCCGTGAAGCCATGCATCTTCACCTCATCCGTCTATTTGTACCATAAGCCATACTCAGATGTTCCCCTCAGGTATCTCAGGACATGCTTACCTGCCTTCCAAAAGAGCTTGGTAGGCTTAACCATCGCTTGACTCAGTTGGTTAACCGCATAGAAAATGTTCGGTCTCGTGTTCACTAGATACATCAGCGAACCCACTTGTCGTTGATAGACAATAACATCCACTACCTCTCCAGAAGTAGCATCCTCTTTCCTCCAGTTTCCTGGATGAGGAGTATCCATGGGTTTGTAGCCATCCATGTGAAACTTACCCAGTATCTCCCTTGCATACTTGCCTTAAGACACAAAAAGTTCACCATCTCGCTGCCATATTTCCAATCCAAGGAAATAATGAAGGAGGCCCATATCCTTCATCTCGAACTCCTTTGCAAGGTCCTCCTTGCATGAGTGTATCAACTGCTCATCACCAATCAGTATTAAATCATCAACATAAAGAACAATGATTAAAAGCTTAACCTCCACCATTGCATCAACCCAAGTGGGATCCTGCACTGCTTCTTGAAAGGAAGATGGTTCAGTCACAATACATTTTCTCATGAGAGTCATGTATCCAGTAAATTGATCAGGAGACTGTCTCTGTCTACACTGTGAAGTAGGGGCTCCTACATTCTGTGCAACATCTAGTCCCAATCTATCAACTTCCATGGTGCACTTTCTGCCATTTCCGATGGATGGCTCTACATGAGTGGCTTCCTCCATTCCATGAACCTCCTCATGTGGCCGATCCACATCTTGAGACTCATCTTTGGGAACCGACAGTTCCTCCTCTGCATGCAAGTCTAGCTCCCTCTCAAGCGACAACCGCATGGCTTTCCCCTCATTGAATTTTATATCCCGTCCCATAACAGTCATCTTACTGTTAGGAAAATACACACGGTAATTATGGGGTGTTTCTATGTACCCCACAAATATCCCAACTTCGGTGGTTGGCTCCAGCTTCTTCCTGGCGTTCTTGGTCACATGCACATAAACAGATGAGCCAAAAATCTTAAAGTGAGAAACATTCGGTTTCTTACCAGTGAAAGCTTCTTCAGGTGTACTCATGCCAAGTACTATACGAGGACAACAGTTTTTCACATAAACCACAGTGTTGCATGTTTCTTCCCACAAATGCATTGGTAGGCCATGATCATGCAACATCGCTCGTGTTGCACCCATGATCGTTCTGTTCTTCCTCTTCGCGATCCCATTTTGTTGTGGGTTATGAGGTGTTATGTGTTCTCTTTGAATTCCTTCTTTGCTGCAGAAGTATTTGAATTCGTTAGAGATGTATTATCCACCATTGTCGCTCCTCAGAGCCTTCACTTTCTTACCTGACTCTTTCTCCACCAATGCTTTAAACTCACAGAACTTTGAGAATGTTTGATCCTTCTTCTGCATGAAGAAGATACAACATTTACGAGAAAATTCATCAACAAAAATAACATAATACTTATGTTTTGTTGTTGAAGCAACCGAGAATGGTCCACACACGTCTATGTGAACTCTCTCCAGGATCACCGAAGCACGGTTCTCCTTTTCATGAAAGGTGGACTTTACATACTTCCCCGTGGTGTAACCCTTGCACTGATCTAACTGAGAAAGTGTTCCCATTGGATGTCCAGTACATATTTGCTGCATGGTTTTCAAGGCTCCATAATGAACATGGCCCAATCGCCTGTGCCATAATTCACCCTCATCCCGACTCACCACTTTTTCTGCCTTGCCCATCATGGCAGCGCAACCATCTACCTCCAACTTGTAGAGATTCTTAACTCGAAACCCTATCTTCTTGACTTAACCTGTTGTTTTATGTTGCAGGAAATCTTTTCCATCGCTGAAAACAACGTCATAGCCTTTGTCCTCCAACATTGCGACTGAGACCAAGTTTTTCTTCAGACCTAGAACATGCATAACATCTTTCAATTGAAATGGTTTACCTGACTCCCTCTGAAAGGTAATGGTACCAATGCTAGTCGCATTGTATCGTCCATCGTCGCCCATCTCTCTATGCATTTTGAGATCTTTCTCATCCAAGTCACTGAAAATCTCCTTATCTCCCATCATGTGGAAGGAAGCACCACTATCCAAATACCACACCAATCACAATGCACTTGACACCATGCATGCGATCAAGGAGAAGTCAAGTTCAAATTGCAAGGCAAGGGCCTCACAAGTTGCAACTCCAACAACCTTCTTGTTCTTCTTCTTCTACGGACAGTTAGTAGCAAGATTCCCATGTTCGTGACAGTAAAACCACTTCACTTTGGACAAATCCAACTTCTTGCCTTTAGACTCGGATTTTGAATGGAATTTCTTCCCCTTCCCTTTCCTTGCCTTGGCATCCAAAGCACAATCCTCTTCATCATTATGTTTTGATGAAGAGCCAGCTCTGGCGTTCCGCCTGAACTCCTCCTACGCTAGATCCGACCATAGTCGTTCCCAATCTGACAATTTTTCCCTTCCATTGACAGAGTCTTGATAACTGTGCCAATTCTTGGGAAGTCTAGGAGAACCAAGATCACCAAATCATCATCAGTGACTGTTATTCCCACACTCCCCAACTCATCCCGACATTGGACAAACTTCGTGAGATATTTTGGAGTGGAGTTTCCCTTCTCCATCTTGATCTTCCTGAGTTTATCTTTGAGTGCCAATTTCCTATGGTCGTTGTTGTTTTGGAATAGATTCGTCAAAGCCTTCCACATTGCATATGGTGTGGCTTTCCCATGGAGGTTTGAGACAATGTGGTCTCTTACTCCCTCCAACATGTTCCTCCTTGCCTTTGCCACTTTCTTTTGCTATGCATCAAGATTTGCAGCGTCTGCAACATCTGGCTTAAGAACATCCTTGTCAATGAATTCCTTCAAGCCATTGTCTTCGAGTACTGCCTCCATCCTGTCCTTCCAAGAAATGTAGTTCGAGTTGCCCTCGAGTGCATACTCTAACCTCGAGCCATTGAAAGCCATTTTGATCTTGAATCAGCTGTAGCACCAAGAAAGTCTTTCTGCAATTTCGAATTCTATCCAATCACAAACTCAACTTCTGCAATCTTCTGCGCTTTGATACCATGTAGAAATTTTAATAAAAATTATGTATTTCCTAGATTCTCCTAATCTAACAATTATATGCCACTATTAAATACATAATCGTTTCTACTAAAATTCTTGTGGAATTTAAAACACGATCGCCAATTGCAATATCAAGAAGAGAGATCAATCACACATAACACAGATGTTTTACCGGGAAAGCATAAAGCTAAAAAACCCACTATCATATATGATGTATATATCATGGATCATGAAACAATCTCATACAAAACTCTAATCCAAGAGCTCTCAATACAATATACAATCGTCTCACATTGTCATACAAAAATTGGCAAATGCATGTGTTAATTTACTGCCTCCATACAACCTGCCTCCTCTGCGCAATACCTATTGATGGAAATCCCTGCAATGAATGAATCCCTTTTGCCTAGGTTGTGCATTCCTCATGGGCACATCCACTGTGTGTGTGGTTGCATGAGTGCACTCACTAATGTCACAACTGATAGTCAAACTGTCCCTTTCACCTGCTATTTCAAATGGGTCTCCATTGGATCTGACATGCATGTAGTTAACAGTGGTAAATATTCAGTTGCATGTGAGACCACTGATTGTGAATTAATTAATAATTAATTCACTGATCTTCCACTAGTTTAAGTTCAGTTACAACTAGTACAACTGAGCTTAACTCACTTAACTGAGTTAAACTACTTTACAACTCACATAACTACACATATAACCCTGTTACAACTTCAAATCACTCAGTTACAACTAATTCGACTTGCATGTCGCTCCAATCAACCTTTGAACTTGAATTTCCTATAGCTAATTGATTTGCCACTTTAGTTAACTATTTCCAAGTGCTCATTGAGAATAGATTAATATTTATTGTCCAACTATTATTAAGGGATAATAATAGTCGACATACATCTATAAATAGAATTTGCTCACCATCTATAAATAGACATAATCTATAAATAAAATTTGCTCATCATCTAAATATATACTTCCACCTAAAAATAGCTTGAGGCTCCATCCTAGTGTAGGTTCATAACTTTCACTAGGATCTTCTTGTTGAATCTCAACATTTTTTACCAAAACCCGTCAACTACTGAAAACATTTGGTCCAAACCACCTTGTATTTATACAACTCCAACTGTCAAGCATTTCATGCTCCACCAATGTTCTCCACCTTTTTCGTCTGGTTTTGTGTAGGCTTTGAATTATGCTTGTTTCATACACTCTCAAATTCGAAGCTGACTGAGTCTTGGCTTTGCCTGTTTGTGGTTAGAGCTCATGCTGGAAAAATAACCAAGCTATTCAAGTTGGGCCCTGCCATCCTCTTCTCGCTCTAGAGATGTGCCCCGCTTCGTAGCCTGAGCTGCTCATGGGCGGAGTTCAAACACGTAAGAGAAAACTCCTTCTACGACATATTTCATATATTTTATTCACAACATCAATATCCTCTCTCCTTTTATTCAATTCTTTAGCCTGCTTCTCCACATGCAGTTTTCTTCTCTCAGACCTTAGCAAGGGCATCGTCAAGGTATTTTTTTCCTTTATCGAAGATTTCATGAACGACACAGGATTTGATCTTGAGCATTTCCTTCATGAACCTTGTTTCCCCAACTCCCTAAGAAGATCCTCCATTTCTCGATCTCTTGCTTCAGATTCTGAAAATTAAAACTCGAGATGTGATTTATTTCATTTTCTTCATACATAGACATATTTCTTCTATGGAATAGAATTTGGGTTAAACGTAGTAATGAAAATTGAATGATTATGAACATGTACTTACCATATGAAGGTGGACTGAAGTAGCTCTGCGTGCCTCTCATGGCTAAAATAAGGTTATGTTCGGTGGATTTGATGTTCATAGGCTTCGTGCAAAAGGTTGTACCTAGCGCACACCCCATGAGCTAAGTTTATGTGGTGTACCACATGAGATATCAATGCAGCCATTATCTTGGCCACATCAACTAATGTATCTATTGTACCCACCAAGCAGATTTGGAAGATAGAAGACATACATTCCCCAGGGAAATCCCCAGAAAGAGATGTTTAAAGACCAATGAAATGCTCATTAAACAATTGACCAAAAACTTTCATCTCACTTTATAATAAGTGATCGTCAACCGAAGGCCGACCACTTATGTATTACCCCACTAATTGATAGAACCAAGATGCAAAAACCCAATTCCTTATGATCGTGATCCACTATCCTCTCCCAATATTCTCTCTAGGAGTAGGAGAAGCAAATGCAGTAGCTAGAGAACCAACAACAATAGCCAAAGCACCAACAACACTCCAATTGCCTGAACATCTGCTATCTTTCCTCCCTAAACCGACCTAGAAAGAAAAGGCTTGCATGCACAAGAGGGTGTCACCATGAGAGGTGGAATCAAAGCTTAGTGATTTGAGTGATTCACTGACCTTGATCGACTGGTAATGGCTCTTGATCACCACCATTGAATGCTCTTTCAATGGTATCTCCACTCTACTCAATCAAGTTACCATTTGAGTAGTTATCGTTGGATGTGGCGGCTTAAGGAGTGAATGGGTGGTAGGTTAATTCGATCCACTACCCAACGACTTGGCATTTTAATGTATACATTCAATAGTGAATGTGCCACATCTTCCACAATCATTGTCTTATCTTGCACCAATATTGTAACACTTGTCTCACAAAGTTTTAGTATTTAATATGTTTTTTGTTATTTTTTATATTTTTAATTAGGTATTTTTAACCAATATTAAATGATTTTCAAATTTACACTCAATATCTAGCCACAATCTAGAAATTCATGAAATCAACCTTCACTCTCAAAAAACTAAAAAGGTATTTACCGCTATCAGCCTAGAAGTTGTCAATTTTATATTTATCCTTAGATGTACCAATGCCACTATTCAAATTATCTAAAAGAAGGAAACGTACGCGAAAAAGAAAATTATTTCCAAGTTTCTCCCATATCACCATCATCCTCTATTCTTTCATTTTATAAAATTCCATTGCTTTGGAAATAGAAATAGAAAGTTTTTTTTTTTTTTTTTCTATAACTCAAATAGATTCTAAATGTATGTGACCACAACACATATCCAACACACATGCAACTATAAACTTGTTAAATAAAGCCAATAAATTTCAAAACTTTGTAAACAAACTTCTTTAAAGATAGAAAAAAAGAAGGTGATATTTACCTGCACACTGTGATGGTCCTTGTTACATGCTTAGCAATATATGCACACGACCTCTTCCTTATAATATGAACAATACATTTTTCTCTTGGTTTTGCTTGAATCTCCATGGAACTAATAAGTTTTTTGCACTTGGTTTTGCTTAAGCCTTCAAGCATGGATTAGTAAGTCTTGAAGAAGTTAGTCTTTATAAATGTGTTTTGAGTAAAGGTACCAACTTGGAGTGTTGATCAACGATGATGAAAGATTTTTTAATGGAAAGAATAAAAGCATAACCAATAATTAGAGATTGACAATGAAATAACGAGATTAATCAACAAAGATTTAATTTGCCCTACCTACCAACGATAATATTGAGATAGAAATGATTCCTATCCAATCATAGCTTGGAAATCCTACATGGAAGCAAAGACCATAGTAACACTCATTTTGTTAGCCATATTATGCATTTCATCCATAGGTCCTATAAATAGTATCTATGTTACAACACCATCTACTACATCATGCCAATGCACATATTTTAGATTTCTACAAACCTAGACAAAAAAAATGATAATTGTTCATTCATTAACATTGAAATGGACTATTAAAGTCTGTTGTGATAACTTATAATCTACTACAGTAGCCAAGACAATATAATAATAAGTGTTTTACAAAATTGTAGGAACAAGATCCTCTACAATTTCCACTCACACTTGGAAATCCTCATGAAGATTGTATAACCACACAAATCAAGTAGGCATTAATCTCGCTAACATGTACAACTATGTAATGATAACATAATAAAAACTACAATATTTTTAGTTATTTCTTCTAAATAAAAACCACTAAAATAAGTGGTTAAATTAACCATTATTCCATTCCAATAACATAATAATTTTGATATTATTATAATATGATAGCTTTTGTATCCATTAATTATATATAAGGGAATAATTGTATTACATCATACTCCTTGAGCATTATAATTAATACTTGTATTACATCATATTACCTACCTAATTAATTGTAACACTAAGCATTATAATGATAATTGTATTACATCATATTATCTACCTAATTATAATAAATTATTAATTGATGGATATCATATTTGGTGAATTTTATTAGCTATTTATTATAATGGATATCATTATGTAGCCCCACTGAATAATACCATTTTTACTTAGACATTCCCATTCACTCATTAGAAGGTATGCTAGGTTTTTTGAATTGGTGAAGAGGAGGTATGATTTAGATAATTTATATTATATTAGGATTTTTATTTTTAAATCAACTTTATTAAATTGAAACTCTCTTATTTTTAAATTATTTTAATAAATTAAAAAAAAAAAAAGGTTATCTCTACAATATCTTTTTTTAAATGAGTCTTGGAGTATAACCTAAAACTACTTTTGCTTGGTGAAGAACTCGTCTTTTTCGGATGTAAAGAAACATGTTAACAACTCACGATCTAGAAGTATCTGGTAGGAGTGAAAGTCCACCTCCTTACATAATCAATTAATTATTCCACATGGAATGGTTTTCCTTGAATAACTATGTTGAGACAACTTACATTCCCAGATAATAGCCAACAATGACTATCCCTACTACTAGTTGACAACTAAACTATTTCCAATTGTATAAAAATCTTTTCTTAAATATTTCAAAGAAGTGAAATCAATATCTAACCTTAAATGTGCAAAATTTGTGATTAAACATTTCAATGAAAACGAAAGGTTAAAAATAGATAGGGATTATAACATTATAAAGGTAAAAAATGTTGAATATAACAACGTTAGATTTCGTATTGATATGAAATAGTATGATAAAACATAAACTTTGTGATTTACATGAAAATGATATCCACTATGTAGATTTTTGTACCATAACTTTGATATCATAGGTTTTTGTTTGAAATTTTATAAATGTGTATGGTTTTCTTATTAGAAACCATGTATATGTATTCTATTAATTTAAATTTCAAATATTAATTTGAAAAAATAATGGAGTTAAATGTTTTTTATGTTAAAAAATAGAAGGTCAATTTTGTTAGTATATTTGGTTAAGGGTTTTGTTTGCTAGATGATTCGAGTTCAATATCCTTACGGTGTGTTTAGTCGGGAGGAGACACACAAAAATCCAACGATGTTAAGGGTTGGTGCGGCCCAAGCCAGGTACGATACCTAGATGATTTTGATGACTTAGATGCCCCTGGGTTGTGGTTTCTTAGCCAATGGTTGAAATGTTGACCTCACAAGTGACGCACATTTCTAACAAACAAAAAAAATGTTAAAAAATGGAAGAATAGTAATAAATAGTAATAAATCCATAGGAGATGACATTAAAGATGGATGCAAAAGTATTTTAACTTGTAGTTTTGGTTAATAATTATGTCACACTTTAAAGAGTGTGATATTGATATAGATATGAGGGGTAAATTCATCTTTTTTGTTTTTTAACTGAAACGGTTGAAGGATTTATTAACTGGAAGAAAAGTGGGTCTTTGCCGAGGCGACCCTTATTACAAGGCAGATTTCTAGCTGCAACTGCTTTTGAAGGGCAGCATTTTCAATGGATTTGATAATAACTTTCATTGTTTACAATTAGGAGTCCTTTCACAAGAGAGCTGCCTTTGTTCGCCATCATATCAGCTTCGTTGTTCAACTTTCTTAAGATATGATAAAACTTGCACGAATTGAAGTCTAGTAAGACTCTCTTCAGTCTTTCTAGGATTTTGTTTAGGCTGGCATTGCTGAACCGGATCTTCATGTTTAGATTTCTTATTATTACTTCTGAGTCTCCGAAAACTTGTAAATCTTTGACTCCTTTTTCTCTGGCGAGGAGGCAAGCTTTGGTAAGCCCTAACATTTCAGCTTGATTGTTAGATTTCTATCCTAATCCCTAGCAGAAGCAATCTTTTGTAGTCCCATCCGGAGAGTATAAGACCCCCCCGGCTCCGGCTGCACCTGGGTTTCCTTTAGACGCCCCGTCAAAGAAGATTGTGGTTAAGTTTTTAGACCTCCACCATGGCTGGAATTTGTCATCATCAACTCTTATTCGCCATTCCAGATTGGTTGTTTTTGGTGAAGGGAAATGCTTACTCGGAAGTGGGACAAGCAGGCTTAACCACCTCTTTTCCTCCGGAAGTAACAGAGGATCCTCTTTGGCATACTGTTGTTGGGTCGCTTCCAGAAGGAATGACTTAGCTTTTGCCGCTACTTGCAATAGAGAGTGCCGCTCCTCTTTGAATATCATCTGATTGCGGGTCAACCAAAGCTGCCAGCATACATACTTGGGCATCGTTGTCCATATTTTGGTCCAGAAAGATTTAGACGGAATGCGCTGGGGGTAGATTAGATTCCAAGAGGCGAAAAGTTTTGCTATCGAATTCTGAGGTGGAATAATAATCTGGAAATCCTGAAGAAAGAGCCCCCATACCTCTTTGGCAAAGGTGCAGTCCATGAACATGTGCTGAGATGTTTCGAAGTTATTGTTGCAAAGCGCGCATCTGTGAGGCCCCACTATGTTCCTTTTCTCCATGTTGTCTCCCGTAAGAATTTTGTTGTGCATCAGGGTCCAGAAAAAGAAGTTCACTTTTGGGATGGATAGTTGGTCCCAGACTCTTTTCCAAAAAGCTGGTGTATGGCTGATGTTTCTTGAGGCCTGCAAAGCTCTATATCCTGTCGTTGAAGTGTAAACTCCTATCTGGCCCCATCCCCATTTGTCTTTAGTGGTTCTATTGACTGGGGCAACATCCTCCAACAGGTCAACAAGAATGGATTGTTGCTGTGATAAATGAGGAGGAACTCCGTGGAAGTCCCATCCTGCCCAGTCCCCTCGGTGATCCCATTTCGAGAGGTCATAAAGACTGATTACTCCTGCTCTCTCCAGCCAATCTCTGAGATCTGCAATTTCATCATTTTCTGCCAGGGGTTCTCTCCCCATGATGCTTTCCATCCAGATTGACGTGCGTTTGCCATTGCCAGGGATTCTGTACGCCAGATTTTTGAAAAACTTGTTGCTTTTGCAACACAACTTCCACATATGCGTACAATTTGCAGAGCTATCAACCTGAAGGTTGCTGAGTGAACTGTTTACTCCATATTTTGCTCTCAGAGTGGAGCTCACCGGGTGCATGGGATCATCAATCAGCATCCAAAGGATCTTACCTCCAAGCGCTAAGTTTGCAAGTGATGGGTCCCGAATTTGTAAACCTCCCTCTGCCGTGGGTCTTCTGACAGTCTCCCAATTCACCAGATGCAGTTTATTGTCATTGCCCTTTCCCCCCTGCCACAGGAAGTCTCAGATGAGCTTGGAGATCTGCTCGTTCACCGTTCTGGGGGCTAAGAGAAACGCTGCCTGGTAAAGAGGAATTGCGGACATCACAGACTTAATGAGTGTGACTTTGCCGCCCCTTGTTAGCCAAAAGCCTCCCCATGCTGCTATTTTGTTTTTTATTTTGGAAATGAGGTCTGTCCAAACCAATCTTTTGTTGCCACCTGAGATAATCGGGAGGCCGAGATACTGAATTCTTTCCCAATTTTCGTGACTTTTAAACCCGAGGATGGCAGAGATGCCTACGAGTTCCTGGTGGCTTAGATTCCAACTGTATATTTCGCTTTTGCTGTCATTGATTACAGCTCCCGAGGATCTGCAATATGTTTTGAGAACCAAATCGATGGCTCTGGCTATTCTAATGGAGGCTCCTCCGAGTAAGAGTGAGTCATCTACAAAAAGCGTGTGGTTTAAGGGTTCTTCCCCAATGGAGGATTTAAGCCCCGAAATGTTTCCAGCTGTCCTTTCAGCAATGAATTTTCTACTGAGGGTGTCCGCCATGATTATATAGAGGAAGGGAGACAGAGGGCATCCCTGCCTGATGCCCCTCTGTGTTTGAAAGAAGCTAGTGGGACGACCATTGACTAAGGGAGCGACCCATGGTTTGTCAATGCATGCCTTGATCATCTGAACAAACTGGGGCGAAAAGCCGAAAGAGAGAAGAACTCTGTATAAGAACGAACGGTTGACTCTGTCGAACGCGTTTTCCATATCCAACTTTATCAGCATTCCTTTCTCGTTCCGATGTATGCTGGAGTGTACAATCTCCTGAACTTGTATTACATTATCCTGTATATGCCTGCCTTCCACAAATCCGCCTTGATAATTGGTAATCATTCTTTTTAGCAGAGGTTTAATCCTATTTGCAAGAAGCTTTGCCATGATTTTGTAGGATGCATTGCACAAAGATATTGGCCTGAATCTTGCAAATGATTCAGGGTTGGTGTCTTTGGGAATTAATGCCAGATATGTAGAGTTGGTTCCTCCACCAACCTTCGCTTTTTTCATGCACCCCCTGATCATTTTAAGGAGATCATCTTTGATGATATGCCAGCAGGATTTGTAAAAGTGAATTGAAAAACCATCAGGCCCAGGAGCCTTGTCTGCCTCCATGGACCAGATTACGTTGGTAATTTCTTCCTCGGTAGGTGGCTGGCAGAGAGAATCATTATCTTCTGGACTAATGAGGTGCGGGATATTGGAGAGAAGATCTGCAGTTTCCTCTTCGCTACTTAGAATGTCTTCTCTATATAAATTCTTGAAATGGGATTCTGCAGCGGCTTTGACTTGATTGAACCCTTTGCAGACTTGACCATCCCCTGTTTTTATTTCTGCTATGTGGTTCCTGGACAACCTCGCTCTATATTGCCGATGGAAATAGGAGGTGTTCCTGTCCCCAGCCTTCAGCCAGAGACTTCTGGATTTAAGTCTCCAGTATTCTTCCTCCCTTCGGAAGGATTGAAATGTAGATCGCTGCTCTTTTACTTCTTTTTCCAGCAGCTCTGTTGTGATATCTTTGTGTTCCATATCTGTTTGCAAAGCTTGCAGTGACTGCACTGCTTCTCTTCTTTGTTCGGTAGGGGAGGGGGCTAGTTTCTTTATCCAGTCCTTCAACGCTTGTTTTGTGGCTTTCAACTTTTGTTCCCAGACATAGCTTGGCGATCTCGAGAAAGACTTGACCCATGCTGGTTTTACTGTCTCTAAAAATTCACCTCTGTCAATCCACAAAGGGCTGAAACGAAATGGAATGGGGCCCAACTCTTCTTCTTCTTCCAGGAGGAGCTGTATTGGCTTATGGTCTGAGGTAAGTTTGGGCAGAATTTTGGTAGTGATAATCTTTTTGTTCATCATTATGGAACTTTGCACAAGAAATCGGTCTAAACAAGCAGATATGTGGTCCGCACCCACCCTGTTGTTGGACCAAGTGTATATGCTTTGGATGGGATTGAAGTCTAAGAGGTCCCAAAACTGCATGATTTCCTCTACCTTTACCAGCATGGGGTCTGTGTTATTGGAGCCTCCCCTCTTCTCTTTTGCTTTTGTTACAATATTAAGGTCCCCTGCTATGATGATGTTGCTGGGAGAGTTCTTGTCTAAATAATTCGATAGTGAGTTCCAACATTCTCGTTTTTCAGCGTAAGAAACTGGTACATATAGATTAAAAAGAGAGATGGATAACTTACTTGAGTTGTGCTTCAGCTCCGTGAAAATCCAGTGCTAAGTTTCGAAGTGCTTATTCAGATGGAAGATGTCATCGGTCCAAAGAGTTGCCAATCCTCTGGAGGTCCCCCTTGAACTGACTGCTTTGCCAGCTCTTTTGTTCCACTTTGATCTGCTGATTTCCAGAAGGGCTTCCCCTTCTATTTTGGTCTCCTAGAGCATTAGAATATCTGAGGGATCTACTTTCAAAAGGTCCTTGATTGCTTCTATTTTAGAGGGATTCCCCAGACCTCTACAATTCCAGGAGGCGAGTTTCATTATTTACTTGATGGGGGGGGGGGGGGGGTTGGGACCTCCCTTAGAAGGTCTTGGTCTGGTATTTCGGCCAATAGACATTTCTATAGTGGGATGACTGCCTTGTGTCTTGAACCTTTCTGCCTCCTCCTCCCTCTTTTCTTTGCGGGACTTCCTTCCTGCTTTCTTTGAGGGATGCTCAAAGGTTTCATCCTCTGAAGAACCTGAGMTTTCCTCTGGTTTTTTCTTTGCGATTTCTGCATATGAAGGGTTTGAAGGGCTGCCTTGATTGTCCCCAATCTGTAGCTCTTTCCCTCCCACTTTGAATGAGGGTGGGGTTTCTGCCTGTTCGCCATTCTCTTCTGTTTGTTTTGCATGCTTGTCCTGGACATTTGCTGTTCCCTTTTGCGCTGCGTCCTTTTCTTGTTCGTCACTGTCACTGTTGTGAGATACGRTCATTTGGCCTTTTCCTTTACCTTTTTTTGTATTTGTGTTTTTCTGGACCAGGGTCCATGATTCCCCATTATGTTTTTCTACCTGTTCCTCTGCTTTCTTCTTGCAATGCTTTGCAAAGTGTCCATGTCCATGACAGTGTCTGCACTTAAAAGGTAGTTTCTCGTAATCCAGCTCCTGTACGTACGTCCACCCAACTACGGTTAGATTGATTGCTTCCGGGAGCCCCTCTTCTAAGTCCACTTCTACGCAGATTCGAGCACAAGAATACTGATCCTTCCTTGCAGCGTGGTCTATGTATTTTCCCAGCGCGTTGCCAATGATCTGGAGGGATTTTTGGTTCCAACAGTGGAGCAGTAGATGTGGAAGCCTGATCCATACCGGGACTGCGGAGGGAACGTCTTGAGTGGGATCGAAGTCGGGAGTCCATTTATTTAGGTAAAGTCCCTGAGGTCCCATAAAGAAAGGCCCATTTCTGAAGATCAATCCCCTATCTTCAGTGTTCTCGAAGACGAATACGAAGAAGCCCTTTCCTACAAAGTAGTTTTTGACTCCCTCTTTGATCAGGGGTTTCCAGTTCCTTTGCGTCCATTCTTCCACAGATTTAGGCGAAGGTCAGAGGCCCATAAACTGGCCTATGAGACCTCTCTCGGCCAGGTTCAGGGCTGCTTTACAAGTTTCTTCTTCTGGCAGAGCCACCGTGGGGATGGAATCCATTTTCCTTACGAACTTTTGCTGAGACGCTGAGGGCATCCGCTTTGGTCCTGTTGCTACCATTTTTCTGAATGCCTGGACCTCTGGGGGCAGATCGGGGTCCCCTGGAGCTTCCATTGGGCCGTAGGAACGCTGTAGATCGAACAAACTGGCTTGACAACCTCAGGGGCGCGCAGAAGCGACCTGCAGACCTAGCTCAGGGGCGCGCACTCCAGTATGAGAAACCCTTTTTGACTTGACTATATTTCCACTGAGGGGTAAATTCATCTTAACAACAACGAGAGAGATTAAATTCTTTTATGTGCAAATCTTTTCTCAAATTTTTTCAA
Organism: Picea engelmannii; assembly: GCA_009831015.1. Classification (NCBI taxonomy): domain Eukaryota; kingdom Viridiplantae; phylum Streptophyta; class Pinopsida; order Pinales; family Pinaceae; genus Picea; species Picea engelmannii. The sequence continues at coordinate 413,104 of ML778867.1, read as the reverse complement.
TCTAAAGATTTTTTCACCTTAAGGGAGTTAAGAGCGTTGGTTAAGATGGATTTACCATGGTTCTTTATACACACACCACGTGCCAACTCCATATTGAGAACACATCTACTTCATATTGAGTAGCACACCATTAAAATGAGTTAACCATAATAATTTTTTCTCTCTCTCACACACACACATATATAAAGTTGATATTGAAATATTTTATTATTATTATTTTTTAAAATGCTACTTGTCAATTTCATGTTGAGTACCGAATGAATTACACATCTCTCTCATAAAAACATCTCTTAACATAATAATTATAATTAAAAAATTAACTTTTAAATTATAATTTTTCTACTTAATTATTTCATTAAAATGAGAAAAAAATTACTTAAAATAATTTAAATCACTTTCAAATTCATATTAAATTAATTTAATAAAAAAAATAGAAAAATGAGAAATATTTTTTCTAAATTTTCAATCACATCATCATAAAAATATACCTCTTTTTTGATGTAAAAAAAAGGTTAAAAAACCAACCTTTTTTCTTAAACTTATAAAATTTATAATTATACATTTCAACCTTTTTTTTTCCTCGGAAAAAACCGTAATTCTATTCATCTGTAGAAAACCAAATTACATTTTGTAGGTGCTAAAAGCACATGCCTAATACTTGGGTAAACTGAGAGAAGGGTTAGTAGCCAGAATTGGCCCAAAGTAAAAAACCATAAAGGATGTACCAAAAAAAAGAAAGCTGGGAATAAACCCAAATGAAGGTAGAAAATGCCAAGAGGCTTCAAGAAAGCACAACCCAAAACACGACAAAAAACGTAGATTGAAGAGAACCTGGACGGAGCAGGTCAGAGCAACAAAAAACCCCTTTGAGAACAGGATCCAAAGGGACCACAAGAGAGACTGCAGCCACAGAGAAGGAAAACCAGAACCGGCACGTCCAAGACAGACCTCAAAGCGCTAACCCCAACAACACAAAATCAACACTACACGCCCGTGAGATGGACCTCAAAAGCTCTGAAATAGACCCCACCATAAAGAAGCAGAAAACCCAAGCAACCACTCCACATCACAGATCAGAAGGGGGCACAGGGAATCTTGTACACCAAGATCATCGAGAAAGCCCTGACATTGCATCAAGCCCTAAATAAACCAGCAGGGATGGCTTGGTGAGGGCCAAACCCTAAAAAATCTTCAAGTAAATGCCTCCACACACACCAGAGGCTGAAGAGATAGAGGACCAAAAACCCATAGACGAAAAAAAAGGCTCAAAGTATCAGATCTAAAGAGACAGTTTGAGAAGTAAAGCAGAAACGACGCTTAGAAACCCAGATCTAAAGAGAATACCAACTCCATGCCCAGAGTAAGCTGCCACGAGACACCCATCAGGAGTATCCAAAGAACAAGACTGCAACTCACCAGATCCAGATCTACACCTAGATCTAGCCTCCACAAACCAAGTAGAAAGGGCGCGATCGAGGCAGTAAACATATCTGAAGAGCAAGACGACGTCGGATCCACACCCATGGAGGAAGGACCACCAACCTTACAACGATCTGGAGCCGCTGGCTTCACTTCGCACCCCAGATCCACAGATCTACAATCCTTCGCAGAAAGGCAACAACACCACAGGAAGCCCAAATGGTAACAGATCCCACAGAAAATAAGAATCCAAATACAAAAAAAACAGAAACGAGTAGCCCCTCTATCGACGACGTGAGAAACAGTGCCCCCATCTCAAATGAATAATGGCAAGAAGAATAACAGAGCTCCCAATCGCTCCAACGTACCAGCACGAGCACATCAAGACATATATGAGGACAAACCCCACTACATACGAAGAGAAGAAAACGATCGACAAAAGTAGGAGAGGAGAAACACGAGGAGGGGAAGAATCTGCGGTTGAGGAAACCCTAGCCACAGACCCCAAAATCTTTAATGAGACTCACACCATTATACATTTCAACTTAAAAAAAAATAACAATGAAATATTGAAATGATAAAACTATATCTATTATATGTGAAAAATAAATATTAAAATGAAAAAACATGTGATGACATCAATATATGAAAACTATTATACAAATATTTTATAAAAAAAATTAAAATATATATAGCTTTTTAGACTTTAATATCTTAACCATAACTTTAAAAATTAATTATTATTATTATTATTTTTATATAATAATTATTATACACATATTTTATAAATTTTTTAATTTCAACTCAAAACTTTGTTACGTCCTTATAAATATATATGGTTCTTTCTCAATATGCATGATTCCCATCTCCCTTATAAATATGTAAATATGCATGGTTCGAAGAGAAGAAAACGATCGACAAAAGTAGGAGAGGAGAAACACGAGGAGGGGAAGAAAACCCTAGCCACAGACCCCAAAATCTTTAATGAGACTCACACCATTATACATTTCAACTTAAAAAAAATAACAATGAAATATTGAAATGATAAAACTATATCTATTATATGTGAAAAATAAATATTAAAATGAAAAAACATGKGATGACATCAATATATGAAAACTATTATACAAATATTTTATAAAAAAAATTAAAATATATATAGCTTTTTAGACTTTAATATCTTAACCATAACTTTAAAAATTAATTATTATTATTATTATTTTTATATAATAATTATTATACACATATTTTATAAATTTTTTAATTTCAACTCAAAACTTTGTTACGTCCTTATAAATATATATGGTTCTTTCTCAATATGCATGATTCCCATCTCCCTTATAAATATGTAAATATGCATGGTTCTTTAGCAATAAGCATGATTCCCATCTCCCTTATAAATATGTATGGTTCTTTAGCAATAAGCATGATTCCTTGTCGGTGCAAATTTCCATAACCCAACGTCTCATGTCAAAGTTCCATAGATAAAGCCTACATTGTGCTTCTAATTTATCAAACGTGTCATGTCAAGGTTCCATAGACAAATCCTACATTGTGCTTCTAATTTGCTTTACTCAACATCCTTAAAGATATTGAAGATTTAGTTGTTGGATATGGACATGGGTGATAATGAGGGTATCCTAGTGATGCATGATGAAGTGGGACTCTCCACCAAATATGAAGACGATGCGGTGGAAGATCCTCCCTCGCTCACGTGAGCCTTCATAACAAACTTTTCAAAGAGAGAGAGTTTGAAACGTCATGAAGGTAACATGGTTGCAACATGCGGATTTGCAAACTCTACACAAAACCTACCATTCGTATACGAGAAGGGTAGAGATCCCTATTTTGTAGCCCTGACCGAGGATATCATCCCGCCACGTCTGTGAGAGCAGCATAAAATATCAATCAATGGACGGTATACGCATGCATAGATCTGATTCTTAATATATAATTAGTGTTCATTAGTTAATTAATAGAGATGGGTAAATCCTGGTAGAGTGAGAGCATCAATGGTATCGTCAGAGCAAAAGGGCATGTGGGGAGTGGGACGGAGGATGAAGGGTTTTGGGATGGCTGCCTGGGAGTGGAAGGGTCAACAGTGTGTGGGGAGGTGAATGCTTATGAATTCTCTGTTAATTTTTATTTCCCAGATTGTCTCTTGTGGACAGGGTGGAGAGTTGAGGTGAGAACATATAAAATGTCCATAGCTTAGCTGTTTTTTTTTGCTCACTGAGATCCCGCTGGATTCTGCTTCTTCTGTTTATATATATCATTCCTTGGCATTGGCTTGGTATGATTGATGAGCAGAGCCAGCTGCCTCTTTGTGTTTTGTTTCCTTGATTGTCGAGGCCTTTGTCTCGCTCCCTGATCCATGTCTTTTCACTCCCAGCACTGACCCCCCCTCGAATTGATTCCCGATTCGGATCCGACTGTTCCTTTTACCCTTCACGAGATTCGAACCCCGGACCTCGGGGGGCTTTTTCATTGGTCAGGCAGTTATCTATTTTATAGCAATTGAACCGTTTGCATGGCTTTGCTTTCTGACTAATTTGCATTCTGTTGATCCGAGCCTGATTTGGTTTTTGGTACGCGATCTATTTATTGGTTTGTGGTAGGGAGCTGGTTCATTGTTTGTTTTGAAGCGAGGGAATTTGAAATCTGGAGTAGTCTACAGAGAAGGGACAATGAAATTAAGAGATGCCCGCCTGGTCGCTATCGTGGCTTCAATTGGAAACCTGCTGCAAGGATGGGACAACGCTACTATAGCTGGTCAGTTCTTTTGCCGTTTGCTATAATTCTGTTTGAATCTTGTTTGAATTTGTCTTTTTACTTGACATATCTGATGCGATTCCTAGCGTGGTTCGAACTCGGGACTGGTTTTCGATTAACTATGGACTCTATACGGCTGTATGGCTGTGGATTTAAGCTTTTCTGTGAAGTGGAGATCAATGGGGTATATATTACTCGCTTTGAAGGGTTCCTATAGAAATATAAAACTATAGATGAGGAGTACTGCTAAAATTATTCCTCCTGGGCTACTGAGTCTCACTTCTGATGTAGCAAAACTAGCCTTGTGTATACAGTTTTAGCAATGAACTACCTCAAGATTGGAAGTAAGATTAGTTTTGCAGAGTATTTTCGAGTAAAAAAATAAATCCTAATGTGGATCATACGGTACTTTAAGATGCTCTTGAATGCTGATATTTGGTGAAAGTTGTGAAGATTTTTTGTTCAATAGTATGCTCTGTGAACCCACTTTTGAATCTAATTTAGTTTTAACTTCCTGTATGATATGATCCTCACTGGAGGGCTTCTTGAAGTTTACTGTTTTTCTGCAAGACAAGTTTTTTGTTGTGATTATTGCAGTAGCACTTGTGTAAACTGATACTGTTAATTTGTTTATTCCAGGAGCCGTGCTTTACATAAAAGTAGAATTTGACTTGGAAGACAAACCAACTCTTGAAGGCCTTGTTGTGGCCATGTCTCTAATTGGGGCAACGATCTTTACCACATTTTGTGGCCCAGCAGCGGATTGGCTAGGTCGACGGCCTTTGCTAATCATATCATCACTTTTGTACTCGATAAGTGCGTTGGTGATGCTCTGGTCTCCAAATGTTTATGTATTGCTTCTGGCCCGTCTACTGGATGGCTTTGGAATCGGATTTGCTATTACTCTTGTGCCAGCTTATATATCTGAGATTGCACCATCAGAAACACGTGGACAGCTGAACACTCTACCTCAGTTCTCTGGTTCTTCTGGGATGTTCCTTGCATACTGTATGGTTTTTGGAATGTCATTGCCAAGCAACCCCAATTGGAGGCTGATGTTGGCTGTCTTGTTCATTCCATCTATCTTTTTTGTGTTTTTGACCATTTTTTACCTGCCGGAATCTCCAAGGTGGCTTGTGAGTAAAGGGCGAATGCTCGAGGCAAAGAAGATTCTACAAGATTTGCGAGGCAGAGAGGATGTATCAGGTATGCCATGATTGCCAGAAATTTCTTCACCTGATCATTTGTGCATTTTGCTAATATAATTTCTATGTTTAGGATTTCAAACGTTTTTGCATCTTGTATGTCTGGGCGTGATAGTTCTGATTGATATGGTGCTAGCCTCATTATTTGCTTGCCCCAATTGTGAATTTGATATGTATGGTGAAATGATCGATTGAAAATAGTTTTTTAATATCTATCTGAGCATGTCAGTAAAGGTACATTAAAAGTAGGCCCACATCAGCAAGCCTCTGATTATCTTAGCCACCAATGTGCCATTCTTGGCAGATTAGTCATAAAAAATGGTGTCTATAAATATTAAATAGTAATAGATATTAAAATAGAACCAGTAAGGCTTGCAGGCTTGAGATACCAAGTATTATAAATTTATAAAGAATGATTACAAAAAATAATTACCCATTAGCCATAATAAATATCTAGATGGAGAGGGGCAAGTGGACTAATAATCACTGTGCATCTCAAAATAAAGGCTCATGGCACGACATTCACCCATCCACTAATTGGTAGTAAATCTTCATCGTGGCCATCAAAGCCCTCACACATCCTTAATTGGCATGTCTAATAGTGGGGCATCTGATTGTCATCTTCATTTTTCTGCTCAAGGTGCCTAGAAACTGAGGTTGCAAGTTGATAGTTGGATATCTAAATGGTCTAATAGTAGTAGTTGAGAGATGGATACATTCTTAATTTGCATGTCTATTGGTGGGGCATCTCATTGTTACCTTCATTCTTCTGCTCAAGGTGCCTAGAAACTAAGAGTGCAAGTTGATAGCTGGATATCTGAATGATCTACATAGTAGTTGTTGCCACCATAATAAGATCACTTGTTGAAACTAGCTACACCTATTAAGTCAATTATGCTTGACGAAAAAACAAGTTAGTTAACAATTACTTGCTTGACTCGACATGACTTGGTCAAACTCATGAGTCTTTTGAAACTTGTATGTCAAACTTGGTCAAGGTTAGTCAAACATGGTCACAATCAATCACTTTGTCTATCTTAAGGGAAATTTTCATGTTAGGAAACATGTAGGTTGTACTATGAGTTTTGAGTTTGTGTCATGATTGTTGGTGCCATGCCCCCGATGGAATTATCTTGACTGTTTGGGGAAGAGCAGGGATTGCTGAGTGGACCTCTTCTTGACTTGAACATGTCAGCCATGGCATGAGCAGCCTTTGCTTTTGTGACCTTTCAGCTATGGTGCCCTTGCGTGGGACTCAATTGAATTGTGTATGAAGCATTCCTCCAATGGTTGATCGCACTGTGTAGGTGGTTGAGTTCCATTGCATTTTTTTGGGCTAATTCTGGATCTCGAGACATAGTTGGACACAAAGAAGAAACAATTAGTAACAAAAACATATTTCAGCCCAAAATATTGATTGTTCATAGCATGGTTGCACTCCTTTCATAGGAAATAAGGAGCTTCAATTTTTACTGATTGTCATGCATATTGAAAATCAGGGGCCAAATGAAAGCATGCCCTAACAATGTTGGAAATAAGGAGCTTCTTTTTTTTTTGATTGTCATGCATATTGAAAATCGGGGGCCAAATGAAAGCATGCCCTAACAATGTTCCCTTCCAATTATTATTCTAATCAGATAGCTATTTCTAGAGGTCTCCAGCCTTAGAGCAAGACTAGAATAAGTCTATAAAAGATATATTGCACTAGGGAACATACCTTGAGATGGGCTAAAACTGGAGGCCACCATAGAGTTGTTTGTCAAAGGAAACATTAATGTCTCTTGGTCCCTTAACTAGTGTTGGTATCGTTAGAAGGTATCGTGGCTATAAAATTTTCCAATTGGGTTTTCCATGCATACATCCTTATAGGATATTTGCCTCAATAAGCATCTTCTCCCTTGACGGCCCTATAATCCACTTTGTATAGAGAGCAACCTCTTTCAAGATTAATGCTAATAATTTGGCGTTCTCCTTGCATACAACAAGATTCCCATCTTACTTGATGAATTCTTTCTTACCTTCTTAGTTGAGAGAAAGGAGCTAAGTAATTGAGACGCTGTTGAGCTAGCATCTGATATGCTTGATTTGAAGGCATCCAACATAAGTCATGACTAGTAGTAAATGTGTAAAGAAGTTAGGGTATTTTTTAAGGATTCAAATATTATACCTATGTATTGTATTCTAGGTGACTATTTTGGTTTGAAAAAATCATACATATAGATATGTAGGCAAAAATTCAATAAAAAACATACAATTTACTATTAAAACTTGTAAATTTTAGCGAATGTTATCAATTAATCATATTTTGTGTAAAAAATAGATGAATTTTTAAAAGGAAATTGGCCAATTAGTGAATATATATTTTTTAAAATAACCAGAAAATAGCGATTTGGTGAAAATTTGCCTCTAAAAATACAGTGAAAGAAGTTAAGGAAACATCCCCTTGAACCTAAATCTTGTGTGACAAAGTTGTAGCACTAGAGTACGTGACTTGACTTTTAGCGCACACACTTGTGAAGCAACTACCAATTGCCAACACTTAGAAAGATTCTTGTTGAACTATTCCTTAGTGCAAAATCTGAACATTCATGGACTTAGTCTATCGATGATCTCATTTGGGATCAAACCTCTCCTCCTTTAAAATGGTGATGGTAGATAGAGTCTAAGTACTATATGTAACTTGAAATTGTTAATAGAGAGAGAATATATTTATGTAAATTAGTAGATAGGAAAGATATACTTTTTAAACATATTGAGCTATTGTTGAGTTGTCAATTTTTGAGGAGTCCCCAAGTTGAGACTCCATTGTGGGTTTGTTGAGTTATTGTCAAGTTTGAGTCATGTGATAGTTGATGCATGCCCCCTACAAATTATCTTGATTGCTGGAAGACGTAGGGATTGTTGATTTTTTTATTAAGCTAGGCTCAAGCATGAAGTTCATTCCATTTTTTAGCATTTTATTTGAACCATATACATTTGCAGTTTCACCATTAACAATTTGTTGCAGCAACCAAGATCACAAGAAGAAATACCATGCACAAGAACATAAGAAGTATCCTAGGAAACCATTCTCAACAAGGGAAGAAAACCCAACCAGTCCTTTGCTATATTCTTCAAGAGAAAGACCTCCCACACCATAAACCTAGCACACAAAAGGGTGCTCACAAACCCTAGAAGACTAGCGCCCAATAGAGGTGCACACTTTTCCTAAGAACAAGTACTTGCTGAAATTTCCAAACTCACACTTGTGTTATGATTCCTCAATGGGGAATTTACCTTTATTTATATTAGATTGAGCCTATCAAAAGTAGTGTCTATTGGCACAACATGGCCGACCTCAATAACTCACAATATAATTAATAATTACCATATTAATTATCTTTTACATTAATTATCTTTCACTTTATGGTGGGGTCGACCTGTACCCTTTACATCACAAATAGGGTTACAGGTAAGTTTGACTCTTGGACAATATAACAAGGGATCTCATACACCCACTAGTGCTCAACCACTAGGGGCACATCCATCTGTGCTCAGCCACAGGGATGTCCACATCTCTATCTCATTGCGTCTCACAGGAGAATCACACTCACTAGTGCTCAACCACTAGAATCACGTTCACCTGTGCTTAGCCACATGCACGTCCAACTCAACAGATCTCTTTCTCACTGCGTCTCACAGGAGAATCATCTGGAGTATCACATCATCTCAACTCTATGCATAGAGGAGACCAGTACATCGTTTCATCTCCTTCTCAGAGAGAACGACACACCCAATTCATGGGCTTCCTCACCCCACACAGGGGCACACAACAATCCATCTCCGTCTTAGAGAGGAACCACACACTCAACTCATGGGCTTCCTCACCCCACACAGGGGCACAACGTTCCATCTCCGTCTCAGAGAGGAACCACACACCCATCTCATGGGCACACCCAACTCATGGGCTCTCTCTCAGGTCGACTCACTCAGTCTGTGTCTTGGAGGATGTCTCACGCAGTTGTAATCATCAACACTCCCTCTCAGCTAAGGAGGCATTCTCCACTAGGCCATGTCTCTCACAAAAGTACTCGAACTTCGTCTTGGCAAGCGGTTTGGTGAAGATGTCTGCAATCTGCTCATGGGTAGGAAGGTACTGCACGTGTACTGTTTTCCTCTGCACCATGTCTCTGATATAGTGATATTTTATCTCAATGTGTTTCAATCTATCATGAAACACAAGGTTCTCAGAGAGCTTCACACAACTCTGGTTATCACAATGAATAGTAGTAGGATCTGTTAGCGTCAGAAGTCACTCCTGGATTGCTTGCAGGAGCAGAGCCCAACGCCCATCAATTTTATGTCACGATAGTTTTTAATGGGTGATCAAATGGATAGAGACTCGGGGAGATATCACTCTAACTCAGGGACTGGGTCTAGTATGCAAGGAACAAAGGAGGTCTTGATCTAACTTCAGTCAGTGAGCTGATTTAAAGATGGGCAGGTGGAAGACTTGGTGAGAGGGGTGGACAAACTACCTCAGGAAACAGACCTTTCAGCAGTTTGTAGAGGAAAAACCCTGAATGCAAGATCCTCTTGGTTCATGGCTTCGGGAAACTGAAAGGGGGACTTGACTGGATCCTCCAATTCCAAGTCGTTCAGCGCTAAAGAAATCACAGAGACCGATTAGAAATGATGCAACTGTTACAGTGATCCAACCTACATCATCCTATAACAATCGCAACTCGACTGGATCCTCCAATTCCGAGCTGCTCTAACACAGTATAACAAAGACGTAAAAGAAACTAACGTTCATAAGGCAAGAAGTCTCAAGAGTCCAGCATAACCAGAATAACAGTGCTTCATTAAAGTTTTACAACCGGGAGCCTTGCTCAACCATCGATAGATTACAAAATACAAAGACTGAGTTTATATACTCAGAGAAATTTGCCTAACAGAGGTGTGCTCAGTCACCCAAGGCTTGGTGTCCCTTCAGCCAAATTCAGACGGGTATTCTTTGTTAGATGCCACCTTAACTGCGTGTGGCTCCTGTAAGGGGAGTAGCTGAGCCATTAAGTGCCGAGCTAGCGTGTGCAGACCTCCTCCGGCTAGTCGAGGACTCGACATGGCTTTTTTGGAAAAAGGGGTACACAGGACCCTCTCGAGCAGACCGCTTGCCAGCCCCTCCATACCTCACACTTAATGAATGAGGAGAGGTTTCAACCACCCCTTCTCGCCTTCATTTACTCCAAGCGAAAACCAGGACTGAGGTCGGATCAGATGGCACCTGGAGATCGCGACGATCCTTTCGGCGACTGGACTCGACAACCTTGGCCCCTTTTGCACAGCTCTTTCTATTTTTCCATGTGACGACGGGCTGTGACCCTGCGTTTATTCTCAAAGGTGCTTTCGGCGTTCGCGAATAGGAAGGGGCTGATCCTTGCTTCTTAAAATCGCGATGAGCGAAATGCCGAGATGGCTTGAGTTGGCGCCATGCGTCCCTCTCAGATCTGACGGCACTGGGCTCACTCGGTGCTGTTGTGGGCCCGGGTCCTGGACACTCCCGGCACCTCGCGCATCGGGAATATGACGAAGCTGCTCCTTGCGCCTTTAAATCGCGATGGGCGAAACGGCGAGGAGCCTAATTGCGCGCCAGGTGTCTCCTGTGGATAGAAGGCTGAGATTGCTTCGTGATACTGCGGGCCTGACTTTGAGCGCTTTCGGAGCTTCGGGGTTCGAGGTTTCGAGATGTAAAATGACATGGAACTCTCACCCTTCGAACTCCTGAATGCTGAAACGCCGACGTGGCTAGATCTCGCGCCACACGTCCTTTGGGATGGACGACTGCCATTCATTCCTGCACATAATATGGGCGCTATCCATTGCGATAATCTCGGCGCAACTCCTCTAACCGCGATTTCCCGCCATCCGTAGATCTGCTCTTATGGATGAATCTGGACCGTTGATAATATAATTTTGCCCGCTTACTCGCATGGAAGTTTGAAACGGGATTTTTCCGTGCTGTGCTCGGGTGCTCCTCATGCAACTTGCAGACTTGAATACTCTTGTGCTCAGGACAAGAATTGCTACTAACAGGATCCATCTCATGATCGAATAAATCTGTCAGAAGTTTGCGAAGCTACATTGCTTCGCGGATTTCCACACTCAATTCTATGTACTCTGCCTCTGCGGTACTCAATGCCACATAGCTCTGTTTCTTGCTGCACCAGGAAACCATGGCAGACCCTAAAGTAAAGCAACAACCGGAGGTGCTCTTCCGGTCCACTGCGCTCCCTACCCAATCTGCATCGACATATCCCTGCAAGCTCAAGTCTACACTGGAGGCATATCTCAGGCCATATCCAATTGTTCCTTGTAGGTATCTCAATACATGTTTTGCTGCTATCCAGTGAGTCTGTCTTGTTTGGATCATGAACTGGCTAAGCACATTTACTGCATAGCATATATCAGGTCTGGTGTTAACCAGATACATCAGTGATCCAATCAATTATCTGTAAAAGTGTGGATCAATCTCTCCTGAATCAGCATTACTCATCTTCTTCAAATCCATCACCATTGGTGTAGGCATGGATTTGCATTCTGTCATACCGGATTTTTTCAATATCTCCACAGTATATTTTCCTTGACTTAGGAAAATCTCATCTGTCGTCTGCCATACTTCTAGTCCCAAGAAGTAATGCATCAAGCCTAAATCCTTCATCTCAAATTTAGCAGTCAATGCTTGTTTGCATTCAACAATGAGTCTCTATGAACCGGTGAGGAAAAGGTCGTCCACATATAGGACCAAGATTAAGCACTCGTTGCCATCAATGTGATAATATAGGTTTGGATCAACAACACTCTTGCTGAAACCCAAACTCATCAAGAATCCATCCATTTTCTCATACCAAGCACGGGGTGCTTGCTTTAGCCCATACAGGGCTTTCTTCAACTTGCACACATGAGATTTTTCGTTGTGTATAACGAATCCTTCTGGCTGCTCGATATAAACTTCTTCCTCAATTTCACCATTGAGAAAGGCTGTCTTTACATCCATCTGATGTAGTTTCCAACCCATGGAAGCAGCTAGTGCAATGATAGAATGGATGGAAGTGTATCGGGCTACTGGAGCAAATGTCTCATCATAGTCAACTCCCTCTACTTGCGAGAACCCTCTGGCTACAAATCTCGCTTTGTATTTCTCGATGCTTCCATCAACTGCATGCTTGATTTTATAAATCCATTTGGAAGTCACTATAGACTTTCCCTTTGGTCTCAGAACAATATCCTATACATCATTTTTCAATATAGACTGATATTCTTCTGTCATGGCATCTTTCCATAGCTGTTCACCTAAAGCTTCTCCATGACAAGAAGGCTTAGAGTCAATGATGTGGCTCATGGATGAAGGGTAGCTTGAGAATCTCTTTGGTCTCTTGCTCTCTCTGGTTGTCCCTTGAGGGGCTGTATGTCCCTCTGCTTCTTGTAGAGTTTGTCGGGCCCAAGCAAGCCTTTTATGTCATACTGCAATATCTCTGGGCATGTCAATTGGAGCAACTGGATCCGTTGGAACAACTGGATCAACTGGAACAACTGGATCAATTGGAATAATGTCTGTCTCCCTCTGAACTGCTGAAGGGGGAGAAGGCATTGTCTCACTATCAATTTCCATCTGAGATTCTCTGGATCTTTGGAAGGCTATCTCTTCTTCAAAAGTAACATCTCTGCTTATCTCAATCTGTCTCTGACCAGGAATGTAGATCCGGTATGCCTTCGAGGATTCACTGTATCCTACAAATGTGCCCTTTCTCCTTGAAGGGTCTAGCTTGGATCTCTTCTCTTTGGGTACATGAAAATATACTAGGCACCCAAATATCCTGAAGTGTCCAATCTCAGGCTTCAACCCGGTGAAGGCTTCTTCTGGAGTAATGTTCTTCAAGATTTGATGAGGACTCCTGTTCTGAACATACACTGCTGTCATGGATGCTTCTGCCCATAGAGTCATAGGTAGACTCTGATCATGTATCATTTCTTTGGTTGCCTCGATGATAGTTTTGTTTTTCCTCTCTGCAACCCCATTTTGCTGAGGGTTGTAAGGAACTGTGAATTCCCTCTTGATCCCTGCTTCAACACAAAAATTGCTTCAATACAGAAGTTGATAATTTATGGACATTCTCCATGTCATATCTTTCTCCACAACCAACATAATGGTTAATCCACATGAAGAAGAACCAGGGAAAATGTACCCTTTATCCAACAACTCTAGAATCTACCTCTTTATCTCTTCTTTCTCAAGTAATGAAGTTTTGCACAATGCCTCATTAGGTAGAACAACTTGTTGTAGGTGAATACTATGTTTAATTGCAACTTGGAGTCATACCTCAATGTTGTGACACTTGGACTTGGAAAAAACTTGTTCAACTTTGAGCTCGACAAAACTCGACGACTTCGCTAAAATTGACTCAACACTTGACGAAACTCGATAAATAGAAGAAAACTCAAAATACAAGAAATTTAGTGCATAAAAAATAATACTGACATTCTGAGTCCATAAAATCTATAAAGTGACAGGTTATCCATCAATTCATCTCATGAAATATGATACTGTAAAATTTGATACTTGGTATTTGTTTCAAAAATTGAAACATAAATCAAATAACGTGCAATCCATCAAATAGTACCAAGTTCAACCACATAAATCATGACACTATTTCAAATTCAACATAGACAATTTCTCTAGTCTCGACTCCCATTTACTAGGACCTTTGGCATATACCCTCAAAGTGTTAGGCTTTGTAGTGCTAGTCACTCCTAGTCCAATTGTCTCATGTAGAAATTGTGATGCCAGTGTGTCAGGTGTCTCAAATATCGGTGTATTAGAGAGATCATTAGTGTTTGTGTTAAGCCAACCTAAATCAACAAGAGATTCATCCTCGCGACCCAATCGGATTTTGGATCAATCTTATCCAATACAATTGGATCCATATCCTTTTGTCACAATTGTTTCATGAGTAGGTGGAGGTTGTAGTAAATGAAGTCCAACTTCTCCAACTACTCATGTTCCATGTGTTTGTGATTCTTGGTGTGGATGTGTTCAAATATTGACTAGCTACACTCACAACTTGAAGCGTTGCAAGCCTGACTCAAAACTTTGATGGTGAATTCTTGTAGCCATGGTGTTTCACATCCATAGTGTATCCACCAATGTGTTGTTATAAAAGAACAAAGATCACAATTTTTGCAAGGCGAAGCTTGAAAAAAACCTACAACATATAAATCAAACAATGTACAAATTAAATCTTACTTGGCATTTTCTTGTCCCTGAGTTGAACTAGTGAACAATATCCAAAGATGCCAGTTGATTTCTTGTGCAAATCTCATTGCATATTGATCTTGTCTTGAATTGTGGGATTCAAGAACATCCTCTCAATAAAAACCATCGCACCTCTCATCACCTTGGGATCTTTTTGAATTTTTGACCCCTTATTATAAAGTTCACTGGGATTGAGATATGCTCTTGATGCATGCAACAATGAATGTAGCTGCATGTCCCACTTGGAATCGATAATTCTCCATATGGGACCATATTTACTTCATCCCCCTTATACAAAGATCTAATGGCTACTTTGGCCCTATCCATACTCTCATAAATGTATCCCATTGGCTGGTCTTCTCCATCCACGATCCTCAACACTTTCACAAGAGGCTCATTGATGGCAACAACCTTAGTGACAAACTCCCATAAATCATCTCTAAAAATTGACTTTGAAACAACCATTGTGTCCAATTTTGTGCGGTCGTTCCAATCTAGCCATTTCGGGCTAGCAAACATCCATGTCAATGCCATGTACTTGGTTAAAGGACTTGGCAGTGAAAGAAAGTTTGTTGCAAATCATGTGATAGTTGAGCAAACGAGTTTTCCCTTTGTAAACTCTTTTATAAGGCTCGTTGCTCAACACACCAATTATGGTTATATCTATACCTAGTTATTTTTTTGCATTCATTAATGATTTCCTGCACCCAATCCAACTTACCTATTTCCTCCAAAATCAAATCTATACAATGGGCAACACATGGGGTCCAAAACATGGTAGGTTATATCTCACATAACAACTTTCCATCTTCCACGTAATTTATAATGATGTTATTGACTACTTGGACAACAAGTTTTACAACAACTTCTTCAACAACCTTTGCCAATGGTGAATTTAATAGATTCGCATTCTTGACATGTGATGATGCATCAATGGATTTCAAGAACATGGTTCCTTTAGGGCATGCCACAAGGAAATTTATGATTGTTCTATCCCTTGTATTTGTCCACCTGTTGGACATAACGGTGCCATTGGTACTCTACCACGTATTTTTAAAGTCTTCCCACCTTTTCTTGACAGACTTTACTCCTCATCTAATTCTTTTCCCCTAATTACATTATAAAACAGGGAATTGTATTCGAGGCTAGTAACTATTGCAATGACATCTACCATAGGCTAAAAAAAGGAGAGTTTGCGAGGTCAAATGGGAATTTGTCATGGTACAAAAACCTCCTCACTACAATATTTACCTCCTTCCTCTTCTTTTCATTAAAACTCTCCAAGGATGGTTGAACTCCTAGGGTTGTGTGAGATTGAAAAAAGGAGAGTTTATGTTCGCACTTGCAATATTTTCCCTATTTGATGAACAAGTACTAGGAGGTGGCATTTTGGATGTTTTACCACTTGTGGAAATTTCAAACTTCAACCTAGCTTTCTTTTCTTTTTCTATTGTGATGGTTTCCAAATCAACTTTCATTTCGGCTATAACTTCTTCAAGGCCATGATCACAAACTGTGACTTATTTGCATGGGATTTGTGTTAGGTGGTGTTTTATTCTGTTTATGCCCCCATTCATAGGGTTCTTACAATATTTGCACTTGACTTTCTTGTCATTGTTCAGTTCATTTCGGATAACATGTTCCCATGCTTGATCAAGCTGTCTTTTAGCCTTATGAGCCATGGCTAGTCGAGATTTGGGACAAAGAAAATAGAAAATTGTACGTTGAGTCTTGAAATCACAAACGCAAATGAAAACTTAGAAAACAAAATGTCTAAAAATCAAAATACCTTCTCCAAAAATGCAATGCAATGGAAACCAAAGATGCAAAAGTTAGATTAGAAAATAAAACAAATGCAAATGAAAACAAAATTTATAAAAATCAAAACACCTTCTCCAACAATGCAATGCAATGGAAACCAAAGATCCAAAACGTAGATTACATCACTCTCCACCTTGTATTGGATCTCCAATTGGTAAATATGAATGTTTTGCAACAAATCTCCAAGCAAGAGTAACATAGTATGCTCAAAAACATTTTGGCTTTCAAGAACTCTCTCTAGAATCTAGTTGAAAAGCCAATCCGCTAAAGATGAAATGAACAAATGGAGGAGAAATGAGGTTTCTTTTTGGGTTATATGGCTTTAAGGCTTCAGTAAATGTGTTTCCCACTCTTTTTATCCCTCCAAAGTTGATCTCTTAGCCTACTTTCCTTGACTTTTTACATGTGGGGTCCGCATGTTTGTGTAGGGGTCGAACTTGCAAGTTTGAGGCAAATTTTAATTGAGTTTGGTGATTTTGGGGGGAGTTTTGTCTATTTCGTGAGTTTCAGGTGAGTCTTGGGCGAGTATGTGTCCTTGGAATGACTCATCAAAACTTGTGTCTTGACATAACGTTGTAGCAAGTCATCCAACTGATTTTATTCTTGTGACTCTCCTGTTGTGTTGAGTCTTTGTGCCACTAGAATCACAAGTCTGGTCCTCAGTGTTCCCACATCAATTGGAAAATGTTAATTTTTCTTCCTTCTTTGGTCACAGAGTGAACAATGCTAACTATCTTGAGGCCTTGACGTGTCTTTGAGCTTTTGGATGAAATTAATGCATGGGGCGTTTGATCTTTTTGTGCTATCATTGAATATGCTTGTCCTCCTTTAACAAGTTTGTACTAGTTCTTGCGCTATCAATAGATGGCATCATGGTTACACAAGTAAGGATTGCCAAAAATGACATCATACACATCCAAAGGTACTACATCGAACTATACTTTGTCAGTGTAATCTTTTGAGATAACAAACTTCACCTTGCACTTATGTTGGATGCGCAAGTCCTTAATTCTTGTTGAGCCGATCCAAGGAGTAAGGCTTGGGATGCACGGCTAGGGGAAATTGTGCTTTTTCACTATTGCTTCTAACTTCTAAGCAATGCAAAATACTTTGAGGCCTTGACGTGTCTTTGAGATTTTGGATGAAATTAATTGATGGGGCGTTCAATCTTTTTGTGCTATCATTGAATATACTTGTCCTCTATTAACAAGTTTCTATTGGTTCTTGTGCTTTTGATAGATGGTATCATGGTTACACAAGTAAGGACCATCAAAAATGATATCATACACATCCAAAGGTACTACATTGAACTCTACTTTGTCAAGGTAATCCATTGAGAGGACAGGCTTCCCATTTCACTTATGGTGGATGTGCAAGTCCTTAATTCTCGTTGAGCCAATCTAAGGAGTAGGGCTTAGGATGCACGACTATTCTTGACTTTTGCTTCTAAGATAAAGTCTTGCTGGCTGCCAATATCAAATATTGAGGTGACAAGTTCCTACTTAATTTGGATCTTGTTGTAGAATATTCTTTAATGCTCTATGTGACGAGGATAGATGATTGACATCAGATAAATGCCTTGAATCATAGGGTTAGGTACATATAACTCTTTTTCTTCTTGCTTCATCTATGCAGATTTCTAATGCTTCTCCAGATGAAGCTTCCAATTTTTTTTGGATGTCCTTTGCATTGACATAGTTGGAAAAGGTATGTTTTTCTTTAGTATAATGCGCTATACTCCTTCAATGATATGGAGTCAATCTTCTGTTGTGCAGTGAGTTAATTGTGTTTCTCTATGCACCATCCTTTGCAACATTCTTCTTTCCTTGTGTGTTAGTGCCAACAATGCTGTTTGGCTTCCTCCAATTAGTTTTTGCTTTTGTTCACTTCGATTTATGACGAGTGACATCCCTCGTGAGAATGTTAGACTATGAAGTTCCTGTTGAATTGGGGTGATTAATTTGCCAATGAACTTGGTGACTAACATTGTTTCTTCATCCATCATTTTGATTCAAATGGTGTAATGGCTGAATTTTTTAATATAGGCATTTGTTGATTGGTCCGGCTTTTGTTGTAGGTACTGTGATCACTGTTGTTTCTCCTTCCAATAGTTGATGGGATAAAACTTTGTCATTTAGACGAAGTTTAAACTCATTGCACATCCTAGATTAAGTGATGTTGAGTTTCTTCTCACTCATAAGTTCTCCCACGAAAGCCAAGCTTCTCCATCCATCCTTCATCTTTGTGAAGAGAAGCTTGTCTTCATTTGTATAATAAAGTTTCCTCAACGAATCGTAAAGTTTCAACATCCATCTGAATGTCATAAGGAGGAATTTCTACCTTAATCTTCACTTTGAGATAGGATCCTAAATTTGGTAGTGGTGGAGAATTGGGAGTGTCGCTTGGCTTTAAAATGAAATTTTTTGTAGGGCTTCCTCGAGAATACGCATTTGTAATGCTTCAATCACAGTTGTCAAAGACTATAGCATCAAAGTGACGTGAGTCATTTGTGCATTCAGATTTACCAATCTACCATTGATGTTGGCAATTCCTTCCTCGATGCCTCAATTTAATTTTTGCAATTTGTCTTCCATCTCCTCCTTCGTTTAAGAGTGCATTTTCACAATTTGTCTTCCATCTCCTCCTCTGTTTAAGAGTGCATTTTCACTATAAACTATGTAAAACTTTTGCAATCACTTGTGAATTTGATTCTTTGATACTAATTTGATTTGAATGAGAGTAAAACTACGAAATGCACAACCACAACAACAAATTACAGAAGATCAATTTACCATACATAGTTCTAATCTTATGGCGTGAATCAATACTTGAACACAACTCAATAAATAACACACTAACATTGGTGCAAAGGTTCTGGCCACAAATTAACTCCAAAATTTCATCAATAGAGGAAAAATGGACAACAACTTAGGAACATCGTGAAGCGACAAAATATCAACAACCCATATACAATCTCATGATCAACATAAATAGTCTAGCTAAGGGAAGACAAAGCATTGTCTCCTATCATCTATTCATAGTTCATATAGTACAATACTGTATAGAAAAGAGGGAAGAGCAAGAGGCCAGATTGTTGGAAGATGATCCTTTGTGACAGTTTGGAAATTCACATAACCTTTTGTTCAGTTGTCTAACTGCCATTGTCCACCATGCCGTGTTTCTTCTTGTGCAATGGTGCTAGCATAGAAGGTTACATGACAAGATGCTAGAGCCATTGAACTTCATGTGCGATTGGGTCATTGCATTGGATTGGGTGACTTGACTTTTAGTGTGTTTGTGACACAATGCATTTTGTCTTTTTGAATCCATGCAAGGGATATCCACTGCAATTGCATGCCCAACACCAATTTCTTATGTGCATCTCACACTCATGAAACAACGACCAACTGTGAGAATTCATACTTGGATAGATTCTTGTCAAACTTCTCCTTAGCTTGAAATCCAAATGGTTATGGACTTAGTCAACCTCTAATATCGTCCAAGATCATCTTTCTTTTGTTATCTTTTTGGCTAATATATAGTTAAGAGCATCAGTTGAGAAACCCTAAAGGGATGGAGCTAAAGAAAAACTTGTTAGGTTGACCTTAGTGAATTAGTGCTCTTAGAGTGACAACCATTAATTATGATGTAGGCCATAAGTAATGCCGTAATTGCATTGTTGAAGCAATTTGCAAATCCAAGTATACAAGCATTGATAGGATTAATGGCCATCTATGCTGCCAAAAACTACATGTTATCAAAAATGAGAAATGGGAAATGAAACAGGAAACAACAATAGACCAAGAGATGCAGGTCTAGAGAGTTTTTGGGTAAGAAACACCCCTAATCCCTCTCCCCTAGCACTATACATATTATGCACATAAGAGATAATTTATTGGATCCAAATACATTCAAGGCTCAAAATAGTACACTACATGTAATTTGTTGATATCATAAATCAAATTACATTCACACTATAAGGTTTACGTCTTATTTTTCTATTTTCTTTCATGTTTTTTTATTTAAATTTATGTTTTTTTGGAAATGATGTCATGGGTAGAGACACACCTAAGAAGCAACAATTTTGTATTGTATCCGTCTCTTGACCATTTCTTAGAAAAATGATACCATACTGTACTGTTTGTGGTTACAAAGATAGCCATTCAACTCTATCACAGGCTGCTTCAATATCAATTTTATTAAATAAAGACCTTGCTTGTGGCTTTATCCCATTCCATACCTTATTAAATGGTCATGTTATAATTAAGAATGTATCCTCCTCTATTGAATTGTGGATGTTTTGTCCTTACAATTAGTGGAAAATATGCTTGACTTTAAGGGGGAGTACCTTTGCTAGAATCTCGAATGATGCATTTAAAAGAGTAATAGGTCTCCAACTTGAAATGAGATTTCTAGTACTTTCTTTTGGGATGAGTTTAGTATTATCTTTATCATTGGATTCTCCCAACGTCTATTTTCGTAAAGCTTTTTAGGTAGACATTTGGGATTGTGATGTTCCAAAGTAGATTTATAAAATTCACAAGGAAACCCATGTAGCCTTGATGACATTTTTCTTGTCATAACCTTAAGAGCATCTGACAACTTTTCCAAAAGTGAGGGGAAGCTGCATTAGATAGATAATTTGAGCCACCATATTGTTGGTAAGTACAATAAAGTGAGTCTTGTAATGCCTCTTTGAGTTCTTCAAACAATTTTTAAACCTAAAACGCCATCTTGTAGTGTTCTACAAATTCTCAACAGATGTCCGATTTTGAAGTAGCTCAGTCTTGATTTGTTTGAAGTGCAAATATTCCTTTTAGCTATGTTCTTGGTTGTCAACGCATTGAAAGTACTTGGTAGGCTTGTGCTTGATCTTTCACTATTGGAGGCTAGCCTAGATCTTGGTTTCTTTGTCTAGGCACGACTTTATGATCTTAACAACTTGTCTCAAATTAATAGCTTTTGCTTGAAGCTTCCCACTAAAAGGCTACGATAGGCTATGATTCAAGTTTTTTGTTCACTACCACCAATTCATTAGCCACAACATTCCTCATAGTATCGTTTGGTTGTTGCCACTTGTCTACCATACCCTCTAGGCTCTAAGGAAAGAAGTTGTTTCATCCATGACATTATTCTACTAGTCTATTCATCCAATATAGCCTTTAGGATGAGGGATGATATTGCATATATTTTTAATTACCCGGTTTGTCATGCTTGATTAGCTTGTCACATTTGTTGTTGTTTGCAATGTGCAAGCAATCACATAAGTTGTGTTCACCTAAATCTTTCATGTTTGGTTGTCTTGTCTAGTTTTCTTTCTTCCTCACCTGCACCTAATCTGCCCCATTTGGATGGTTTGCCCCATCTTCTAGTCTCATCAAATCTTTCATTCGTGTGTGCTTTAGTTGATCCTTTGAATTTTAATAGTTGGTCAATATGGTCCAATTCCCTTGTTTTCTAAGTGGGGTCGATTCATTGTGTCATGTGGGCATGTCGCATTTGCTACAGTTCCTAGATCTGTCATGCCCAATTGACTCATCACATCCACTAGGTTTGCTCGCTTTGCCTTGCCTAACTGACTCATCACATCTGCTATGTTTGCTTGCTATGCCATGCCTAATTGGGTCATGACATTTGCTATTTCATCAACTTGTCACATCTATTAGGTTTTCCCTGTCCAACATGCCTGACAATGTTAGCCTCGTACCTCATGCTTCACTGAGTCTTCACATTTACTAGGCCCACCGTTTCTACAATGCACCCTCAGTCTATCATGCTTGACCAACATCTTAAATTAATTATGTCCACTCATTCTATCAAGATGTTTAGTCAGCATCCTTTGTATTTGTTAGCCCTATCATGCTCAATTGTCTCGTCACATATACTTGGTCCTCTTGGTTTGTCATGCAAAGTTGGCTCCTCTCACATGCTAGGTTTATCCACTCCATCATGTTTGCCAAGCTAGTCTACATTTGCTAGGCCTATCATGCTTAGGATTGGATAGTGCGAGTTTGACAATGGGACTAGTGTTAAGAGATTGTTGCACACATTGAGAGATAGATCAACAACGCATTGTTAATTAGAGCACTAGAGTAATAAGTTAGATTAACATAATGCATAAACAAAGTAAGAAGAAGAAGAACCCAAGACAATACACACAATATATGTTGGCTCTATAAAGCCAATAGAGATTCCATAACCCAAAATATTGTGCAAGTTGGAGTGCAATGGAGACTATCACACTACCCCTTGTCTCTCCCTTGTTTTTTCTACAATGGAAATCACAAGTATAAATAATTTCAAGCCAATAAAGAGTGGTTGGTTCCTCTGAAGAACCCTTGACAATACTCACGATATATGTTGGCTCTATAAAGCCAATATAGATTCAATAACCCAAAACATTGTGCAAGCTGTAGGAGTGCAATAGAGATTATCACACTACCATGCAACCCTCACACATGCCTTCTACAATGGAAATCACGAGTATAAATAAATTCAAGCCAATAAAAAGTGGTTAGTTCGTTTTACCCTTAAGAAGCTTCGAGGATTTTTGGGCTTTGTAGGGTTCTACTGTTGCTTTGTTCGAAATTTCTCCACGGTTGTTCATCCTCTGATTGACATAACTAAGAAGGATGCTTTTCATTGGTTGCTCGAGGCACACCAAGCTTATGAGAGTATGGATGAAGCCCTTGCTTCAACTCTAGTGCCTGCTACACCTAATTTCACCCAATCCTTAATCATTGAATGACTCTTCTAGGTTTGGGTTTGGTGCAGTACTCTTATAGGATGATAAATCCAGTGCCTTTGAAAGTAGGAATTTGAATGATAGATAAGATAATTTTATTAATGTCCAACAAATGACCACAAAAGTAGGTCAATGGGACTAAAATAGTACATCTAGTATAGGTGCAAAAGAAACTCTTAGATAAATGTTGAAGGCGGAAAAGATAAAGAAAGAGAATTAGGTGTCTAGCTAATAACTAAACTCTAAATATGTAGCTAAGAGAAGATATAAAATGAGGTGGATATGCAAGAGAGTTTTGGTGTTGAAAAGAACAAAGAAGATTATATGTTGATATAATGACTAATGCAAAGATTGCATGTTGTGAGATGGTGATTGTCAGGTTATCCACCAGTGTGCCGAGAGGGTCGTGATTGTGGGTCAAGAGGGCCGGTTTATTTGATGATCTTGTGGGAGCCCATAACCAGGAAGGAGAATATTACAAGTAACATCTTATGGGTTGGGGACAACTCAATCTACTACTTATACCAGCAATTGTTATGCCTTGTATTGAAGTTGTGATGTCGAAGTCCCGAAGAATGGCTGGAGCGTTGCCTGTCGGTGGTGTTGTGGGATTGGACTTCGATGCCTGGGGTTGTACCTGGTTGTTGTGGAGGGAGTTTAGGACAACCTTTCGAAATGCCTGGTGTACGTGAGTACCGATCTAGATGCCTACTCGGGTAGATGAGGTCTTGAGCCTTGGGGCTCCGGATAGACTGATAGGCTTTAAGCCTGGTTCTGAAAGTCGGAAAGGACAACTAGAGAGTACTCGCGCTTCCCCTGTGTTGTGATGTAGACTTTCGATGCCTGCTGTAGTCACTTGGGTGGCTTATACTAATCCAACAGAGGGTGTGGAAGATGCTGGAGCTAATAGAGGGTGTTGTGGAAGATAGCTAATTAAAATTCTATAAGTAACATATTCAAAGTAACTTCGGGACGAAGTTCCTTGAAGGAGAGGAGTATGTCATGCCCCGCATTATTATTATTATTATATTAAACAACAATAATAAGGAAGTATAATCATTATCCTAAAAAGGGATCACCCCGATGTGAAATTTATATTAATGTCCACGAGAGACCAAAATAGGTCAAAGGGACTCAAAGTGTCTAGAGAGTACAAAAAGCATTAATAGCATACATAGAAAAAAAGAGACAAAGGTGGACTCCCGAATCCCCTAAAAGGAAACATGTATGATTACATATAGCAAATGTTCTTTATATCAACAACAACCTGGAATTTCTTACCAGCAATTTTATATTTGTTCGAGGATTCACTATATGGCTATTATTTGATGACTACTCTGGGAGGAAATGGTGATGCTGAATATGAGAGCTACCATAGAAGCATTGAGTATTATCGGTATCTGACTTCATAATATGCCTTCTATAATTTACAAGTTTTTAGTATAAAAAGATAATTACAGATTGCAAATGAAGCATAGATGCTTATTTGATATTTTGGCTCTTGTGACATTCATGTTTACTTTATATCCTGGATGCTTAGCATGGACTCTTTCTCAGTTCCTCGTAATTATTATCAATGTTTTTGGCTTTTATTCTGTGCAAGTTTTTTGTGTTGATGTGTTTTAGTGAACCTTTCACTCATCATCGGGGTGTGAAAGATAGAGAGTGGTGTCAAAGTTTCCTCCCCTCTTTCTATTTCCAACTCTCTCGGTTCACTTGATATTTCCATCCTCATTTAGCGTCTGCAACACTTCTCTCTCTATCTTTCATGCTCTGATGATGAGTGAGCCTTCAAAGTTTCCTCCCCTCTTTCTATTAGCAAGTCTCCTGGTTTACTTGATATTTCCATCCTCATTCAGCATTTGGATTCTGCAACACTACTCTCTCTATCTTTTGCGCCCTGATGATGACTGAAAGGCTCACTTGAAACGTGTTGGCACTTGAAATTTGCATGCAGTAAAATACTAAAAACCACAAGCATTGATAATAATCCTAGATACTATTATTGTCATGCACATGAAATGCTCTGATATTGATGTCTCTATATCTATGCCTGTTACATTGGAAAATATGAATGCTATGAAAGCTAAGTCATATATTATACAAAATCACAAGAGTTTGTTCCCTATTCAAATAAGGAAGGTAACCATCTCTGACTTTGCATCATGGTTGGCTGATGTGGAAGGTTACTAAGAATATGAAGCTTGGCATAAGTTATTACTAAGTCATCCATAAAACAATGGACAGCTGCATTACAGTAACGAGAAGCTCCAAGCTGCCTTCTTACAAAACCATACATTTCCAAATAGAGCTGCTCTGCAATCAACAGATGTTGTACCTTATTCCACAACAAGTGCCACTGCCATTTATCAAGCCTGTTAACCAATCCCTGGCAGATGGCCAAACAACCAAATACTGTACTTCTCTACCTGCAGGACTTCAGTCACCAAAAATTATTGTACTCGGTGAGTTTAATTAAATTGTCTTACACTTTTTGCTTGCCAAAGTTGAACCTCTTGACTGAAGTGTCAGCCATGTTAATGCTAGTGACTGTCTGAAATATTCCCTTTGATATATCTTTGGATTTTTGTGCCTCTTTAAGAATTTCTGCATTTGTCAGTCCACATATCTCTGTTCCCTTAACAGAAATGCCCTTAGTGTCCTGCCAAATTATGAAAGCAACCAAGAGAAGGCTTCAAAATCTAGCGTTGGAAAAAGCTTCTCAGCAGCCTGTTCAGATCTGAGAGATTGAATAGATTGTTCTCAGTCATGAAATAGAAATATGTATTATTCCTTTCGAATGATGTAAAATGGTCCTAGCTTGTTTATTTTTGCAGAGAATCTTGTTAGATAATTTTTATCAACATGGCCTTCTGTTTACTACCATATATGTGGGCTTTATCTCCTGAACCCATTGTGGGGCCTTTCAAAGTCTTGAACAAAAGCTTCCAAGATGCCTTTGTTGTTTTTCAGTGTGCAATTGTTGTCCTAAGAGATGCTTTGATATTAGTTCTCTGCTTTTACACAATTTCTTTCCTGTATCACTGATCAAAATTGGCTGTGAAGATCTTCTGGTGATTCAAACTTGACAACACAGCTGTGGAGATTTGTAGTTCCCTGTTCAGTAACTCCTTTGTTACATGCAGTCAACAAATTTATTCTATCCAAGAGATGGCTTGGTTTTGAGATTACGTTATTTTGATTCAATCACTCTTCAACGATGCTTTAGATATGGAGAAAGTAATGTTGATTTTAACTTTAGATGTTGGAACAATGGAATGTTTTCTCCTGTTAATTATAGCTTAGCCTAACATCAACAATTGATTAGTGAATAGTCGGTTTGAAATGGAAAATATTTCTCTAGTCATCTGCAGGACTCTTAACGTGGACCCTTAGGGTAGTCTTTTTCTCGTACAATAGACAACATGGTTTCTTTTACTCTTCAAACATCAGACAAGTCTGGTTCTCAGTCTAATGCACTTTAGCTGTTGTGATGTTTCTCCAGTTAATTCTAGCTTAGCTTAACATTAACAACTGATTAGCTAATAGTCGGTTTAAAATGGAAAATATTTCTCTAGTCATCTACATGCATCTTAATGTGGACCCTGAGGGTAGTCTTTTTCTTGTACAATAGACAACATGGTTTCTTTTTCTTTTCAAACATCAGACAAGTCTGGTTCTCATTCCAACACTTTACTGATAAGGGTCCATATGAGATTTGGACCCTGCCTTCATTTCTTCAGGACATGATAATAACGAATTTTCCAGTTTCCTCATTATTCTTTGTGGTCTTCATTTGGAATTATTCATACTGGGGATTCCTTTTCCAACTAATCAATCTCGATACCCTGAAGCAGTCAGATGCTTTCCTGTGATGTAGTATAATGTCTTGAATACACTTTCTCTAAACAAATGTTGAATCAATCTAGGAGTCTTATCTGATGGAATCTCTCAAACAGGGATATTGAATCAAAGGTTACATCAATCCAGGAGTCTATCCGATGGAATCCCTCAAACAGGGATATTGACTCTAATAAGTACTCTTCTGAAAGTCATATGTAGTAAGAAGCAGGAAAGGGAATTGCGAAGTTTTTGTGGAAGAGGATGCTAACTGAAAAATATCATAAAACATGAAAGAATGACTAATGTAGAATTTGAATAGCTTCCTTAAAAATTGTTGTTGAGGTAAGCTATGCCATATTTTCCTCCATGTAAGTGATCTTTCAATTATCTTACCCCCTTAGTTCTTTCTCGCCAGTCACAACGATCTCAAGAGAGGCCTTACCATCGTGATGGCTGAGCTGTTTGTGAACAAAGAGAGTTGCCATAGCTGGCCTCCCCTGCATCCACCTCAGAAAGAAAAGTACCCACGGATTTCCCTAGTTATGTAACACAGCCAACCCCTAAATACCCTTTCTAGGGATGGGGCATCAAATTGTCGCTTTCCCTGGTTCATTTTCGGTCCCTTACTTAAGCAAAACCCTCTCATTCTGCTCCCCCGAAGTTTACATCTCTCACCAAGCAATTAAACCAGCTAGCGGGGTCCTCCTCGTGACCTGGGGCTGAAAACCGGGAGCTAAGAGTTTGCTTAGCGAAGGTTTCGGCCCTTAGGAAGTTCTCGGACTTCGGGAGTTTTGGTGGTGTTGTCGAACTCCCAGATCACCAAATTGCAGAGGAGATCAACGGTCCACGTCCTCCATCGAGATCCTACGGTTAAGGAGGGGGCTTTGGCGATCTGCACGTAACACACCTTTTTCCAAATCCTCTAAGTCCCGAAATATCACCACGTGGCCTTAGCCCTTCGACGATCGACGTTCGGCGTTGATCATCCTATATTTCGACGTTTCGACAGTGGGCGGTTGTCGTTGGTTCGGCGGCGTTCGGCGATCGACGATCGCCGTTAGACCTCCCTTTATCAACCTTTATCAACTCTAGCCAAGATTTACTCTGGCTTGCAGACCTTCGGGGGAAACTCGTGCGTCTCTAAATCGTCGAATACCCAGACTCCCGGATAATCGTTGATCTGTGGACACGTGTCCCTTCCTTTCCAACGGTCCAGATTTACTCCGCAACTCCGACATTCGGGAGTTTCGACGTTAAACCACTCCTAATCTCCTGAAGTAGCACTTCGCCGAAGCGCTTAACACCTCCCTTCCTACGTTCGATCTAATCGCTGAGAGAGATCCACACTGAACCCCCAAATCGATGACCCTCGTCGATTTGCGACTTCAGCCTTCGGCTGTTTTCGAGGATCGTGGAGTCACCAGTCCTGAAGTCCTGATGCCGAAAGAGATAGCTCCTTTCGGACTAGCGCAAGGTTCCTAGGCCTTGGTCACATGGGTCT
>ML778867.1:312252-367616 GCA_009831015.1 Picea engelmannii | reverse complement strand
GCTCGGCGTAACCACTGAGGCCACTGATTTTGTTTGTTAGATGAAAAACACCGCAAATATGTTTCTAAACACTTATTGATAGCTTCAATTTGTCTTTCAATCTGGGGATGATAGGCGGTGCTGAGATGCAATTGGAATCCCTAGAACTTGAACAATTCTTGTCAAAAATTGCTGGTGAATGTTAGATTTTGGTCAAAGACAATAGAATGAAGAATGCCATAGAGTTTGAATATATTATCCATAAAAAAATGAGCCACTGTAGATGCGGTGAACGAGTGTTGAAGAACATAGAAATGAACATATTTGGAAAGATGATCTACTACCACCATGAAGATCAACTTATTGCCCAATTTAGGTAAGCCAATAATGAAATGCATAGAAATATTCCTCCAAAGATTAGGGGGAATTGGGAGTGGTTGGAGTGTTCCTAGAGCTTTGACCGTTTCACCCTTATTGCATTGACAGGTATCACATTCGACCACAAAGGTGCGGATATCCTGTTTCAGACCGTCCTAGAAAAAATAACGTTTAACCCATTCATAGGTTTTGGTAAACTCTGAATGCCCAGTTGCGGGTGAAGCATGAAACTTAGAAAGCACCATGGATTTAAGGTTCGACTATTTGCTTAAATACATGTGACCTTTATAGAGAAGCTATTCATTGTGCCAAGAGTACCATGGCGAAACTTAAGGATCTTGTTGCAATTTTTTGATCAAGATAGAAAGTGTGGGATCTTGCAACCATTCTCGATGAATGAATTGAAGCCAGTCTGCTACAATGAATGAGAGGTAAAAGAGGGACCCTTCATCTTCATATTTCCTTGAAAGAGCATAAACAATGACATTTGTTTTTCCCTTCTTGTAGATGATCTCATAATCATATCCAAACAACTTGGCCACCCGTTTTTGTTGCTCCAGGGATGGAATTCTTTTTTCCAGAAAATACTTGAGGCTAGTATGATCAATTTTAATTTGGAAGCGTTCCCCCAATAGATAAGGATGCCAGAGATCCACTGCATGCAAAATATCCAACATTTCCTTTTCATGGGTTGATTGGCCCAAATGTCGCGCCGATAGTTGTTTTCTAGTGAAAGGCAAAGGTCTACCATCTTGCATGAGGACTACCCATATTCCTTTCTCGAATGCATCGCATTCCAAGACAAAAGTCTTGGTGAAGTCGGGTAGTGCCAGGACAAGGGTTGTGAACATAACAACTTTCAAGGATCGAAAAGAATGATCAACTGCTGGAGTCCAATTGAAATTATTCTTTTTAAGGAGAAAAGTTAGTGATCCAAATTTTATGAGAAGAACAAAATGAATACAGATCTATATTATTAACACAGAGATACAATGAACATTAATAGAGATACAATAAAACTTGGCTTTTATTCAATAAAGAAATATGTTGAAACTGTAAAATGCAGACTGAAACAAGCTTGCTAGAATGGTGGCGGCTTATCTCCGAGAAGAGATGTGACAACTGCGCTCATTCGCAAGAAGATAATTACAACGAGGCTCCAAAATCCTTTTTTTACATCAAACATGAATTCCAAAACCCTAGACATCCAAAAACCTAACCCTAGGATATGAAGCGCCAAAAGTCATGTGGGCCTCGTTGGGGTAAGTTGGTACATCAACTTCCCGGGGTTGTAACTTTTGCATATGATCTCCATTTTAGGCGCATGATAGCCCGTTAAAAAGGTCTATCCGAGGAATACACATTATGCCATCACACTCTAACTTTCTTTACAGTGTGACTGTGGCGGGCCCATAAAACGTTGTTTAGGGCCTCAAAACAACCCTGACATTTCAGGACCCGAAAAGCTAGAAAAAAATTGCCAAAATGAACACTGAAACTGCCAAGATAAAATCTGTATGTGAGCCAGTTGGAATAGATGGGTGGACACCGATATACACCTCGATAAATCCTCCCCCCTTATGAAGAAATGGTCGCATTGCGTTGCGTTCCCTTATCAGATGAGAAAATTTCTGTTGAATTTGGTTACGGGTGAGCCACTTGCCTTAGTGCAGGAGCTGCCCTGCTTTGACAACCCGATAAAGCTAGATATTTTGTTGGCGAGTACCCTTGACCTTTGTGTTCAGGATATAATTAGTGGATGATTGTTCCATGCAGTTAGGGTTGAGCTCTATTGGTGTCAACTGTTCTGCTACCTCTGAGGTGTCCAATAATGGTGGAAAGTATGGCCAAAGGAGGTCCACATTAAACATTGGGTGCAAGCCAAGGAAGGGGGGAATGTTGAGCTCAAAAGCATTGCCACCCTTAACCTTGGTGATGGTATAAGGTCCATAGCGGAGTGGACGAAGCTTTCGATGGCACCCTATAAGGTGTTCTTTCTGTAAGTGAAACCAAACATTATCTCCCACCTGAAACTTGTGTGGCACACTGGTGTTGATAATGATGCTTCTTGTACTTGGCATTGGACTTCTGTAAAATACACTGAACCTATTGGGAGATGTGATGGATCCACTCAATGAACCGGGTAGCTTTCTCAGCTTCACTTTGAGCATGGGACGAGTCTGCTTGGGTGTTCGCAAGGGTTAGTGCAACATCCATGGGACCCAATGGTTGAAGTCCCAACCCCACCTGAAAAGGGACGTGGCCAGTTGAGCTATGCATGGATCTGTTGTAGTTGTACTGAACATAGGGAAGACTCTCATCCCATGTGCGGGGATTCTTGGAATTGTACATGCACAGGATATGCACAATCATCCGGTTGACGACCTCAATTGGCCATTCGTCTAGGGATGGAAGGCAGTGGATTTGGTGAGCTTGGTGTCCAGCGATGACTAGAGGCTCGACCAGAATGTGCCATGGAACCGAATGTCCCAATATGAGATGATGGTTTGTGGTATCCAAAAATGTACCCACACTTGTTTGAAGAAGAGATTCGCAGTGACCTATCTTGTGATGCTCTTCTTGCATGCAGTGAAAATCGCCATTTTATAAAAGCGATCAACCACCCCAAAAACACAGTCATTTCCCCGCTTGGTTGACGGAAGGCCCAACATATAGTCCATATAAATGGATTCCCAGGGCCTTTCATGAGTAGGCAGAGGGGTTTACATTCCTTGTTTATTAATGGTCAGTTTGGCAATGGTGCAGGCAGTACAAGACCTGATATACTTGTTGGAATCCTATCAAAGTTTCAGACAATTGAAATGTTTCCACAACACGACCACTATCTTTTCTATGCTGAAGTGTCCTGCTACCCGACTTTAGTGGGATTCCCAAATTATCTTAGCTTGCTCACATGATGGAACAAAGAGATGGCCTAGATAGCACAACAACCCATCCTAAAGATGGAAATCAGTGAGAACTGTGTTTGTGCCCAACATCTGGTCGGTGGAAGCAAAGTCATGATCTCTCTCATAGAATTGGGGCCATCCGGAGGTCTCGTGGCTGCAAGAGTTTAGCACCGTGGTGAGTTCTATAATTGGAGGGTGGCTGAAGCAATCAATGACGCGGTTGGTGCTTCCTGTATTATACTTAATGTTGAGATGGAACTGCTGCAAGTACGAACACCACTTTTGATGGTGGTCATTCTGCAATTTTCCCTGAGTTTGCATGAACTGCATTGACTTATGATCGATGTGGATGTCTGTCTCATTCCTGAGAATGTAATGCCTCCATTGGCAGTAGGCTTGCATAATGGAGTACATTTCTTTGTCGTAAGTAGGGTACTTACGAATGACATCTGATAGTGTCTCACTATGATAGGCCACGGGGTGTCTGTGATGAGTGAGAACTACGCCCATCACATAGTTGGAAACATCTGTCTCGATCTCTAAGGGATGTTGCAGGTCGGGTAATGAAAGCACTGGTAGTGAGCACAAGCGCTATTTCAAATCATCGAACGCTTGCTGTTGTGACATACCCCACACGTACTTTTCTTTATCACCACCCCTGGTTACTTGGTTGAGGCCCATGCAATATGGGAGAATCCCAACACGAACCTGCGATAGAATTTGGCAAGGCCTAAAAATCTCCGAAGCTCAGTGAGTGTGGTTGGGGATTTCCAGTCATGAATGAATTGGATCTTGGATGGATCCACATGAACCCTATGCTCAATGTAGACTAGGTACTAGACCCTGTCCATGCCGAAGGAACATTTTTCCAAATTTGCAGATAGCTTGTGCTACCACATAGTGTGCAAAACCTACTGAATATGATGCAAGTGTTCCATCCAATTCTTGTTGTAGATGAGGATATAATCTAGATACATCACCAGAAAATAATTCATGAAAGGCTGCAATATATCGTCCATCATCCTCATGAAAGTTGCCGGGGCATTCATCAAACCAAAGTGCTTGAACAACCATTCAAAAAGATCTTCTTTGGACTTGAAGGCAGTTTTCCATACATCTGTCTGTTCTATTGGGACCTGATAGTATCCAGACTTCAGATCAATCTTACTGAAGTACTTTTCCCCCTTGAGTTGGTCAAGGAGATCGTCGATTCAGGGAATTCGGTATTGGTTCCTGACTGTGATTTTATTTAGGGTCTGGTAATTGATGCAGAGTCGCCAGGTCCTATATTTCTTCTGCACAAGCACGATTGGGCTTCCAAACGATGATGAGTTTGGTTGGATGTGCCCCTTTTGGAGCAGTTCTTGGATCTCACGCTTTATCTCCTTGTTTTCTAATAGAGAGCGGTGATAGACTAGCCCATTGGGTAGCTATGTGCTGGGGGTCATATCGATTGAATGATTGATCGAAGAGTGTAGAGGTACCCAAGTGGGTGAGGAGAATATGTCTTTGTATTCTTCCATGACCTTATCCATTTGCTTATACTACATGGAGAGTTCATCCGCGAAGGCCATGGATGTGGCTGCAACCTTCTTCTCACTTTGAGAGTGAATCACGAATAATAAAAACTTCCCAGTCTGAGAGATGACCTTCCTGCATTTCTTGGCAGAGATCAAGGAAATGGCAGTAGGTGGGACTACCTCGAGTATCCTGTACAATTTCTTGTCCAAAGTAATAATTTCACGACAAGGCCTAGATTCATATACAACATGATGTTTCCATAAATAAGTTTGGCCCAAAAGAACATCACACTCTTAAAGGGGAGAAACATCACACAAAACCTCATCTTTGAAGGGCTTGATATCATAGGACATGTGGCATTCTTGGCTGATGCGAAGATCGCTTCCTTGGTGGAGCCATCTGATGGTGTATGGTTGCGGGTGCGGTGTTGTTGGCAATACCAACCACTTGAAGACCTCCAATGAGATGAGGTTCTTCTGGATACCTCTATCAATGATGAAGTGCATCGGAGTACCCTTCACCCACATCTGTGAATGAAAGAGACACTCACCTTCCTCTGGCTCGTTAGGTTCACCGGGCTGGATCTTGGTGGTAGCAATGGTGGCACTGGGTTCCGGGTCAATAATCTGTCTCCCCTTTTTTGGTTTTGAATCTGAGTCAGAACCCGCATATGATTCAAAGGATTTGACCTTCGCCACCAATGACTTCTTTGAGCGACAATCATAGTGTTATGCCAGGGGCTCTTATGGAAGTTGCACCACTTCCCGATATCTTTCTTCGTCTTTCCATTGTCCTTCTTTGTTTGCGGCTTAGACTGGTTGTCTTGAGGCTTTCCATCTTTACTCTGCCCTTTGTTCTATGGGTTGGGGATGACCTTGCTTTGCTTCTGCTGTGAGGGTTTCCTTTGTTTTCTTTTTCTCACAGAAAGTTTCCCACCAATATTTTACATGGGGGACGACTTTGAGGAGTGCAAATGTAATCTTTTCTCTATTGGAAAAGTTATGGACAAAAAAATACCCTTCTAGCAGATTCAACCATTTTTCTAAAACATCTACGTCTATTTGACCTTAAAATATAGGAATATCAAAGTTGATTTGTACCTTGAAGGGGGCGGCGCCTCCGCTCGAGGAAGATTTGTCGCCTGTTGGTAGCCATCGAAGGATTTGCGCACAAATATCCATCATCTCGTTCCTCTGTTGTGCAAGGGATTCCTTGAGAAACAGTTTCAAATGATCTCCTCTCCCATCTTCTTTATTTTCTCCTATCATGGAAGGTCGCTTGGGTGTGCGAGAGATTTTGTCCTCAAGACAAATAAGCTCAAGACCCAACTCCTTGTAACCTGACCTCGTCGGGGACATGCATTAAGAACGACAAGGAGTAGACCGCTCTGATACCATTGATCCATATTTTATGAACATAATGAAATGAATACAGATCTATATTATTAACACAAATATACAATGAACAATAACAAAGATATAATAAAACTTGGCGTCTATTCAATAAGGAAATATGCTGAAACTGTAAAATGCAGACTAAAACAAGCTTGTTAGAATGGTGGTGGCTTATCTCTTAGAAGGGATGTGACGACTGTGCTCATTCGTAAGAAGATGATTACAATAAGGCTCCAAAATCCTTTTTTACATCAAACATGAATTCCAAAACCTTAGACATCCAAAAACCTAACCCTAGGAGATGAAGCACCAAAAGTAACTTTTGCATACGATCTCTGTTTTAGGTGCACGATATCCCGTTGAAAAGATCTATATGAGGAATACACATTATTCCATCACACTGTAACTTTGTTTACAATGTGACTGTGGCGGGCCTAGAAAAAACTATTTTGGGCCTCAAAACGACCCTGAAAGTTCAGGACTCGAAAAGCTAGAAAAACACTGCCAAAATGAAAACTGAAACGGCCAAGATGAAATATGTATGTGAGCCAGTTGGAATAGGTGGGTTGCCACTAATATCCACCTGGATCAGTAAGATGAGTTGCAATTTTTCCATAATCCCGAACAAACTTGGGATAATAGCCCGTTAAACCCAAAAAACCACACAATATTTTGAGAGTTTTAGGGTGAGGCCAATCCTTCATAGATTCATTTTTCTTAGGATCCCCCTTTACAATATGACACAAGTACGCAACTTCAAAGGTGCCAAAATCACATTTAGATTGTTTGATAAAAAGTTTGTTCTTCAATAAGAGATGGATAACTTGATCCACATAGGCAAGATGGGCTTGCCAAGTTTTACTATAGATGAGAATATAATCAAAGAAAACTAATACAAAATGATAGAGGAAAGGACATAAGACATGATTCATGAGACTTTGAAAAGTGGAGGGGGAATTACACATGCCAAAGGGCATGAAAAAGAACTCATAATGACCCTCATGAGTTCTAAAGGAATTTTTAGGGATGTCTTCCTCTTTCATACATATATGGTGGTAGCTAGAATTGAGATCAAGTTTGGTAGAGTAATGAGCACCACTCATTTCATCCAATAGGTCATCAATGACAAGAAGGCGAAATTTGTCTTTGATTGTGAGTTTGTTGAGGGTGCGAAAATCGGGACACATGCACAAAGTTCCTTCTTTCTTGAGTACCATGACCATAGGAAAATAATAGGGGGTGGTACTAGGATGGATAACACCCGCTTCGAGCAATTCTTGAACAATTTTTCCAATTTCATTCTTCTAGGCAATGGGATGATGATAAAGGTGAACATTGGGAGCAAGACTTCCCAGTATGTGAGGAATGGAATGGTCATGGACACCATGGCAAAGGGGGAGTCCATGGGGAGTGGTAAAAACAACATGGCGTCAAGGGAGTATATATTGAAGGTTGGGATGCACAAAGGGTGTCTCAATGAATTGAATGGAGTGGAGTTGGGAAATAATACCAAAATGACGTTTTTTGAGGAGCTTTTCCATTCGATCGGAAATGGTGATCTCAGGGGATCCTGCTGTGATGCCTTGGAACTTATATTGTTGTCCCTCCTGTTGGAATTTCATGGTTAATTTCTTAAAATCCATGATAATGGGGTCGAGAGTACGTAACCATTCCGCATCGAGCACAATGTCATTCCGCATCGAGCACAATGTCACAACCTCCCATGTTGGTAGAAAACATATGATATTTCAGGTGATACTAACCAATTTGGAGGCACACATTTTCACAATGTCCCCCACATTTCATGGAACCACCATTGACAATCATGATTTTAAAATTATTGACTGCATGTATATAACAATTGATTTCTTGGGCAATGCAATAATGAATAAAATTATGGGTGCTTCCACTGTCAACTAGGATGTTGACTTTGCGATGCTTAATGCAACCAATTAACTTGAGGGTTTGGGAAGAAGACAAACAAGTGAGGGAATTCAATGAAATCATCGGTTCAACTTCTCATGGATTAGAGGGCAGAGTAAGATCAACTGGTTGGGATAGCTCATTCACAACGAAAACATCTTCCTCCTCTTCAGGAGCATCCTCAGACATGACCATAAAAGCTTATGTTTCTTACACTTGTTCCCTTGAAAATATTTGTCATCATAGTTATAGAAAAGACCCTTAAGTTGAAGTTCAACCATTTCTTCCCCGGTTAATTTATGGATCTTGAGGGGAGTGGTAGGAGGGGCGATATTAGTGGGTTTAGGGCGAGGAAGAAAGGGGGGTTTTCTGGTTTGGGAGGAGGCAATCTGTTGTGCTTCCTCGACTCGTTTAGTAGCTTCCAACCAATTCTAGGGGTGATCCATTAGGATGTGGGCACATATTTAATCCTTTAGGACATTATTAAATCATTCCCAGAAGAAGGCATATGACATGCCCTCTATTTTGAAATCCAAGTGCTCAAAGGTGGCGATAAAGTCTTCCACTGTGCTATACTATTTAAACTTGATCAAACATCCTAAATGGTGGGTGTCAGTTCCAAAGAATTAATAAATCTCTACAACAAACTGTGTCCAAGAAACATATCCTTGGCGTGAATTTCTATGCCATTTCCACCATTGCCAACGTTCTAGATCTAGATAGAGGATAACGCAATGAAGTTTGTCGAACTCATCAATAATTCCATGCAAGGATAAATAATGTTCCATTTTAATGACATAGCCCTTGGGATATGAACCATCAAATTTGTTCACCTCAATTTTGGGAAGGAGTAGGTCACGATGAAGGTGATTGGAATGAGGGCCTTGGAAATGGGAAGAGTCGGTGTCTTCATGATAGGAAGGTTGTTCAGAAGAGGTAGTGTTCAGGGAGTGGCTCATCAATTGGTCGAGTGTGTCTTTGATGTATTTCTGGATGGCATATTCGTCCTGTAGGGTATGAACAGAGGAATTGAGCTTGCTAATGTTGGAATTGAGGGCCTTGATGTCCTCCTTGTTCTGGATGTTTTTGACAATCAAGGTATTGATTTATTGGTTGTGGGTGGTTTCCATTTGGGCAAAGGCAAAAATGTGCAGGAAGGTTCACACAAAAAAATGTTACAGGAGAGGGTTATTACGACAGATGGGGTAAAGAGAGGAATCAAATGGGATAGGTGGAAAATAAGGGTGTCGGGAAGGGTGGGAGGAACCACAAAAAAATTCTTACAATTGATAGGTACCACAATGATTCGGGAGAAAAGAGGAATCCAATGGGATAGGTCCCAAATAAGGGTGTTGGGTCCACGAAAAAAAGGATTAAAAATGATAGGTACCATGATGACCAGGGAGAAGAGATGAATCCAATGAGAGAGGTCTCGAATAAGAGTGTCAACGGTACCAACATATTCTTTTTTTAACTCTTGTAGTTATACTCTAGCCTAAAGAATACTGCAATGACAAATTTCCCAAATTGTTAACAGGAAAAATTGTGTAGGAATTTCGTAACCAAAATGTAGGAGGCAGGGTTGCATGGCAATATATCTCTTCTGTTCCGTTTATGCTTTGTTCCTTTCACAAGGGTTAGGGTTTTCAAGGTTCCTACAAACAAAGTTTTTTTCTATGCTATAGCTCTCTGATATACATGCGGGGTCGAACAATAGTACTTGACCCAATATCTTAGGGAACGAACTAAGGAGGCTCGATCGTACCCTTAGCCGTACTACTCGATTACCCATGTATTAGAGAGTATATTCCCGAGTGTTGTTATCAGTGTTGATATATCAGTCATGCGATTGATCAATTGATCTAGTACTGGTTTAAGGAGACCTAGGGGGATCCTGATATACTTGACGGTATGTGGGATCGATGGCCATGTACATATTCTGTTCGATGTGATACTACTCGAAGGGGTACCAACAAGGGTTATAGAGGTTTCCAACAAGGTGAAATGTTTGTTTTGAGTAATCCCATGAAACCAACTATATTTCCTCCATGTAGTCTTCCCCAGCCACAATTTTACCCGTTGAATGACAGATCTCTGTGCTTTAAAGACACTGATAATACACATATCTAGCTTGATTTTTTTTTCCCATAGTTTTTACAGAGGAAAGTGCAACATAAACATATGTACCATATGTATTATAATAAGTATAAACATAAATATTGCAACAAATACCAGCGGAACAACAAAATATAGATAACCACAACACAAAAAATAATACCTTTGTTGATAGAAAACCAAGTTCACTTGCCTCTTCGAGGGGGAAACCTACGTAAAACAGAGCTCTATTCCAATAATTCTCAAGACAAGACTTTCTCATGCCTTCTACTCCTATTTATACTAATTCTATCTTCTAAATAACGCTCTAAAGGAATATCTTTCTAGAAGCAGAAGCTTCTATAAAGTCTTCTTACATTAGACTTGTTCACATTATTAAATAGGTCTTATTAACTAATGTCGACCTTTATTACATGGAAAATATATTATTCTACCTACATGAGGGGTTAGGGATGTTAGGTCCCTAACAATGTACATAATCACTACTACACATGACCCTCTATGCGTACCATACTTAGTGTAAATTTCATCTTAGTCTGCATCCTTAGCCTTAAGCGCTTTCACTGGGTCTTCGCCCTTGATTGGTATGCCCAAAACTTGATAAATGGTGTCTTCGTCAATTAGGTACTTCTGATCGATCCAAAGAAAACCACCATGCAATCAACTAAGTAAGAATCAAATGCATGCCCTGTCCAGCAGGCCTTAGCCAAAATGTGGGCAATCCAACAAATTTAGTACACTTGATTACCGAAAGGGAATGACCCATTTTTGGGTGATAACCTTTTGTTTTCCATTTCTACCCTAAATTATCTTTACATACTAGTCAAATTGCAATTTGGGGAATTGGGTTGGATCTCAAAAATTTTAGTCGACATACTGCAACATGGGAACTTTCCCTAAGTGAGGGCCCATGGAGCTCACATTGGAAGGCATGGCAGACTCTGGCACCTACTGTTCCTTGGTGGCCTTATCTTTCTATCATTGGGGGATTCCATAATCGTCCATGACTGGGTAAGGCCTCTGTATTCTCTGAACTCTTTGATGGGACAACTACGGTGGCTGAGACTATGACTTAATTCACCTAAACTGTCGGGACTCTGTTGCTTAAATATTTTCCCCTTGGATTTGGATTTTTTTCTTGTCTTGCTGGGAAAAATGGTTAGTTGAAATATGAGTATGGAGCATTAAATACGTAGAGGGTGATGTCTCCCTAGAGATGTTCACTTCCAAGCTATTTTAAAATATGTTTATTATTGATGTGCCTTAGTATAAATGTCACACATGACAAGTACCTTACTTCCATAAATGTTTGCTTTTCCCACATGTCCTGTGGCTAACGAACCACTTTCCTGCCGCTGTATCCTCCTGTGTCCTATCAATCAGCTGTTGTTCTTTCCTTTTGGTTTTAATATGGAATTTAAACCTTAATCATTTTCAAAATGTCCAAAATCTTCGTTGGGTACAACCTATTGTGTCCCACCTTATTATGATGATATGTCTATGCTGCCTATTTATTACTTTGATAATGATTACTCTACCTATTCCTTAAGTCCTATCCTACTGGAGTGTAACACATGTATACTACACCCCCTTTTTTTGTTCTAGGGGTGTCATCCCATCGCATTCAACCCTGATGCGACACGACGCTTCTTTACTCTAATCTGGTTCCTCATCCCTTGCCATAGAGGGTTGTTGATTCTTATGGTTGGGACCAGGGTAGTTTATCGTCTACAAAAACTTTGGTTTGGTTCAAACTCTGGCCTGTGCCACCCATATACCGACGTGATCCTAATCATAGGGACTAATTTTCAGCATGGTACATTTGAAAATATGATGGATCCCTTGTGTATTCAAAATTTTCTTAGCGAGCCAATTTACCATATGTTGGAACCTTTTTTTGATTGACTCCACCACTTGCACCTAATATTGTAGATATTCCCGGTGCACTGCCCACCATTGTGCATGTATTCCTTCCAGTACTATATCAAGGGCCTACATTCTATGGGTCATGGAATATTCTGCCTCTGTGCAAGGAATGCATCCATTGAGTATGTTCCATCAAACCATTGCAGGTTATAGGGTCCTATTCTAATCTCGCGTACCGTTTTGGTGATTCACACACATCTTCTGGTAGAAAATTCATATAGCTTATTTTTCGATTGCTCCATAGTATCCTCTAAATCTATGTCATAGGAGCATACATGTAACATCCCAACTATAATCCCCAGTTTAATTAATGCTTAAGTAGATATAATGTCTGACTAAGGCCAAAGCAATGTAATATGCGAATTGTATTTATATGCTTTTAATAATAAAATGTGATGCTAGCTACTAAGGGGACATGGAAAGAGATGGGCGATGAATTAATCCACAATATGGGGAAGAGTCTAGGATAATGGTCAAGAGGGGGTCCAAGGGGGAATTACCCATGTATATTAATTCGACCCATTTTCCCTAATTCTGCTATTGGCATATGAACCTTCTAGTTTCTGATTGAGTGTTCCCAAAGCCAATCATTGAATACATGTAAGAGGGTTGGTGTAAGTGGTCACATGCCCAAGTTATTGGGAACATGTAGGTTGAGTAAAATCATCTTGGGGAAGTGTGTGAGTCAAGCAAGCAAGCCAAATGAGAGGAAATTCGTATGGGTTGGGACAACAATTTTACACAGTTAAGTTTTCATGTATGAACAACAATTAGAGAGAAAAAAGAGAGCTTGGAGCTGGAACATCCATGAAGGGAAAATTATAGAACATACTGGAGTGTTTTTGGAGCATATTAGAGCTGAAGATTGAATAACTAGGTTGTCAGGCATGAAGAGTGGACTCTTGAGAGAGTTGTACTAAAAAAACAAGTGTTGCTATTGTTTGCTGGTAGTTTTCCTAGCAACGAGATCCCTTGAGTTCCCAATTGATATATTCCTAGCTAACTTTGCTAGAGAGACCCTGATAAATGAATGGGACACTCAAGGGACTGATATCAGTGAAGGGGTACATTCATTGAGTTGGGAATATCAAGAGGAAGAGAGCTGATGGAAAATTGGGATAGTTGTAAGAGACTACCAATGGGTTGTGAGTGGACAGTGAGAGACCACCCTCTTTTGTGGATTACTAGCCTCAGATCGGGGGTGACTGGATGTTGTGATTTGGAGAAATTAGTTTATGGTTGGGTGGAATGTCTGTCCCAAGTAGATGATTTCATGTCTATTGTTAAAATATAAGTGTTTTATCTTGTTGCTGTGTTATTTTACATGTGTTATTGTTGTGCATGATATATGTGCATGATAAATATTATATGATACTGTTTTGAGTTATTAACATGTATTTCATGTCTATTTATCCTGTTGTAGATGCATGTAATTAACTGTATTATACAATAGTCAATTTTGTATGTAATTATAACTATAAGCTGCAGGAAATTAATTAGATAACAATAGCTTTACAAATTTTTGTTTTTATGAGTATTCCACATTGTAATGTCCCTCAGTTAGATTAGGGGACATTAAATTATGGTATCAAATCCATTAGGTTCAAACACCGGGCTTATATGGGCTCGAACCAGTGCAAATTTGAGAAATTCGATGTTGTAGTTTTTGTTTGTGACGAATTTGGGGAAAAATGATGAAAAATAGGAGAGAAATCCTCAAATTCGTGAGAAAAATTTGAATTTAAATGACTCATATTTGTTTAAGAGGATTAATGGAGCCAATTTGCAAAGTTACAGACCCAAATTCGACTTAGAATGGTCAAATTTTAAGTTTTAATCGCTGCTACAGAGTTGCAAGAAGTTTGGCGAAGCGACAGTTGAGATCGTGTTTGATATCGAGATTCACTTTGATAAATTTCAAAATCCAAAAGGTATCAACCATTTGAAATGTTGAGTAAAGAAAATACAAATGTTTATTTTAATCTGTTTCGAAAATGGATCAAATCGACAATCGAGATTCATTTTCGGTCATTGGGAGGTTGGGGCTGATTAACGACCATGATTCATTTCAGGGTTTTTTGAAATGGACCAGATCAACGGTCTAGGTTTTCCAATAGAGTTGGGAGAAGTTCGGGGAATCAATGGTTTATATAATTTAAATTGGTAGATCAACGGTCTAGATCAATTGGAGAAATGTCGACAAATTTCTAAGTGTTGAAATTTTCCAAGAGAAACGACCGACGATCGACCGTCGGGTTGACTGGTTTGGAGGGTGTGAAAAACGATCATCGGGGAGTGGGGCCGATGGCCAACGGTTGGGTCAGTAGGTTTTGTGCGCTCCAAATAAAAATTTCGGTCACCGATGAACGATGGAACACAAATCAATGAGTCATATTACATATGATTTTGAGATTAACGACTCAAATTTAGGGGTTGATTAACACAATAAAAGAATCAATTTTATGCGAAATTTTGTGGTTTTTTAAGGTCATTAAATTGTGGGGAATTTTTTAGGCATTAAACGACATTTTTAACCAATCAAAACCCATGAGAAAATATTAAAAAAACTCATAGAGAGCTATCCATTGAGCTAAACTGTTCGCA
The DNA here is from genome assembly GCA_009831015.1 of Picea engelmannii. Lineage (NCBI taxonomy): Eukaryota > Viridiplantae > Streptophyta > Pinopsida > Pinales > Pinaceae > Picea > Picea engelmannii. The sequence continues at coordinate 352,867 of ML778867.1, read as the reverse complement.
AAACAAAGTTTGTATGAGAAAGTTACAACCAAAACAATAAGGGTAAAATTTTGGCACCAAATTACTCCAAGGGGAATAACTCCTTGCTCAAAAGTCCATTTGGGGTACATAAGTAGTTAGTGGAAGGATTGTGAACTATAGAATACAACCATGAAGTCATATTTGAGATCTAGGTATGTCAAAATGTGTTGGGAGTGAAAGAAGTCACTTGTAGCATACAAGGATAAATTGGGTAAAACAACCTAAGCTTGTCCAGACCATAAATTTCATCTCAGAGCTTGGATCTGAGAAAGAAAATAGTAGTTGGAAAGGTATCGAGGAGTAAAAGACACCTGTCAACTCAAAATTTTGAATTAGGTAAATGTTTTTCATAAATTAATAAATAGATTCCTATCACAATAAATCAGTGGAAATTGCAACATGTGGATGTTGTAACGTTTCGCTCATAAATTAGAATGAGGCATGGGTACAACCACCATAAATCTATTTCAGAGAGGAATGCATGTAAGGAATCATAATTTAAATTGGTATAATGATTCCTTAATAAATTTATAAAGAAATAACCTACATTCTAATTGATGAAATGTTTTATGCTATGCATGTTCTAACAATAATTATTACATGCACATTTCTTGCAGAATTATAGGTATAGGAAGGAAAAATTGGTTCTTATATGAGGAATGGAGTTATGGATGATGATAAATGATCTTATATCCATGAGGAAGAGATCATAGGTCTGCATTTCAGCATGGGAAATGATGAGACATAGTTAAATGGAAGAAGAGATAGGCAAGAGCCTGTCACTATGTGAAGCCTGCATAGGGAAGTGCAGTACTATAGATTTGATAATGAAAGGATTATGAAGGCTCAGGAAGAGATAATTCAGAGCATGAATATGTTGCACAAAAAATTCAACAAGGAATTTGGAACCAAGCAAGCAACTAGTGCTAGACAAGTGTCAACATTTATATCTCAAAGCATAAGGGATGATCATGGAAATGATAGGAAATCAAGAAGCATGAGTAGGAACCATCATTCTGCGAAGAAATCCACAAGAATAACTCATGCAATTTCAAGGCCAAAGAGAATCCCATGTGTGTCTCCTATTATAAGGCAAAGGAGGAGGCATGAAGAATACATCTTGCAAGGTAAACTCATGAATATCAAGCCACCTACTTTCAATAGTGAGCACAAGAAAGGAGAAGAGGCCGAGGCATGGATTTGGAAATGAATAAATATTTCTAGCTACATGATTACCCCTCCCAGGTAGAAACAAGAATTTCCACCTACCACTTGTAAGGAAAGGAAACCATGTGGTGGGATTAGCTTAAGCAAGACAAGAACCTTGATGAGAAGAGGATCTCATGGAGGCAGTTCAAAGGATATTTCCAAGAGAAATATTTGTCCAAGCATTACTATGAAAGGAAGATGAAATAGTTTTTTGAGCTCAAGTTGGGAAGCATGAAAATGGATGGATATGAGAAGAGGTTCTTTGAATTGTTGAAGTATGATGACTTCATAAAGGATGAGAAGGTAAAAATACAAAGGTTTCTAAGTGGGTTACCCTCTTTTTACAGTGACATGATTCAATATGATAACCCCAAAAATTTGGAACCATAAGGAGAGAACAACATCTTTATGAGCAAAGTAGAGGAAGGTCAATTTTCCAAAAATCTTGGAATGACAAGATGAAGCGTAAGAGGGATCAAAGGAAAAAAAAATCAAGTGGCTGATGCATTCAATAGGAGAGATGATGAAGTGCATGTTGCATCCATTAGCATGTACACGATTGATATAAAAGATAAGATTTTTGCAGCAACAAATTTAGATCAACAGTATGCGAACATAAAGAAAAATTACAAGAAGGTAATTTTCAACATAAATTTATTTTTTATGAACTGAAAGAAGATGGAATTTTCATGTACAAAGACAAAGTATATGTTCCAAATTCCAATGAGCTAAAAAATGTAGTGCTAAAGGAAATGCATAACGTGCCATATGTCGGGCACCCGGGATCTCAAAAGACGATTGCAACTGTAAGAAGCCAATAATTTTGGCTAGGAGTGAAGAAAGAAGTGACTAATTACATAGCCAGGTTTATAGAACTCCAGAAGGTAAAGACTGAGCATAGGCATCCAACATGGTTGTTGCAACCATTTCCCATTCTAGAATGGAAGTGGGAAGTTGTCACAATTGATTTGATTACTAAGCTTCCCAAAACAATGAAACAACATGATTCCATCATGGTGGTGGTGGATAAATTGACTAAGACAACACATTTTATTCCAGTAAAGACTACACACAAGGAAAAAAATATTGCAGAGATCTACATGAAAGAAGTTTCCAGGCTACATGGAGTGCCTAAGGAAATAGTTTCAGATAGAGATCCAAAGTTCACTTCAAAATTTTGGAAAGTTTTGTTCAAGGGAATTGGAACAAATTTGAATCTTAGTACAATGTATCACCCATAGTTTGAAGGGAAAACAAAGACGACTAAGAGAATACTTGAGGACATGCTTATGATGTATGTGATGGAACAACCATCAAAGTGGGAAGATTATATTCATCTGTTTGAATTTTCTTACAACAATGGGTGTTAGGCCTCATAAAAAATGAGTCCATTTGAAGCATTGTATGGTAGAAAGTGTAACACACCAGTGAGTTGGGATAATCCACTAGACAAAGCAGTTGTTGGGACAGATTTGTTAAAGAAAATGGAAAAGCAGATGGAAAGGATAAAAAATAATTTAAAGGCTGCCCAAGATAGGAAGAAGAGTTATGAAGACAAGAATAGAGTTTTTAGATATTTCAAAGGGGGATAACACATGTTCTTGAAAGTGAAGGTGAAAAGAAGTTTGCTAAGATTAGGAAGTTGCCCGAAGTTGGCAGCAAGATATTGTGGGCCTTTTGAAATATTAGAAAATATAGGGCCAATTGCATACATTCTAGCATTTCCTTCATCCACGAGAGTGCATAATGTATTTAATGTGTCACTATTAAATAAATATGTGCCTGACCTTAACCACAAAATTTATTGGAATGTGATCCAGGTGGAGCACGAAGGGGATTTCTAGGTGGAACCAATACACATCCTGGACCAAAAAGTCAAAGTGCTCAGGAACAAAGACATAGGGATGGTAAAGGTGCAATGGAAATGCTATAGTACTGAAGATTCTACATGGGGGCATGAATAAAACATGCAGGAAGAATATCCACACATTTTTGACAATTTTGAAGAAAACATAATGCAAGACTTCATTTTGAGTAGCTAGAGTTTCATAACCACATATCAAAGTCCTAGCCAACTGCGTTGGGGAACTTGATACAAGAATGGATCATTCCTTGGGTTAGTCTCGATAAACGGATGGTACATCCCTTGGTTTATCCCTAATAAATGAATGGTGCATTCCTTGGGTCAACGAGTTGAGAGGAACATGGGATTATGGTTGGAACTGCTGTCGGAGTTTTGAAAGTGAATTTTTTTTATTTTCTAAGTATTGTGATGTAAATTTGCATATATGTATATTGGAATAGTGTGCACCGAGGATGATGCACAATTGTAGGGGAGGGGGAATGTAACATCCCTACTATAATTCTTAGTTTAATTAATGCTTATGTAGATATAATGTGTGGCTACGACCAAAGCGATGTAATATGCGAATTGTATTTATATGATTTTAATAATAAAATTTGATGCCAACTACGAAGGGGACATGGGAACAGATGGGGGATGAATTAATCCACAAGAGGGGAAAGAGTATAAGATAATGGTCAAGAGGGGGTCCAAGGGGGAATTACCCATGTATATTAATTCAACCCATTTTCTCTAATTCCTCTATTGATATATGAACCTTCTAATTTTTGATTGAATTTCCCTAAAGCCAATCATTGAATACATGTAAGAGGGTGAGTGTGAGTGGTCACATCCAAAAGTTATTGGGCACATGGGGGATGAGTACAATAATCTTGGGGAAGTGTGTGAGTCAAGCAATCAAGACAAAAGAGAGGAAATTCGTATGGGTTGGGACAATTTTTTTACACAATCAAGTTTTTGTGCATGAGAAAAAAGTAGAGAGCAAAAAAAATATCTTAGAGTTGGAACATCCATGGAGGGTGAATTCTAGAACATTATTGGTGTGTAGTGGGAATATCTAGTGTTGAACATGAATTCACCAACAAAACCCTAAGATACCGACCCTTTCAGCATCACCCACAAGTAAGTGAAGTCTCACCCGAGGTATCTGTGGGAACTGCAGGAACTAGGTTTCCGTAGTGATGAAGGGATGGGAGGTAGTCATCATAACTATTATAATTAGCATCGGTTCATTATACCTTATATTATGTGCACAAAAACATAACAACATGTAACATATTCAGAAGAAAAAAACATGTATCACATGCACGCAATAAATAGAACAACAAACACATCATGACACATAGACACCATATTTAAGGTGGTTCACAAAAGATGGGCTACGTCCACAATGACCGACTTCTTATTATATTATTCAGAATCATCCATTGCAAAATATGTGCACTGCACTCATACATCATGCCCTTGTCGTTTCTCCTATTTCTCTATATATCTATGTTGCATACATTGCATTGCACACATTCACTACTTCTTTCCCTCCTACTATGTTACTCTTCAACTCTCCTATTTTCTTACTTTCTCAACTACTCTCTATCCAAAAATAGTTATGTATTTATATAATTACAATAGGTCTTATCCCATATCAATGGACCCAAAATTCCTAATGACTTCAACGATCTTCCTTCCTTTGTGCACATTGATCCCTGAAAGTGCGCCAACTATCTTTCCTTCTTTTGCACGTGCTATTTAGTTCCCAAAATTGGTCCCAAAATCCCATCCCAACAGGCCCCCAACACTCACCTATGGCTCATATCAAGCCACTCAGTCCTTTCGCTGTGCTTCTTGGCATGTTTCAATGAACTTATGAAAAGTTTCCTTGGCGGTTGCGACCTTTTCTCTTTCCTGTGCTTCTTGCTCCAAAATTCTCTTTGCTACCTGCGTGATAATGGGTGTCTTCAGTTTCTCTGTGTTGTCTTGGATTCATTTCTTCACTATTCCTTGTGAAACTACAAGTTCTTTTGTCACCTGAAATGATTCCTCTTGTAGTCGCTCAAGATTCTACACAAGCAGAGTCTACTGTTCAACTCTTATCTGGTTGATCTCAATGTACAACTACCTATTCTCAACTATGACAATCATTCATTCCGCTAGTGTCAGAGTGCTCATTATTTCTTTGAATTTATGTGTTTTTTTCTGTGCAGTATGTAACCACTCTTCTAATGCTTGTAACTATGCATCCTCCATAAAATGAGACCACACTTGTGTACTTCTTCATACAAATTTTCACATTCCTCAGCCAATCTCCTAATTCTCTCCATGGTCGTCATGGCTGTCTTCTCCCGTCGCTCCCTTTCCTCTGGTGGGGTACTTGGTTTTGTGTGATCTTCTAGATCTACTATCTTTACATGAAATCACTGAATATCTTTGTTTATATTTGCTACTTTCTCTTCCAAATGAGTTTCTACTTATATTGGTACCTCTGGGAATTTTCTTTACACCTCTTGTACTGCCTGTTGTAACCTTCCTGTCTTCTACACGACCTCGTCCTATTCCAACATTAGTTTACTATACTCTGCATGTAGTGCATTGTTTTATATATTTACTTTGGCCAATTCCATATAATTTGACTTTGCGTGCAACTAGATTTCTTTTGTAACACTTTTATTTAAGCTGTGTAACATGTTCATCGATAGCTGTGATAACACTAAGTCAATATGGATTAATGATTGCACACACTCCTGCATTTCTATTGTGGGGAAATCTATGGCCCCTGCTAATATCTTCATTATCTAGCGCTCTGCTGATGCTGATGGTGGTTGTGATGTTTTGGGTCATGACTCTGTTTTTTTTTCTATTCTCTCTATCTATTCTTCTCCTATCGTTCAGACTGGCGCTATCCTGGTTGATTCCAAAATATGGTGCATTGTAGCTATCTGCGCTTGCACATTCATGTGCATTCTGTTTCTATGCAACTTGTAGAAATACTTCTTTAATTACTTCTTTGACCTAATCCCCAATATTCTCCAAGTCATCCTCAATCAAATCTTAGATAACGACTTCCTTTGATGCTTTCCTCTTCTTGTGCTTATGCACTGATAAATCCTTAGGGTGATCCTTTCTCTTCTCTCCAGTGTGCAGTGCTGTTTCTTGAGTGTCACCTACACCATTACTTTGTTCTTCATGTTCTTGTTCTTCCTCTTGATCCTTCTTTGGTTGTTGTGTCTCCTTCTGCAATATTTCTATCACTGGGGTTTTCCACATCACTTCTGAGTCATTGACAATCTGGATGACGTCCTATTCTGTCAACCTATAGTTAGTCGGAAACCATTGTTGATTCAGATCCCTTTTTGCTTGAACATACATGGGTTTCTTCCAGCTCCCTCCAAGCAACTACTGCAATTAAAATCAGTAACCAAGCATAATGGAACTCCATTCCCTTCTCTTGTGCTTCCCTATAGTCAGTTAAGAACTAGTTCACCAAAAATGTCATCTAGTTCATCTGTGTTGATGTTAGTGGTAGCATCAGACAAGTATTTCCACATAGGTCTATGTGTTTACACGTGTGTAAATCATCTAAGGTTTTCTACTCTTGAATTTAATTTATTTAAAGGAATTATTAAAGTAAATTGATTTTATTAATTAATTATGTAATTATTTAATTGAGTTATTTAAGAAACATGCTAAAAGTACTTAGCATGCAACATGTAATCTAAATCTCAAGTGAGTGTGAGAAGCAATCTTAATTGTAGATCACTTTTGAGATTATAAATATATTGTAACTCATGACTATAAAAGAAAGGCTAGGAGAAGGAGGAAGACTATATTCACACATATAGTAAAGGAGGATCTTTTCTAGTGTGGAGTCTCCAAGGTCACACTCAGGAGTAGAGAAGGATCTCTACTTGAGTGCTTGGATCATGAAGGACAATGATTCAAGAGGACCAAGTATTGCATTTGACATGAGATGTGTTGAGAGAGTAGACACATAGATTATTGAATGATGAAGGATTGTGGTTCAAAATCTTGGATAGGTGAAGAAGGAATTTCATCTAGAGATCATATAGGTCAAGCATAAGAGAGAACCGAGGCATATGCAGGTGGGTTTTAACAGAAGGAAGCCACATGAAAGAGTCATACCATATGGAACTTGTCATACAAAATTTTCATATATATCCATGGGTCATAATTTAGACAGTTGCAGATATCCATGGCACATAAGGGAAAGCCATGGATATCTGCGGGCCACAGAAGAGAAAGTCATGGATACTTAGAAAATTATTCTAAAACTAGTCATACAACAGGTCAAACCTTTTTAGGTTAGTTTGCAGTTGTATTTCTCTCAATGGGCCATTATCCCTATTACGGGAGCTCTGATTTTAGCATAATAAAATCATTCTTAGCACTGGTTTTCCCTTCAGGGTTTTTTCTAGGGTATCTATCCAAAATACTAGTGTTCACGTGTGCTTGATTTGGTTTCCTAGTTTATGCTTCCGCTGCATGATATTGAGTTGAATATTTCAGTAGTGTATTATTGTTTTGTGAAATTCTAATCTGATTGTAGCAAGGAAATCACTAGATAACAAAGTACCTATGTGATGAAGTAATAATTTCAACAATCTGTACTCCTGCTGTGCACTTGATAACAAATTACCTAGGTGTCAGAGTAAGAATTTCAACAATATGTACTCCTCATGCACACTTCTCTGTTGCTGCTATTACTCCCACTAGTACCTGATCTCTGTGACACTTCCTGAGTAACTTGTAAGCCAACACCTGCATCACAAACCTGATAGAATAATCATTGAGTCTTGCTATGTCCAATCTATGCACTCCTCTGTGCATGTTATATTTTTCTTTTATCCTTTATCCCAATGCTTTCTCCTGAGTCTTATCCATGAACAAAGGTAGTGGGTCTTCTGCTACTGAAGACAGTCCTGTAATCCATGCAATAAGTTGGGTGTCAATCGACACTTCCCCGCCCAACCATAGGAAACCTCCATGGATGCAACTCAACAATAACTTGTTGCAGATGTTGATTTATGCACTTCTACCAAAATGTGGTATCTCTAACATGTTCAATAAGCCTTTTCATTGCAGTCCTGTTGCCCACTCCTGCAGCTCTATTATGAGTACCAGTGAGTTTGATCTGAGAGATGTGCATATATAATTCTATGGCACTAACTCTGGAAACTTCTTTAGATTTGCAAGGTCGTGGTATGAAAACTTCAGGCTTCCTACTGTGCCCAACATATCTCTTTGAATAGTGAACCTAGGTGGAATCACTGGTGTAACAAGGTCGTACTTCGACTCCTTGGAAAATATAACTTGCTTTGCTATTGGCTTCCTGGGTGGCACTTATGCCCTGGGAAAATTAACTGGATCTAACACCACTGCTATAAGGGTTTCTTCCTATATTGGCATTGATATATTCTTAGTGCACATTTTCTTTGTTTGCAATATGGATGCTCCTAACTTTGGTTTCTCCATGACTTTCTTCAACTACTTTATACAAATCGACTCTGTTTGCAACTCACTCGGATCTTCTCTGGCTCTCTATTCTCTTCAAATGTTTACTCAACAATAAACCTTTCTCGTTTCCATTTGTCTACTTTTGTAGGTTGTTGCCAACTATTATCTTCCTCTTCATGCCAAAATTCTCAATCCCATCTAATTTTACTCACATTCAATTTTTGTCTGGATCTTTCCTTTATTTTGGACTTTCTAGTGGATCGTGGTCTAGATTTTCCAGCCTATCAAAATCTTGTCACACTTTTCATTTAATACTACACGTTTCCAGCATCCCACCATCATGTTTTCTCTTTAATTCTGTTCTCGTCATCCATGTAGGTATTTTTCCTTACTCTTTTTGTGCACAATTCAGTTCTTCTTTCGACGTATAATTCAATTCTCCTTTCTGCACACCTTTCTCTTTATTTCCACGACATTTTCTTGTTCATCTCTTTTTTCTACTAATTTGATTCTTTGAACTCATCTCTTCAAATGTTTATTGTGTCTTACCTCAACCTGTTTTATTTCTTTTTATTTTTCTTTTCTACAATACAATATAATACATATACTATGGTACACATACTACATATCCAGGATAATGCACAGAAGCATGATTGTCCCTATATAGTTTCAATCGACTACTGTTGACCAGTCCTTCTATGATTTCCCCATTAAATTTTTCCAACTGAACAAGACTTGCCTCTGTCATAAATCTTATCACATATGGAACCAACCAGTGCATTTGTAACTTTCTAGGGTGCTACAAAAATTTGTTTTCATAAAGCAAAGCTAAGTCTCATATCTGGAACTTCTTCTGTTTAATATGTCTGTCATGCCATGCTTTTTCAAATGCTTTCTGGAATTACTGGTGAAATCATGGGCTGAAGTGGTATTCCTCTAGTACCACTAACTATTATAGTATTTTCTCTACCACACCAGACTCTGTGAGCTATGTCAGTGAAAAAATGCGCATACTCGATACAATGAACTCCATGGGTATAATTTCTTCTTGACCGTATACTAATCAGAATGATGTTTGTCCTATCAAATTTTTACATGTAGTCCGATATTCCCATAGTACTACATGAATCCTTTGGTCCCAGTAATCTTGATTTACATTACATATCATCATCATTGCATGCTCTAGGATCTTGTTAAACACTTCCATTATTCCATTCTCTTGAGGGTGATAAGGTGTGCTCTTCTAGTGATAAATATGAAATTCTTCTATCAAAGAAGAAATTTTTTTATTAAAAAAATGTGTGTTACAAACATACAAGTTCAAGGCGCAAGGACAAAACCGACGTTCAGAACAATGATACTCGAGAAAAATCCTCTGGGGGCCAAAGGTGTTAAGACGTAGAGACAAAGTGCTACAAGGCTTGCGTATAAGGTATGCTTTAGATGGTTAAGTTGGGAGAAAAATGGAGTCGACATTTAGACCAAAGACGTAGGTATGCAAATGCGGTTAAAAAAACACACAATGGTAATGTCCTTCAATGTAAGTTTAACGAGCCCAGAGAAGGAAATCTCGATGGTCTTTCATATTTAGAGAGTCTGAAAAAACATAAAAGGAGACTCCATTGGGGTACCTTTTTCAAAGCTAGTCTAGTCGGTTCAAAAAAGGGGTAAACTAGATCCGACTAGACGTCTATTCAAAACCATTTTAACGAGTGTGATAAAGACAAGATCACTCGACCATTTTTTCATTTTTAAGGAGTTTGAAAAAATCTTAACTATGGACTCCGTTAGGATTGTTCTTCTGGACCATTTTAACGAGTGTGAAAGAATAAGGTCACTCGACGATCTTTTCAATTTTAGGGAGTCTGAAAAGAGCTTAACTATAGACTCCGTGGGGGTTCCTTTTTCGTAAATTTAGTCCCTCAGGCCTGAAAAAGGGTTAAAATGATACCTGAGAATACTCTTCTAGAGAACTGAAGTTCCATAGAGTATACCTTTGTTCATACAGTTGACTGTCTGGACCGAAAAAGGGGTAAACTACCGTCGGACAGATGTGACTTCAAATTTCAGTTTAACGAGCGTGAAAGGGCACAAGATCGCTCGACAATCTTTTCATGTTTAGAGGGTTTGAAAAGGGCTTAAAAGAAGACCCGTTATGTCTTTTGGGAGTCTTGAGGGTGAGGGCAAGAAAAAGGAATCATGCAAATGAGGCTCAAACTCATAATCAGTAAAACAACAAGGACTCCCGAGCCTACAGTTATTAGAGACAACATGGACACCATAATGCAACTAGGATCTACCTAGGGAATCCATGTTTCGGTAAAGTCTACCACCAACTTGCGACACTTCTAAAGTAGTAATGATGGTTCCGTGTCGCAACCTGATGGGATCGATCCTATGGCAAAGAAAAAAGACAACGAGATACAAAATTCAGGGTAGAAACCTAACCTATATGCTCAAGTTAATCATTGGAAATTTTTTCCACGGACCGTCGAAAGTTACCCAAAACTCCAAAAAATTGTCCTGATACCCAAAAAAGTGAAAAAAAGAGGCCAAAAAGTCTATAAATAGAAGCTGACAGCTCATTATCACCATTGCTGATTTGGAAATTGACTCTGGAGCCAAAAAACCCCCTTTGATAAAAGTGGTGATTCCGGGAGCTACAGTGGACGAAACGACCATCTGTCTGGACCAAGTAAGTGCAAACTCCCTTATCTTTCATTTTAGGTCTTTATTTTTGATTTGGGTTCCATGTTTTGTGGGGGCATCGACCTTCAAAAGGTCGGCCCTAGGTCCACGTAGGCTGTCTCAGGACAAGTCGCATGTACATTCAGGCAGAGTAAACTCTACACCCGTGTACACATGAATGTCAGCATTACAGGCCGCATGGACCCCCTTATTGAATGAAAAAAAATTAAAAAAAAGGGTTAACCCTCCTGAACCTTGGTGTTTTGTAGGATGTATGTTCACTGGAGGGAAAGAGAGCATGAGGAGGTTAGTGAGTTGGTCAGGGAAGACCCCAATGCTGTATATTCTTTGACGCAATGTGGGTTGCTCAAGTTCTTCTTATGTCCTTTTATGCGGGCACAACCTAGGCTGCTGAATGCCTTGGTTGACTATTGTCATTCGGATGCAGAGGCATTCATGTTAGAGGGGAAGTCACTAGTGCCCATGACCGAGGACATATATTTTTTGACTGGCCTCTCCAGAAGAGGGGAACCAGTCAACTTCCAGACTTTTCCTTCGGGGCCGCATAACATAGCGGAATTGATAGGTCTTTACTGTGCGGCTGATACAGACCACTCGAGCTTACAGGTGCCCATAAGAAAGATTATTGACTTATCACTACAGGTGATAATGTTTCTTATTGGGTGAATCACTGGTTTTGCGGCTCTACATCAGGCGTCCTGGGCACATATGAACTGTGCAGTCTAGTGCTTAAATGCACAAATATTTGATTGGCGCACCACATTATTAGAGTGTATGAAGAGGTAGTTTCTAGATTGCTGATTGCGGACACAGAGGAACTTCGGGTTTGGGACCGTTCTATGCTCTTTCTTCTTTGAGAGAGTTTCGAGCTTTAGTCCTCGAGTAGTGGTACGAGGACATCAGGCCTCTCTTCTTGCTATGTGTAGATGGGCAGTGTTACTGTCGTGACAGTGTAGTGGAAGGACCAATGAGTCCTTCGACGATGATTTCTTCACGTGGTTGTCCCGATAGATCCCAGTCATCAAGGATTATCCTTATGCTGGGATTGATTTTTTGAGAGATCCTGAGATACCAGTACCTCCTGGTGAGGAGCAGGGAGAGATGGGTAAGTTTACATCATTCATTTTTTGTTTGTTAAACATATGTAATTTTTATGTTGTTTTTGTTATATATCATGTTTTTTATATACCAGAGTATTTGATGGATATGTGTTTGTTGTGTGTAGATGTAGGACCCGTGTGACCTGCTGACTATGCGAGGAACAGGTGTCATCCTTAGCCAGGGGCTGTACTTGCCGCCGCAGGGGAGTAGCAGCAGCAGGAGATCTTCCAGCCGGGGAGGCTGAGAGGGTGTTGAGATGAGTCGAGCGGAACTTTACCGTGCTCACTCGCATGGTCCCTATGGCAGAGATTGAGGACTTGCCACCATCTATGCAGCCTCATGTAGTGGGGGCACCACAGACATGGGTCCGATTGTTTCGGCGTTTGGAAAACACTGTAGATTAGTACAACAGGGCCCACAGGCCCTGACCTTACTTAGACTTTTCATGTGCCGAGAGCACTACTTGTATATATTTTTTGAGGGAATAAGCCCCATGACTCGTTATTGGTCATATTTTTTAGGCGCTTGCATCCATCTATGTACTCTGGTGACTATGATGTCATATATGGATTTTTATGTCTTTTTGTGGCTTATGGACGATTTTTGAAAAAAAATGTATTTACATGTTTATGTGTATGTCTTTTCATATGTGTGGAAGATGCCAATCTAAAATTTGATTAGCTAGAGTATCTGTAATTTGATTTAATCTCCTAGGAACATGAAAATATGTAATATAATCAAAGCTTCATTCTAAGAGACATACCCTAAGGAATAATCAGTTTAAAGTTGGATCATGAACACGATAGACTCTATTTAACTGAGACACAACCAATTGAGCATCGAGATATACCCAGAGATGAGAGATACTGAATGACTGAGCGTCACGAAGAAACTCAATAACTGCACTGTACTCGACGACATTGTTTGTGGTGTTACCTAAGAATATACCTCCGGAAGATAATAACTGGCCTTGAGGTGTAAAAATTACCCAAGGTGCGGAGGCAAACCTCCGAGTGTGCCGGCTAGCACCGTATGTGTACCGAATGAACACCTTGGGTTCAATTGACATATGCCACAGTGACAAAAGATACATCAAAACGACACGTCCATAACACTAAAAAAACTATAAAGTAATAGTACAAAGACTATACATATGTTAGAAAAAGTTACCCATGGTGACATGCCTATGAGTAATACTTCTTGAGGTAGAGTCCATTTCTAGGCTCTGCCAAAACATTCCCTTCAAAATCAACCAGATGATAGGTGCCCTTTTTTAGAACCTCTTTTATGATGAAAAGTCTGAACCACATGGGTTTTAATTTCCCGCCCCAAGGGGGTCCTTATCTTGGTCATAGACTAGGACAAGGTCACTTTCAGAAAAAATCCGAGGATGAACAGACCTATCATATTGACACTTGAATTTATGTTTGTGAGCCTCATTGTCCAGGGCCGCATCATGACGTTGCTCATTGAGCTGCTCTAGGTATAATAACCGCTCTTCAAGTGGAGAAGTGTTTAGAAATAATTGTACTTCCAACTTTAGAGACGAGATCTGACATTCGATAGGCAAGACTACCTCCATCCCATAAACGAGTTGGAAAGGTGAGAAACTAGTTGCAGTCTTAACAGATGTTCAGTAAGCCCATAATGCCAAGTATAACATCAAATGCCAATTTGACTTGGCTGAGTTGATCGTTCACTGTAGGATGGTCTTAAGAGTTTTATTCACAACCTCCACTTGACCATTTTCTTGGTGGTAGTAGGGTGACAAATGTTCCTGCCATAACCCAAGCTTTGACGTTAACTCGGTCATCATCTGGTTTTGAAAGTGACTTCCATGGTGAGTGACAATCTCCCTCGGGACACCAAACCTTGCTATTATTTGGTTGAATAAAAAGAGAGCTGCAGTCTCTCCATCATCGTTAAACATTGGCATAGCTTTGACCCACTTTGTGAAGTAGTCTACGGCTATTATGATGTAACAGTGCCCCCTTGCTGAAGGAGCATTGCATGTAGTGTAATCAATCACCCATTTTGTGAAGGGACCAACTGTGATGACAGAAAACATGGGAGCGGGATGTGCCCTCATCTTTCGAGAGAAGATTTAGCACGAGTGGCACTTCTTGACTGATTCGATACAATCTTTGATTAGTGTTGGCCAGAAGTAACCTTCTCGTAGAATATTTTGGGCTGTTGCCAACCCAGAGAAATGACCGCCATAGGCTCCGGTATGGAAATTGTTAAGCATGATAACTGCTTCTTCGTGAGTGAGACATCAGCGTAGGATGCAATATACACCTCACTGATACAACATATCATCAAGTATGAGATAATTCTTAACCTGATGGCATATGCGTCGACGCTCATCACGAGAAGTAGAGGTGGGGCTCTTCAAAGTCTTGAGATAGATAAGTATATCTCCGTACCAAGGATCCGTAGAGGTGATCAAGAACATATCTCCTCGGATAGACGACTCTTCTGGTACAAGATCACCTGACTCAACTGGAAGCTCCAAAATAAGTTCTACGAAGACCAGTGACTTTTTGGATTTGGATGAGACAAAATCTAAGTCAAACTCCTGGAGGACGACTATCCATATACTAATCTTTCCACCTATTACCCGCCTTGTCAACATGTACTGGAATGGATTCACGATAACAATGATGGTGGTTTTGCGAAACATAACATAATGATGAAATCGTTGAACATCATGAACTACTGCTAACAAAAGTTTTTCGATATGAGAATAATTGAGTTTCGGTCCTACGAGGCCTCGGCTTAGGTAATAAATCACATATTCTGAGAACAAATTGTCCTCCTAAACTAAGACCATGTTGATGGAGGAATGAGTGTTACAAATCATTCATAAGGATTTTCACACATCCAAACCTCGTAACAACATTATAAAATAGAAACCATGCAATAATCTTCGAGATGCAATCTCTGATAGGTTCCAATTCATCCCATCGGGTCAAATAATCTACCTCAGTGGTTATATATCTTGCTCCTAACCTTTTTGCTAGTGGGTTGATCAGTGCAATGAAATCAATTGCCCATTTATCAAAATCCTGCAACGTAACTTGCAGTATTAAAGGAATCTCATCTTTTCTGGATGGATTCCCAACTCGTCTGACAGACATCACAGTTCTAACATAATTCCTTAGCATCCCTATGAAGGGTGGGCCACCAAATTCCTACGCGCAAATTTTTTTGAGCCGTTGCTTTCCCTACATAGTGGCCTTCCATAATTCCTTCATGTGCCTCTGATAATATCATAGGTTTCTCATGCTCTAGTACACATAATTGAAGAATACCATATGTGCCCAACTTATACAAATCCCCCGCTATGAGATGATAATATACTGCCTTTACTACTAACTATTTCTTCTACGCAGTTGTAAAGTCGGGTGAGGCTACTCCTTTGCTCAAGAAATGAACTATACATGCAAATTAATCATCGACCATTTGTACTATGAACAAGTGTGCATTTTTTAGGTTGTCATCCACATTTCCTACATCTTCCCCTGTTAATATGCACGACAAATGATTAGGTCCTGTGTTTAATTTTCCTAGTTTCAAAATTACTTCAAAATCATACTCCTAAATAATAATATCCATATGCATATATTCCCCCCCCAACACTTGTTAGTGACTAAGTATCTCAACGTAGAATGATCCATTTACATCTTAAAATGTGATCCCAGTAGATAATGCCTAAACTTCTGTAGTGCATACACCATTTCCAGTCCTTCACGCTTTGTAGTAGTATAATTTTGTTTGGTAGTCGACAAATTTCTGCTGGCAAATGCAACGGGATGATCCAAAACTCCTTCCCATGGATGAGCTAGAACTACACCTAATTCTATAGATGATGCATCTACATGGACATAGAATTATTTCTTCCAATTTGGAAATTCTAAAATTGGCGTAGTAACCAGTTTCTACTTCAAGGTATCCAAACTTTTCTGACATTCCTCGTTCCATTGAAATTTGACTTCCTTCTTTAACAATTTTTATAGTGGGACTGTGATATTCACGTATACATCAATAAAATTTATGGAATACGCTATTTGACCCAATGTTTCTCGCGGTTGTCGCACTAAAGTAGGTGGTGGAAAATCAACAATAACACCAATATTCATAGGATCAACCAAAAGTCCCTTTTTACATACTACATGACCCAACAAGATACCAAATGGTGCAAAAAAAACAAACTTCTTCACGTTCAAGGAAATATGGAACTATCTACATCTTTCCAACATCAAGCGAAAAATTTCAACATGGTATTTTAACAAATTGAACATTGTATAATCATCCAAATACAATTGTAGGACTTTATGAATAAATTTTTTAAAAGCCGCGGAAACAACTTGGAAAAATACTATTGGTGCATTTTTCAACCCAAAATGCAGGATTGCATACTAATAACATCCCCATTTTGTCACAAATGTTGTCTTTTGCCTATCCTCCTGCACAATCTTAATCTAGTGATAACCAGAGAATCCATCAATACAGGAGTAAGATTCCTGTCCTCCTACATTCTCCAAAACTTCGTACGTAAACGAAGTAGGAAACATGTCATGTAAGAAAGAATCATTCAATTTATGGAGATCCACACAAATTATGATTCCACATATCTTCTTGTCCTGAATCACCACCAGATTGATCCATTCTGACTCTGAGATAGGTTCAATAATCCCAACTTCCAACATCCTATCTATTTCTTCTTTCACTTTCTGCTTATATATTGGGTTCAATTGGCATGGTCTCTACTTCATTGGCTTGGCATCCGGCTTCAAAGGGATCCTCATCTCCCCTAGCTCCCCACAAATCCATTTCATTTCTCAAAATATAGTCTGGAAAAGGTCCTGGTATTCACATAGTAAATGAACAATCTTTTTGAAAATTTCTTCATTCCAATAATCTCCAATGTTTGAAAACTTGGGATTATCCTTTGTACCAATGTTCACCTTGCACGTTCTCAATGGCCTTACATACTTGGTATATTCAAGCTCGAGACCCTTTACTGCACACTCTCCTTCATTTTCTAGTATTTGCAAATTTCTAGGGTCTTCGTCCTCCTGGTATTCTTTAGCAACATTATAAAATTCCAAAACCTCTTGAATAGTCGCAAAATATCTAGGCATGCTATATAGAGGTGTTGGTATCATCGAATCTTCTGGTATAAAGATATTGTTCTTGATGATCTGCAAAACTATGTCTACCAAAGGGGCATCATCTTCAAACTTGAAATTTACCTTGAATTTATGAGTCAAGTCGTCCCAGTCCGCTGTTCCGATGTGTACTTCCATTTATAGATACGAGTTCTTCGAGATCACATTCAAGGTGTGTACAAACAAGTGCGCCCATTTATACTTAGGTATTGAGCTCCATGTTGCGATGCATTGTGCAAGATGATTTGTAGAAAAAATCAATCCGGTATACTTCTATGCAATATATTCAGTTTCTCTTCCAAGCCTGATGTGTTACAACCTTCTACATTGTTGCCAATTCTCTATTCTATCCTTATGCGCAACCCACCATCTTGTAGGGTTTGCTTTCAATGCGATATCTAAAGCTAGCAATCCTTGTTATTATGGCATCTATAGTTCAAATTATTTTACAAAATGATCTACATCTATTATTACATCATACTTTGGGGGATCACATACCTGAACTCCAATCCGATGCAATGAACGGGTAATACGAGCACATTTCCATGTGGATACTTCATGTAACCTCTATTTCCATTTTTCTAGGGCTTCTTCTGAATTCGACATGCAAGAACTGATAATTTTCCAAATGAGTACACCCTCAGCAGTGGGATTAATATATCCATCCATCCACACAGTCACATTTTAAAGGTTATCGAGTTATTTCCTCCTTTCCGCTTCCACATATCGTCTTCCTTCTGTGGGATCCAATGGCACAGTAACTCTTATGTCTACTACTTCAAATATCATTAGTCTCTTTTTCAGATAAATAATGGTATGGTTATCAAAATCCCAATCGAGTCTAAGTAATGCCAGATAAGGTTTACTACCATCCACTATCTCTATTAATTCAAAATATTCTATGCTTCTCACTCCATCGATATTAAAATTCACCCTTGGTAGTATTCCAATTGGAACAATCTTGTGTTGAATTGCTAGCCTCAACTAAAATGGCGACCATATCAACTTTGGTTTACCCATCATTTCCCATGCTTACCTCGAAATGACATTTGCATCAGATCCCATATCCAATATGAGGTTATCCATATCATAGTCTCCTACCTACGCATTAGTTCATAATTCCATATTCATCATTTTCTTGTGATCTACCTGGTTAACTGCTCGCTGTGCAACAATTTCTTCTTTATGTTGCGTGGACTAGTCAATCATCGTGCACAACACATTCAATGCAGTTTCACCCTTCATTAATTATAAACAACTCTTTAAGAAAATTTCCAAAGTAATTACCTTATCAGTTGACCTTTTTGTGATCAAGTGGTCATAGGATGGAGGCATATCATACACAGGTGGCCTATCATACATAGGTTGTGAAGTCGATGCTACCCATTCTATTTCTAGTAGCTCCTTCCTTGATTTCTTATATGTGTCTCTCTATTTTCAAGGATCAAACATTGGAGGAGGTTCTACTGCTTTCCTGACCCATTGGTCAATCTGAATTCCTTGTTCCAATTCATCATCCCCTATTCTTGCTTCTCCACATGTCACTGCTGCTACCCTTGGTCGATTGTTGCACTCTTTCACTGCTATCATCTAAACTTTATGGTTCCTCTTTTCTTGCAAATTCATGATCAACTACGAAAAATATTCCATCGCATTATCCAAATATCTACAATATGTACACACTTTACAAGGATTCATACAATATCGCGCCAAATTCCCAGGCTGGTTACAATCATAAAAAATAATCGGTCCTCTTCCTTTGCCAAATCCTCCTCTTCCTCGACCTCTGAATCCTCCTCTTCCTCCTTGATTATAGCTTCTCAGAGTATTATATTGTGGTACTCCACCTTCCGATACATCTTCTCCTTGAAATTTGTATGCATCCATGGTGCATTCTCTCATGATATTGAGTGCACGAAAATCCTTTTTGTCTTGTCCCAATGACTTACAAAAATTACAAAATAAACTTTTTGAGGTACTCTGATACTTCTCCATTAAAGGATACAAAATCGGGTGATGACCCATTTTTCTTCATATCTCACACCATACCCCTCCTCTTGTGGCCAAGGGATTTGGGGCTCCTGTAGCCAAATAATATTTAAAGGCTAAACACTCATTCTAATGATGACCTTCCTTTATTCATGTAAGAAACCAAACTTCTTCTCTCTTTTCCTTCCCTTTAACAAGCTCTTGCAACTGAATTGTCAATGATTATAACTACAACTGAACCTAAGCCAACCCTACGCCATTTTCTCCTATAGTGCATGCTTCCAACTTCATGGAAATATCTAGTGCTTTTGAATGTGACACAATCTTCTGTTGTGTCAATGGGAATCATATATGTGGTAACAATCCCACAATGAACCATTCCCTATGTTTCTCATATTAAATATGGAAGGTCAATCGATCCATCAATATCTTCAATCTTTGGAAAAAATCCCATACTGATTCATTTTGCAACTGCTTGATCTCTTTTAGTTCCATAATACACTGTGACTTAGACTTTAGTTTTTAAAATTATTTTAACAAGGCTTCTCTGATGTTTGCCAATGTTCTATCTTGTCCCCCAGACACAATGGACTGATACTTCATACACCGGAGTAACGCACGATATCTGAATGTCATCACTAATTTCATGATTTTCACAGCTTCATCCTGGATGTTCTTCACGGTGCATGTTGGCCCTTGACCAAGTTTTGGGAATTTCTTGGTCATGATGACCTATTTTGGAACTTCGACAACCTATTGAAGGAGGAGCGCAAGACGAAGCAGAGATCACGGGATCTCGACCCCCTTTTTGGGTTTTTGGGAATATGTAATGGGAAGGGGATGTCGTCCCATGGGTTTACCCATGTTTAGGCCTATTTTGTATGTATATATATATGTATAGGCCATATAGAGAAGTAGTGGATGATATATCTATGTGATGTAGGCTAAGTGCCAAGAGTTGAATCTGTGTGATCAAGGCTTTGTGCATTCTGTGTAGGACTTGTAGAGCTGAGTGCAAGTCCCTGTGCGATGTGATAGGAGGCTTAGTGCTATATCGCAAGGAAGAGGGATCTAGCAAGCTGTGCATATCTTCTATCCTATGCAGAGTAAGGGTTTTGAGGCTCTGTGCTTGTAATCGATTGACCGAAGACTATAAAGAATAGGAGTTGGTGGATGTAGCCCCAGGAGAGGGGTGAACCATGCAAATCCTATGTTATGATGCTTTGTGCTTGTCTTAATGAGTTTATGTGTTCTTTTGCTAAGTGCTTTGATGTAGTTGGATAGATATACTTGATTTGTGCTTATTATATGTGAGAATGCTAGATCTAATCTACATGGCTATGCTTAATGCTTAATATGAACTATTTACCTATGCTAAGTGCTTGGATACAGTAGGATAATGTGAATACTGCGAGGCTCTGTTTTATTAGCGAAGTAGATAACAATTGTTTATTAAGGAACCGAAGGTGATAAGTGCTTTATTAAGTAGTACAACCACAAATCTGTGTCCCAGCTAAGGTTGCAGACACTTGAGTCCTGCAACCACCCCTGCCTCTACCTCGGGTAAGACTTCATTTGCTTCACAGGTGTTGCTGAAAGGGCCGGTAGTTAGGGTATTGTTGGTGCACTGTTGAAGCGTTGAACCCTGGGTCTACCCCTGTGCCAACAAATGGTTCCATTTCCGGGACCTGAAACTGTGATTGTTGGGAACTAAGGAAGAATAAACTTTGTGTAAAGATTTGATCTGAAAGTGTGTAAGCTCTGCGCGTAGATTTGTTGCCCTAGTGCGCAACATTTTACTTGACCTGTGAATATTTGTGCTAAGAGGAAGGTCATATATCAAGAGAAGAAGTCTGATCTAAAGAAGAGAGGTAAGATTTGTAAGATCTATGCTCTGATAAAGGTAAGAATAGTTAAAAAGTTTTAGATCTGAAATCTTTGTGCTCTGTAAAAGTAAGATAAGTGAAAATTTTCATTTCTAGAGTATGGATATAGGTATGATTGATAGATTCTGTCCTTGCTTAAAAACTAGGGCACTAATAGATGAAATAAGGTTTGATATGAATAGATCTGATAAGAATCATGAAATATATGTTATACCTATCCATAAAAAGAATGTTTGGACTAACAAATGGATGCGGGATCCTAGAAAGAATTTGTTGCAGGTTAGCTCATATGATCCTAGCGCACAGTACAGGAGAGGCTGGGGAGCATTTAAAATAAAGAGAGGATTGACCCTCTGTTATAGTTGCAGAAGACCAAGACATCTTGCTAAGGAATGCCCTGGAAGAAGACCTAGTTGTCTTTGCTGTAAGGCTCTAGACCATGAAGTGTTGGATTTCCCCATAATGATTGCTAAGCTTGAAAGTATGAACATAAGACAAGAAAAATCTAAGCCAGATCCAAAAACTAAGGCTATAGTAGAACCCCAGAAAGAATCAGAGAAGGAATTACTATAGATGAAAGACACCTTGGAAAACCATTGACATGTTAGAGTATCAAAGATTTTTAAAGACAAGGAGTGCCTTGAAGCAAGAATAGGGGACTTCGACATTGACTGTGTTCTAGATGAGGATACACAAGTGAATATCATGATAGAAAGAACTTGGGAAGCTATAGGAAGGCCTGCTACGATCCCTTCATTAGGAGGAATAGGACTATTAAGAGGAAAGCTGGTAAACTTATGTGGGAAACTCGCTCAGATACCTATGAACACTAATGGAACTTCGACAGAGGAAGATTTTGAGATTATTGAGTTTATTGAAGACAATGCCCCGTTTACCATGTTAATAGGAAAAACTTGGATTGACAGAGCTCAATCCAAATGAAAGGAAGAAGAAGAAGCCTCAGAGTAGAAGAAAAAAGACTTAAAATATTTCATGGCTAGAAGGATCACACAATTGATTGAAGAACAGGAGAATAGATCGAAGATAGTTGTCACTAGAAACATTGATGTCGAAGCTGCAAGAACATTAGGAGACCCACAAAAGACTGAAGTACTTACTCCAGATAAAGGAGAGGTATTACCCCTAAATCCTAGGAAAGAATCTCAACAACGCGCAATGACTATGTTAAGAGATGATAAGAATAAAAATGGAAAAGAGACTACCGAGACAAAGCTCAATGGAAAGAAGGTGAGGAAACAAAGTAAGAAGAGAGCTAAGTTGCAGAAGGTTCCAGAGGGAACTTCGCAGAAAGAAAATTTTTAGAATTGGATCTTCGTCGGGATACTAGAAAAACGACATATGGCAATTTGCCATGGCGAAGCAATATAGCCGTTGGGGCCGATATATCCATTTGACTTTCGCTCCGAATGGACAGAAAAGAAATAAAGGTTCTCCATCATACCGTTGGACCACACCATAATGGATCAAACAAGAGTTAATAGGAGCTCATAACCGTTGCATGCAAACCTTTTCTGAGTTGCCTACTTATCCCTTTGCACCATGCATAGAGAACACTTTTGATAACTGAGAATTTGAAGCCCACAGATTGAACGAATTGCATACAGTGATCATCACACCCTTGCTATTATTCCAGTGCAGTGTCTAAGTCCATCATGACCCCGATAATTTTAATCCTGAGCACGTATGTCCGACGAGCTCACCGCAGTTGAAAAATCAGTGACATAATTTCTCCTCGACTTGATGACTGAAAGAGTCATGTCAGAGAGAGGAGTGTCTACAGGTGTACAAGCATCTTCGACGAGAGGACTGCCGGCCTCTCCATCCACTATCCACAGTGCTGGACCATCCCATGAAAGGAAAAATAAACACAAGGATGAATTAGCAAATGCTAAGCTAATTCTGAGCATCCTACCTACCTATTTACCACCTCTGAGCGGCACAATAAACCGAGACAGTGTGCTCAGAGACTTTGAATACGTGTTGGTCACTGCGTACCTTCCGAAAGAGGTGTGCATAGTTCATGTTGACTAGGATAAGTTTGCAGCGTTGAAGTTTAACAACTTCAACCATGGTGACAGGAAGGTTTAAAACATTCTCACCCCATGTAAGTATCTAATGAGAACCAAAGGAAATAACTCAAATATTGCCCCTCAGTCATGGACCCAGAACCTCGCGCAGTCCACCCTACTAAATGTTATGAAGATTCTGCACTTCGGGCGACACCAGGAGGTTAACACATGCATCAAATTAATGCTATCTTGTTATCATAGAGGTTATTTGTGGTTGAACTGCCACATCACAGTGGATCCGACATTGATCAAACGGATCACAGGGCTAAGCATGCAAGGCCCCGACCCACAAGATTTCTACCCCAGAAAGACCACGGATCACGCTCTCACCTAGAGGATAAAGGATAATTATGGAGATGTAGAGAAGGGCATGTGAGGCTACAAGGTAGCATCTATCCAGAGTGACATAGTGCGCCTAGCCTATCAACTGATCACAGGGAAATTAGTTTGCAAGAACCGACCCACCCAAGTAACCGGATTTGTAGTCGACCTCGCAGGGAAGTGCGCGGAGGGTCTACACATGAATTGGGTGAAGTACTTGGTGAACCAGTTAGAACTGGATTGCAGGGAAGCACAAGACCAAGGATATGAGTTCTACTTTAGTTGACTTCTCATATTAATCGCGTTCATCGCATGCGAGATGCCAGAAGGTGCGACCTTCCCGGACATCGATCCCTTTGAACCATTGGCCATGAAGTTCAGTACGTTGTGGTAATCCAGCGACATGAACAAGCAGTGGAAATAAAATTCCATCTTCCACACTTATTACACCCAGCTGAAGACCGCTATCCAGTTTGAGCCTCGTATAACCTCGAACACACTCCACATATTTAGACCCTTGATGAAATTCAGCGCGGACCACCATTTCATCTATATCACAACGTGCGTCGATGAGTATAAACAACAGCTGCAGTCATACTACAAGTTGACAGAGGATGACCTGGAAGATATTACCAAGGAATGGTTGGCAAACCTCCTTGTTACACCGAACCCTGTGGAGATGTCCGACGTTGACAGTCCAGAAACTACGACGGATACACCTGGACCGAGCAAGACCAAGAAAAATGAAGAAGCCCAAGATGTACACAATACCTCAATGAATATTGCTTCTATCTCACCTGAGAAAGGAGGTGATTACGAAGAGATAGATGGTGCAAAAATTGAATAGAAGAAAGGTTAAGTTACACCACCTAGAGACGAGGAGGACCCCTCAAAGAAAATGAAGGTTTCCCCTCCGAAACCTTCCTCAAGGAAGAAATCAAAAGCAACTAGGACTAAGTTTGAGACCACCCTCACTTCAAATGAATTTGACTTCATCGTCGTGGTAGTGAATGATGCTTCACTGGAGATAACAGAGAAGCAAGAAGCTAAGCAGGAGGAGGTGTTTAGTCGGAGCAAGGTTGAACTTCAAGAAGTGCAGCAGGCACTACAGTCTAGCCGCGCAGTTTCTACTGCACCTCTATTAGCAGGAACACAAGAAATAGGAGATGAGCCAACTCAACTCCACCGGATTGCTGATATAGTCGAATCTTGCCTTTGACGAGCACAGGAGGAGACAACACAAGCCACCTAGGATTTGGTGCAAGAACAAGAATACCTTCTAGAGAAGAGCAGTAGTTTCGAACACAAGAAGCTTACTTTGCAAGAGAAGTTCAATGAAGAAAAATCCCAGCTGCATAAAGAAAAGGAACAGTTTCTCGCAGAGAAACTCAAAGTACAGGAGATGGTCCACAGGTCACTTCGCTCTGTGACAGTCATTGAAGTAAAGGAAGAATAAAAAGTTCGACAACATATGGCACAACTCGAAGACGTAATCCAAAATCTCCAGTAGCGCATAGTAGACTTGGAGCTCCGCACTGTGCCTAAGACCCTGCAAGATGTATGAGACCAAAGGGAAGCCATTTCTCACAACACAGTTGGCATATTAAGAGATATTTCCTTGGAGTGCAAGCAACTGAGTAACTGGATCTCTCAAACATATGAAAACCTCACTGAGAATTCTGAGTTACAGGAATTGGAGTCACAACTCCAAGAAGCAAAGAAACACGTAGATACACTACAGGCGTAGCTGAAGGCCCTGTCAGCTGTAGACAAAATGAAGAGGTCTCATGAACAATGTACATCTTAGCAGAAGATCGATATGATTCAAAGAAAAGTGATGGAAGTCACTCAACAAATTCAACCCGCGCAAGATAAGGCATGTCTATTGTTTACAAAGGTCGAGAGCTAAGGAACATAGCTAGAACAACTAGTCATCACAACAGAACAACGCCTAGAAGGACCAGTGAATGACACATTGATCTAGGAGTTCACTGAACAAGAGGCCACATCAAAGCAACAAGTTGAATCAGCTCGAGCCAAGCTTGAGGCATTTGAGGAAGAATTGCTCAAACCAGAGTGACTCAGGATGAGTCATAGGTGAGTGTTGGGGACCTGTTGGCCCTTGACCAATTTTTCGGAATTTCTTGGTCATGATGAACTATTTTGGAACTTTGATAGCTTGTCGAAGGAGGAGCACAAGACGAAGCGGAGATCATGGGATCTCGGCCCCCTTTTGGGGTTTTGGGAATATGTAATGAGAAGGGGATGTCGGTCCATGGGTTTACGCATGTTTAAGTGTATTTTGTATGTATATATAGATGTCTAGGCCATATAGAGAAGTAGTGGATGATATATCTATGTGATGTAGGCTAAGTGATAAGAGTTGAATCTATGTGATCAAGGCTTTGTGCATTCTGTGTAGGACTTGTAGAGCTGAGTGCAAGTCCTTGTGCGACGCGATAGGAGGCTTAGTGTTGTAATGCAAGGAAGAGGGATCTAGCGAGCTACGCAGATCTCCTGTCCTATTGGAGTAAGGGTTTTGAGGCTCTGTGATTGTAATCGATTGACCGAAGACTATAAAGAAGAAGAGTTGGTGGATGTAGCCCCAGGAGAGGGGTGAATGACGTAAATCCCGTGTTATGATGCTTTGTGCTTGCCTTAATGAGTTTATGTCTTCTTTTGTTAAGCACTTTGATGTAGTTGGATAGATCTACTTGCTTTGTGATTATTCTATGTGGGAATGCTAGATCTGATATACATGGTTGAGCTTAATGCTTAATCTGATCTATTTACCTATGCTAAGTGCTTGGATACAGTAGGATAATGTGAATACTGCGAGGCTCTGTTTTATCAGTGAAGTAGATAATGATTGTATATTAAGGAACCAAACATGCTAGGTTGTTTATTAAGTAGTACAATCACAGATCTGTGTCCCAACTAAGGTTGCAAAAACTTGAGTCCTACAACCACCCCTGCCTCTACCTCGGGTGAGACTTCATATGCTTTGTAGGTGTTCCCGAAAGGGCCAGTAGTTAGGGTATTGTTGGTGCTTTGTTGAAGCGTTGAACCCTGGGTCTGCCCCTATGCCAATAGTCCATATTGCTTCACAGAAAAATAAGTGCTATTCCGAATCTTCTATGCCTGCTCTGTGAAAGACATGCATTCTCAAAGTGGGATCTAACCCCACCATGGTGTACTACACAATATTCTTCCTTGGTGTTTCTAACTGAATCTAGGTTGGAGTACTACTTCCACTACTTTGAATACCTTTACTGTTATCCTTTCTTCCTTCACTCACTACAATTTTTCGTGACAAATTTTTAGATCTTGGAGACACACATGGGGTTTTGGGTTCAACCCATAGTTTGGCCTGAGTGGGGCTAATGGTATGTAATGTATCTCCTTTTGCTAGACTGAGATGGTGATCCTTTTCCTTTTCCTCCGTGTGTGCAATATTCCTTCGATCTGGAGTACTACACCAATGTATCTTTCCTTAACCTCATTGTGTTTCTCTTCTCTATCAACCACAGTGCTTTTCCTACTGTATCGATTTTTTTTTTCCACTGTGAAATACTCCAATATCTTCTTCTATCTCACAGTCTTCTTCTCTCGACATTATCAGTTGATCTATTCCTTATTCATTCTTTCCTACATCCCTCTTATTCATACACTTAGACCATCCCTTGGTCAACCCCTAGTCCCCTTATGCATTCAAAGAAACCTAGCTACTAGGGTGATTAGATTCCATCTTCTTAACACCATTATCATACAAAAACATCTTGATCCAAGTAGACAATGATTTCAAATATCTTCCATGTGGAAATTTAAATAACTACCTCTCAACAACACTATATGACTTGGTACAATCTATAAAAAACTCAATAATATGACCCCCCAATACACTATCCATCCATAAATCAGCTGTGCACGAGATCCGATTACTTATGGTATTAACTTACTGAATCAACTCAGGTGTCCAAGTCCTCAAAACAAAAGTGAAAAATGTTCCGTTCTTTTTAGCTAACCTATGCAACCACTCAGCGAAAACTATCAGGAAATCAACAAAGAAAATTTCATGTAAAATCAACAAAGAAAATTTCATGTAAGTTTGTAAATACATACCTCTATAACCACTTCTCCAAGATGATTCGCGAGTTCTTATGCTGATCTTTGGAAAAATCATGCTCCTTTGTCTCTAACCACTGTCCAATCTCTTCCTTAGTTGGCCTCCATATTCCCCTCAGTCATGGATCCCAATCCCAACAATGGAACCATTTGCTTGCGTGTAGTGGGAAAACCCAGGGTTCAACATGAATTCACCAATAAAACCCTCAGATATTGGCCCTTTCAACATCACCCGCAAGTAGCTAAAGTCTCACCCAAGGTATCTATGGGAATTGTAGGAACCATGTTTTCACAGTGAGGAAGGGATGGGAGGTAGTCATCATAACCATTATACTTAGCATCAATTCATTATACCTTATATTATGTGTGCATAAACATAAGAACATGTAACATATTCATAGTAACAAACATATATCATATGTGCATAATAAACAAAAAAACAAACACATCATGACACATAGACACCATATTTAACATGGTTCACCCAATATGGGCTACGTCCACAACAAACTTCTTCTTGTCATATTATTCAGAATCATCCATTAAAAAATATTTGCACTGTGCTCATACATCACACCCTTTCCATTTCTCCTATCTCTCTATCTATCTCTATCACATGTATTGCATCACATACATTCACTACTTCTTGCCCTCCTACTATCTTACTCTTCAACTCTCCTATTTTATTACTTTCTCTACTACTCTCTATCCCAAAACCCTTAAATATTTATACAATTACAATAGGGCTTATCTCATATCATTGGACCCAAAATTCCCAACGACTTCAACGGTCTTCCTTCCTTTACACGCGTTGATCCTTGTAAGTGCACCAAATTTCTTTCCTTTTTTTGTGCGCACTGTGCAGTTCCCAAAATATTTTCCCAACAAACATGTTGGAGCATTTTTGGAGCATATTGGAGCTGGAGATTGAAGAAAAAGGTTGTCAATCCCGAAGAGTGAACTCCTGAGAGATTTACACTAAAACAATAAGTGTTGCTATTGTTTGCTGGTAGTTTTCCTAGCAGTGATATCCCTTGCGTTCCTAGCTACCTGTGCTAGAGAGGCCCTGATAAATGGATGGGACACTCGAGGTAATGATATCAGTGAAGGGGTACAATCCTTGGGTTGAGTAGGTCAAGAGGAAGAGAGTTGGTAGAAAATTAGGATAAATTTAGGAGATTACCAGTGGGTTGTGTGTTTATGATATGTGAGAGGACAACGAGAGACCACCCAATTTTGTGGATTACTAGCCTTAGCTCGAGGATGACTGACTGTTTAGATTTGGAACAATTATTCTATGGTTGGGTGGAATGTCCATCCCAAGAAGCTGGTTGCATGACTATTGTTAAAAGATAAGTGTTTTATCTTGTTGCTGTGTTATGCCGTGCATCATCTTTGTGTATGAGAAAGATTATATGATGATGTGTTGAGTTATTAAATCTTATTTCATGTCTATTTATCCTGTTGTAGATACGTTTAATTAACTGTATTAGACAATAGTCAAATTTGTATGTGATTATAGTTGTAAGCTACATGAAATAAATTAGATAGCAATAACTTTACAAATTTTCGTTTTTATGAGTATTCCACACCGTAATGTCTCTCACTTGGACTGGGGGACGTTATAGTACACTTATTTATCTCAACTCACCATCAGCTGTGGGATTTCCATAATCCTCCCTATGCCATCTAATGTCATATATGTTATCAATGATGGAACTCTGTGCATCCTCATTCACAGACTCATTATACCTGTCGCCCTCATTTACATCCAATGGTGCAATGACACACAAGGTATCTGTTTCAAATGATATTTTCCTCTTCTTTAGATTCAACATTGCATTGTTGTCAAATTCCTAGTCAACTGCAAGTAGAGCGGGGTTGGGATCTGATTCATCCATGATATCAATCATATTAAATTATTCTTTGGTCTTTACCCCTTCAATGTTCACCTCCACTTTCTGTAATAGACCAATGTGATATATTCAGTATTGGTTAGCTAGCCTGAGCTGAATGGGGGACCACACCAAGTTTGAATTACCCTTCAACTCCTAAGATTTATTCAACATGATGTTCACATTATAGCCTAGGTATAACATGACACCGCCCATCTCATAGCTTCTGAGTTCAACTGTCACCTTGAACTCTCTTCCTGTGCACTTCTTCTTACACACCTAGCACACATCCCTTTTTGGAAGCGAAGCATATATAGCTATAGTGGTGTTTTATTCCCACATACACCTTTTCAAGATACGATATAAATTTTTTGCGGCCTTAGGGTCACTTAAAATTTTCAAGAAATTGATGGAATTTTCAATTACTTTCTAATTAGTTAGCGAGAAACCAAAAAAATTACATTTAATTATCAATCTGAGGTTTATCTTACTTACAAACTTTCATGCACCGTATATGCAAGAGTAGTGCTATTTTTATAAGGGGTTGTAGCACTTTTATTGTCACAAATCAAGGGTTCAATATACTTAATTAAGTCACCAAACTAGACTATCTCCTAAGTTGCAGAAAAATAAATATCACACTTGTAGGAAAAGGAAGTCACACTTGCAAAATTGAAATCACACTTACATGAAGTAAATCACGCTTTGTGTAAATTAAATCACACTTGCGGAAATTGAAATCACACTTGTATAAATTGAAATCACAGTTTCAGAAATTGAAATCACTCTTGTGAAATTAAATCACACTTGCATAAATTAAAATCACACTTGCAAAATTAAATCTATACTACGATTTACTGGTGACTTTCTCAAGTATAATGAATATATATTTTTGTTGTAACAATTAAGTGTTTGTTCATTCAATAAAAATCCAATCAATCCCAAACTACTGAAAACTAAAGGCGTCACAAATTGAAAAGAAAACTAAATAAAGTGCAGCTGCAAGCAGAGTTGCAACAATGAAGCTGCAACACAAAAGAAATCACAGTAACACGAGTTGCAACAACAAGAGTTCCTTCATGACATAAATTACAACAATGCGTGTTGCGACAATGTAAATTACATCAACAGAGCTACAGTGTGAGAATAGTGGCGATGCGAATGAGAAAAATCAAGAGCTGCAACATGTTTGTGATCATAACTCATGAAAATAAAACCAATGCAGAATTATAGTTTAGGATTGCCAATTCTCAACAATAAAAAAATTGAATATCATCCACACATGAATTTTAATGACTATTCTACCAGATTTTAGAATTGCAACAATTTGAGAAATAAAACAACTACATAATTAAATAAGCAAAAATTAAAGATAAAATCCTACACTAATATATAGGAAGTTCTTGACTAAGGAGGGGGCCCTATCCCCTTAGGCACGGTACTGAGCTAAGAAGTCAAAATAGTATAATCGTTCAACACACCATTACACGAACATGAATAAGAATTATAATTGCATTGCAGGAGTTTGAAAGTTACAATAACAACATAATTCGATTGCTAGAATAATTGCCTCCCCTCCTCAGATCTAGTAAAGTTGAGGTTCTTATACAATATGAATAATGTCTAAATTTATACAAAGAGGCAGATGGAAAACCATGAGAATCCAACTGTTTATTCAGTTACATTGATTTCTCCAAAATTTAGTGAAGATCGGGTGTGTGTTGACTCGGTAGGAAAACCGATTCTTCTTTTAGTCACCTACTTGCATCCGATCGCCTTCCTATGTGAAGATCATTTCCCAACTGCCAGCTGCAACGTTGAATATTGTGCTGGTGGGATTTGTAATTGTAGTTGCAACAACGATGTACTCAGGTTTGCAACATGAAGAGTGCGCTTGGATTTACAGTAGTTGGGTTGTACATGGAATTGCAACGATTACATAGATTTGTAGCACGAAGAGTGCACTTGGAGTTGCAACAATTGGATTCTGTCTATAATTGCAACAACAGAAAGTTCACTTGGAGTTACAACCGAGAGGTATTGTATCCACTATGAGGATTTTCAACTATTGTATTACTCATGTGTAGAAAAATTAGTACATGAAAGTAACGAGTTCCTTTAAGAAATATGCAAGAATAGTGTAAAAATGGCATATGGGGAAATATTCGTACCTTAATGATAACTAAGAAAAAAATGGATAAGGAAAGTATAAAAAAGGAAGTGATCAATGGAAAATAGTAAGCAAAAATGTGTTATACGGGTGCTGAAAGTATGCCAATTTAGGCACCTGTCATCTCCTCCAGCTGAAAATTGTTATATGTCCCCATGCAACTAACAATCACTCAGATTTAGAGGAATTGGGGTGACCCTGGAAGTCACTAATACCACATATTGCCTCTCCTGCTTCCTCCTTCTTTTCACTGTTGTCCTATTCTACTAGAACTCCTCTTAGTTTTGCCAATTATTACTCTATTTTTTCATAGTGGCATCATCAACTAGCATAAAATGTGTATCCTGTACAACTACTTCTCTTGTTTCTTTGGTTTGAGTTATTTCTTGTGAACTGGTGAAGAGTTCCCTTGCAACAAGAGGAGTTGCTGCAGGGTAACCTAATTTCTCAATTGCCCTTTGTTCATCCATCTTATCTTTCAACATTTTCAAATTTAGTTGTAGCTTCCAGTTATTCATTCTCAACATCTTGTTTTGTTTTACCAAGGATGCATAAATGGTTAAAGAGTGTGGAATTCTCACCCAATTTGTGGAAATGCTTTTTCTTTCTAGAGTAATAACCTTTGTTTGTGGTTCATGTGCACGAGCTGACTCATATTCATCAATGTTTCCTACCGGACTACCAAAATATTCTGCCTCTTGTACTTATTTGTTTGAATCCTATGAGTGGGTGGTCCATTCCCTTAGAGAAACTCCTATTGGTTCTTGTGTAACAGTAGGGACCTCTGGTTCTGATTTTTCCTTCTCCTATGAATTGACAATTGTTTCATCAAGAGTGCCTCTTGCTGATTCAGCCAGAGGCACTAGTTCCTATTTGTCTTCATGAACATATTTTTCCTCAAATGTTCTTACTATTGTATCAAGGAGAGCATTGAATTACTCTTATGTATTTACAAATAGCTTAGGCTCCTCTATCTGTGACTCTTGAGGCTTGGGAGAATGTACATGGGGAATGCTCTCTGCTGTATCTCGAGGGAATGCAAGAGACTCTACCTGTGATTATTGAGACTTGGAAGTAGGAACCTATGTCACATGTTCCTATTTTTGTGTTATACCCTTGTCCTCATGTTCAACCTGTTCTCCTGAAGGGATCCCCACTGGTTCTGTGGGTCAGTGGGGGATTTCACTTCTAATTATTTTTCGTTTGAATATGATGCCATGAGAGAAATAAGTCCTTCTCCCATAGTTCCTTGGTATGTTTCTTGTGTGTTAGCGAATACCTCATCAAATTCTAAGTTGATACCCTCTGCTAGTTCTTGTGTGTCAGCGGAGGTTTCTATTTCCTCTATTTCCTAATGCTCTTCCTAGGCTTGTTATTTCGGTGCAACAATTCTTCTCCTTTTTTCACTACCTTGCATCCATTTATCTCGTTCTGCATTTCTTTGGAATAATAGGTTATATTTACATAAACCCTATGAATCTCTTCATAGGGGGATTAGTAGCGGTTACCTCAACATTTCTATCAGAACTTTCCTTCGTTGGAGTTGCAACCGGCTGGTCGCTTTTCCAACTGTCCTTTTGGATTTCCTTGGTGGAGGAGTCGTAGTAGTTGATCTCGCTGTATCCATGGAACTATTACATGGTGGAGGAGTGGAAACATATAGGATCACTATCTCCGTGATACTATTGCTTGGCAGAGGAGTTGTAGCCACGACCCCTTCCAATGCCATAAGTGGAGGTGTTTCCTGTTGGCCTACCTGAAGTGTGACCACTTCTCTCTCTATGAGTAAAAAAGGTGTCCGAATGATGTTTTTATAGGTGTGGCATTCCTTGTGCAGTGCATGTTCCACCAAGATATTGATAAGGCCGTGGTGTGATACGACATGTCTGGGGTTCTTTGCTTGTTGTAAGAGTGATGGAATCATCTGTAGTGTCCGAAACAAGAAGTATGGCATGTTAATTAGCTGATGGTGTTGGAGATGGTTGAGATATTTGATATGCTGAACATATACACCTCTATAATGACCTTCACAGGTGAAATATATCTGCACAAACACATCGATATATTCCCAAGGGCGTGGAAGAGACTGACGTTCAAATCATATACCCTTTTTCACCAGAGCCTCTCGAGGATCGTGGAATTTTCGTAGAACTTTAGGCTTCAAATTTATTCCGGAGTACTATCTTTCACCAATCTTAAGGTAAACTAATGACTTCTTCCAGTGTCTCTTTAATGAATACTATCTCGGCCCCAACTACCATGGAGTGTTTGGCTCTATAATTCAAGGTGAGTTCTAGAGCGACCTCATCGTCATATCATTGTAGGTGTAGCACATATTCCATATAGACACCTTGTTCTATAATCTATTTGATATTTTCATAGACCTTAAGTAACAATGGTTCGGTCGACTCCCTGCATATCAATGGACCTCCCATGGCTCCTTCTTCCAACTAGCTCTGTTTACTTTTTTTTTTAGGGGAGATGCATGTTAATTAGGCATGGAATGTCAAATTGTGACAATCAGTGGTGGGTATGAAGGTGGAGATAGAGGATATAACAATGCTGGTGTAAGGTGGAAGTTATGGATGAATGATAACATACACATCCATAAAAAATATTCATTGAAAATTATTATTGGAACTCGTACCTGTTGCGTCTTACGTTGAGTGGTTGTATGAGTACGGTGCTGATGGAGTTGTAGCGACGAAGGATGGATTCACATCAATGATCCTAACTGGAATTGAAAGCAAATTCATAGCAATGTGATTTGCGATGACGAAGCTGTAACATTGGCAATGAGGCTCGGTGGTGAGGGTGAAAGGTATGAGTGAAAAGTAAAAAAAATGGATAATGTTGCGAGCAAAGTTACAACGATGTGAGCCATAGAAATGAAGCTGCATCAATGGAAATGAAATGGTTTAGGTTTTGGAAAGTGGGGGAAAGCTGTGAGTGGAGTGAAAATAAAATGAATGGGAGGGGAAAGGGTTTTAAAAGTGGGGGAAAGCTACGAGTGGAGTGGAAGGAAAGAGAATGTGAGGGGAAAGGTTTTGGAAAGTGGGGGAAAGCTGCAGTAGAGGGAAGTGTAGCAATGTGGATTGTGAAAAATGAGAATTGTAGTAATGGGAGTTGCAACAAGGGGAGTAGTAGAAACAAAGGGAATTGCTGTGGAAAGAGGAGTTGCAACAACATAAAATGGAGGTATGAAAATATTTGCAACAAAGAGAGTTGCAACAAAAGGATTTGCAACAAGAAGAATGGTTGAGATAGAGGGAGTTGCGACAAAAAGAGTTGTAAGAAAGGGATATAGGGAAATGAGAATTACAAAAATAGGAGTTGCAACTACAGGAGTTGCAACAACATGAGTTGCAACAACATGAGTTGCAAAAAGATGAGTTGCGACAAAGGGAATTGCAACAACAAGAGTTGAAACAACCAAAGTTGCAACAACATGAATTGTAGCCATAGGAGTTGCAACCATAGAAGTTGCAACAACATCGTTTTCCCTTGCATATCCTGAAAAAATATTATTATTAAAAAAATCAAGTCTTTATTATAATTTGTTGAGAATGATCATAACATAACCATCATGAAACCATGAAGTGCCCTTTTTATTTTTATTTTTTATTTTTGTAATGCTCTAGCTAAGATGCTTTTCACATTGCCCCCCCTTTTTTTAAGAAGAAAAAATATTATCCAACTGGGACTTGTTCGTCTTGAATGATTTCCAGATCACTGTTGGGCCATCCATTTACAATCTTCCTAAAAAAAGATTCCTTTGATAGGGGTTAATGATATAGGCGAATTCTATGTCCATTAACCATCAAAGGAACTCTATCTTCACCTATGGTACATAGTTTGATTTCCCCACTATCATATACTGTATCAATATCGTATAGACCAAGCCATCTGGTGCAAAATTTTCCTTTGAAGTCCTTGAACCTAGAATCAAATAATAATGCCTAGTCTCTAGCTTTGAAATTATTTTTCTTTATAAACTTATCATGCCATATAGACCTTTGGTGCTATATCACTATGGCTTGGTGTAGGGAATCTTTTCGTAGCTCGTCCAAATAGTTAATTTGAAGCAATCTTTGTTTATGAGCCTCTGATAGGTCAAACCGAAGTTGTATTTCTGTCCTATGCGTATGAATTTGTATCTCAATGGGTAGTAATACTCTTTTCCCATATACTAACTCATAATGTGTGCATCTTGTAGTAGTCCCCTAGGTGGTTCTGTAGGCACATAAATATTCAGGGAGTCTATTGTCCCAATATTTGAGATGTAATTTGATAGTTTTAGTGATGATGGCCTCAAGGAAATTATTAGTCCCCTATACTTGTCCATTTTCCTGTGGGTGATATGGTGTTGTTAATATTTTCTTGATATTTTAGTTTTCCATCATGTCTCTGACAAGCCGTGATGTGAACTGAGTTCCTTCATATTTAACTATCTCTCATGGTATTCTAAACCTTACAAAGATATCTTCACAAAGAAAATCTACTACTATATGTTCGGTTGTTTTCGAAAGTGATTTTTCCTCCATCCATTTTGTAACATAGTTTGTACAAAGAAGGATGTAGCTGTGCTGACGGGAAGAGGGATTTATTGGTCCCACAAAATCAATGGTCCATTTTTCGAAAGGTTATAACACCATCTGTAGTTTTAGTGGAACTTCATCTATTTGTACGGGTCTCTCCATGTGTTTATAGCTATCACACCTATTCACAGACTCTTTGGTGTCTCTAAAACGTGTGGGCCAATAATACCCCTGATGGAGTACCTTGTACCAAGTATTTTTATCTAGAAGATGTCCCCCACATGGCCCATCATGATATGATTTTAGTATCTCATGGACTTTGTACTCTCGTACAGATCTTCTGATATTCAAATCATCCCTAGTGTAGAAGAGGCAATACCAATCCATGAAAATATTTCACTTTTTCTAACTATACTTTGTCATTCTTTGGGAGTCAGATGATGTCGAAAATTGTCTGCAGCCAAAAAGTTAGCAATATATAAAAACCAAGGTGAGTTAGTAGATACTGCAAAGAGATGTTCATCTAGAAAGCAATCTTGTACCAGAGGTTCATTCTCATTGGATATTATTCTAGAGATAAAGTTTTCCACTACATTGTCTTTTTCTGGTTTATCTAGGATAGTAATATCAAATTCTTGCAATAAAAGAAACCATCTAGTGAACCTACCATTGGTGATTGGTTTTTTCATTAAATATTTAATAACAACATGATCAATATGCAAGATTACAAGATATACAGTAATGTAGTGTCTAAAATTGTTTATTGCATGAATAACACAAATTAACTCTTTCTCGGTTACCGTATAGTTCAATTATGCAGGTGAGAGATTCTTACTGACATAGTAAATTGCATATGGGTCCTTCCCTTCTATTTTTCCAAGAACATATCCGACATCAGTTTTCAATGCATTTGTGGAAATATGGAACGAGAGGGACCAATCGAGCCCTCTTAGAATAGGAGCTTCAAATACTTTGATTTTTAATTCATCAAGCACATGCTGACATGTATCTGTCCACACAAACTCAATGTATTTGTTAAGTAAAGTGAATAATGGATGAGCAATACATGATTTTTTTTTCAATGAATCTACGGTAATAACCAACATATCCTAGATAGCTTTGTACCTGCTTCTGCAAAGTTGGAGTTGGAAAATTTAATATTAACTTTACTTTTTCTGGATCGACTTGAATACCTTTTTCTGATATGCGATGTCCTAAAACAATTCCATTAGTTTCCATCATTAAAAAATTTTCAATACTGAGGGAGACATTTGACTCTTTGCACCTTATTAGTGTTTTCTCTAGATTAGCTAATGTCTCATCGAATTTGTCCCCATATGTTGTGAAATCATCCATATATATTTCCATGCAATCATGAATTAGATCATAGAATATACGTATAAAAAGTCGTTGAAAGGTGGTGGGGGTGTTACATAATCCAAATAGTAGAACACGGTAGAAGAATCTCCCCCAAGGACATGTGAACCTTGTTTTCACTTGGTCTTCATGTGTGATTTGGATTTGGTTATATCTGCTAAACCCGTCGAGGAAAGAAAATGATTTCTTCTTTGTTAACGTGTCCAAGAGCTGGTCGATAAAAGGTAATGGGAAGTGGTATTTATGTGTATATTTATTGAGTTCTCTATAGTCGTCACAAATTATCCATTTACCATTTTTCTTTGGTACCATGACAAGAGGGAGACCCACTAGCTATCATAAATGGGATAGATGAAGTTAGTTGTAAGCAATTTTTGTATCTATTCTTTGACTATGTCCTTCAGTGCTAGGTTCATCCAACGCAGGGGTTGGCGTATGGGTCTGACTCATTCCTTAATATATATATGATGTGTGCATAGGTAAGGATGAATTCCCTTCATGTCAGAGTAATCCTAGGAGAAAACATAACTGTGACTTTGCATCACTTTAACCAGTTGCTCCTTTTGTTGTTTGGTTAGTCCTTGGTTTATTTTCAAGGTTTTCCTTGGGCTGATTTATATGGTTTCTATAAGGGATCCTTGATATTTTTCTTGTGGGGATTCATTTTTGCTAGGTGAGATGCTTGTTGAGGCTAAAGAAACCTAAGTTTATGGTTTCATAACATGCTCAAGAATATGTGTGTTTCCTTAGGAAGAGGAAGAGACTATAAAATCATTGACTTCATCGTCCTCTGTTTTGTCTCTTATGGCTAAGTATTGGTCTATGGAGAGGACTTGATGGGATTCACCTTCTTCACCACTCTCTTCTTTGTCAACCCAAAATTGTGTTTCTAAGTCTATGATGGGTTTAGTTGGAGGGTAGAGGTTTAATTTTTTGGTGGATGTCATGTTTCCTAACCTACATACGATGTAGGCATCGACAATGGCCAAGAAAGGCTGTCCCATGATTAGTGGATACCCTTCTAGAGAGGTTTTGGGTTGTAGGACCATGAATTAAATGAGGTATTCCCATGAATCCACAAAGCTCACTACATCTTCCAATATGCCCTCTAGTTTAATGGTTGATCTATAAGCAAGTTGAAGTACAGTGGGGGTTTCACTAAGGCCCGTAAGACCTAAGGC
Source organism: Picea engelmannii (assembly GCA_009831015.1). Taxonomy (NCBI): domain Eukaryota; kingdom Viridiplantae; phylum Streptophyta; class Pinopsida; order Pinales; family Pinaceae; genus Picea; species Picea engelmannii. The sequence continues at coordinate 313,748 of ML778867.1, read as the reverse complement.
TTGCATGGTATTTCATGTCATAACATTCATGGAAGCTGAAAGTTTGATTAATGTGTTGCTAATAAGTGTGTTGTTGATCTGCACATTAACGACTGGACTGCCAGGGTCAGAGTATTCAGCTGTGAGAACTCTCCCCATCTTTAAATATGATAGTTTTCCCATGACATGAATAGTTTGGGGATCCTTTGTTTCCTACCAAATTTCCTCAAACAAAGTTATCATATCACTTTTGAATAAATAGGTACATATTTAATTGCTTGAAATAATGGTATTTTGAGACACACATTTTTGAGTTCTCTTAAGAAATCAAACTCATGGCATGGAAAAGGTTTCTCTTGGTTTATCCTTTCAGGATAGGGTGGGAATTCTTATCTTTTGAAGGTTCCTAATACTGTTTTTGTTTTGATTCTTCATTTCAGACATCCTCATTCAAATATTCAATGTTAATACGAGGTTCGTCCTTAGTTAGATTCTTCCCAGATTGGAATAAGTTGGGCAGGTTGCAAGTCCAATAACTTGCACTAGTTCTCCTAGCCTTTTGTTATTTGGGTTAGATTTGGGTTTTGTAGGTAGTTGTGGTAAATGAGGGGTGGATGTATATTCTTGGATCTGGGGATGATAGAGGGTTTTCATGGGTGACCATTGCATAGGTTATTTAGGTCCTCCTATAGTAGGGTTTCTCCATCCTTGTTTCCATAACTGGTTTGAAGGAGGAGGAGCTATCCATTGTTTTGTTGGCATACCCCATGTTTGAAAAACATAATACATTGAAGGGTTAGTCCAATATGAATTGAAATATTGATATTGATCTTGGATCATAGCTTGAGGTTTAGGCTTATAGGGTCACTTCTAAGAGACATAACATAACTATTCTGGTTCTTCGAATTTTTGGTAGATAGATTTTAATCATGGTAAGGATGAATAATTATGAGTAGAATGGTCCTCACTACATATTTTTCAAACCTCGATCTGATCCAGTATACATTCTCTCCTTGGATGATTTGTTTTTCATATTGGACAAAAGATATCCAACGCTTGTTCTTTCTCCTCCCTCTTATTCTTTATCTGTAGTGTATCCAGTTGGGAGTTCAAGGAACTCAGTATGTCAGTCTTGAAATATTCTAAGATATTCCCAATTTCTACTCTCATGACTCCACTTCCATCAATTTTTCTCGATCTCTCCAGTATATCTCTTGGTCGTTTTCTCATTTTTGATGTGCCTCTAGAATACTTATGACAAAGTTCCAAGACAACATCATAGTCTAACTGAGGAACATCTCCTCTTCCCATCAAGTTAATGATTTCTATACAATCATCTCATATTCCTCTTAGAAATAATACACGTCATGTCTCAGGAGCCAAATCCCCTTGCTTTACCCTCTACAGGTTATATCTAAAATGTTCAACATAATCTTCAAGGTTCTCATCTTCATGCTGCATCATCTTGAAGACTTCCTCTCTTATTTCTTTATCTTTGGAGTAATCTTGGTACTTGT
>ML778867.1:293943-306589 GCA_009831015.1 Picea engelmannii | reverse complement strand
AGAAATTGAAATCACACTTCCAAAATTAAATCTATATTATGATTTACTAGTGACTTGCTCAAGTATAATGAATATCTTGTTTTATTGTACCAATTAAGTGTTATCTTATTCAATAACAATCCAATCAATTCCAAACTACTGAAAACTAAAGCTGTCACAAATTGAAAATCAAACTAAATAAAATGCAACTACAAACAGAGTTTCAACAATGAAGTTGCAGTATGAAAGAAATCACAGTAACCCGATTTGCAACAACATGAGTTGCAACAATGAGAGTTCCTACATGAAATAAATTACAACAATGCGAGTTGTTGTTGTGAGTGGGAAATCCCTCTACGGATTAGCAATTAGGGTTGAAATATGCATGCAGAAAAGACCTAAAGATCTCTACTTTCTACTGTCATCCCAGACCTAATCCCCATTATTCTTAAGCAAATACATAGTTAAGTGAGCATACCTTATTACGGGCGTTTGATGCAAATCCTTCCTTACGCTTGATCGTTTCTTGATTGCAGCTCTCCTCCCAAGGCTGATCTGCATTCACACAAAGAAAACAACAAACTCCACATGCATTCAATATATAGATTAATGGGTTAGAGATTCGATAAACAAGTATACACCAAATCATAAGAACCTCATATGGTGGGACGGAAAAAGTATCTCTTTATTATTAACTTCAACAAATCAAATTACAATGATGAAGTCGGCTGCTGCTCCACGAACCTGGTCCTGGGCTCCTCTTCAACTATCCTCCAACTTCTTTTCTCTATCTTTCTCTTTGCACAAGGAAGGCTAAAGGGTTGGGACAAAGGGAATATACAATTGGATATAGTTTCTTTACTATGTTTCTCCTCCTCCAAATGGGACCCCTAACCCTTCTTTTATAGGCTAGAAGAAGCTAGGTATTTGGACGAACCCTAAGCCATGCATGGCCGGAAGGCTCATTTAACTCACCCAAAACTGTGTGTTCCATCGGCAACTTTCCTTTTTTCGTGCTTTTGTAGGTACACGCGGGCCGTTTTGGGTCAGCGAGCAGGTACACACATGTAGTAATAGAGCAGGGTGCGTGGGCCTTTATAACAAGTGTTTTTAAGAAGAGTTGTTCAACAATGCTTTGGAAAAGAAGGAATCTGAGATGGCCTGATGCTAGGTAAGCATGTATGGTGCAAATTAGAGTTATAACAGATGCCCCTTAATGTGTGAGGTCAGAAGAGCTTCTGATGGCCAAAGTACATTACCAATCTTTACTGATGTGCTGAACAGGTGAGCCCAGGAACAAGAAATCGGGAGGCACCGTCTGCAAAAAATAACAATTGTCTCACTGAGTCGGGCATACCCATGCTCAGGATAGAATAAAATCATGGCTACCAATCAAATACACTGTAGATCCATGTCATATAACTGTAGATCCATGTCATATAACTATATAAAGTGTAGCCACAAACAATACACAACAGAGCTACATCTCGAAATCAAAAAGATATACATGTAGAGTATCCATCTTCATAGAAGTTGATAAGGCCTGATGGCTGGAGATGAGGTCTTCAGAGCTCGAGAAATTAATTCAAAATCTTCAAAACTCGGGTAGGAGTGTAATATGAGTGTACGACTTCACTACCCAGAAGTCTTCGATGGCTCGTTAGTCATGGACTAGAGAATCTTGATGATTAGACTGAAGGATTCATTGATCTCGAACAAAGACTTGATTGGATGTTCAGGATGGTCAGGTATGAGGGCAAGAGACAAACTGCAGAGGGGCCGACTCAGGCTTGGTAAATACTTCCCTTGGACAACAACATGAAAAATGATGAAACTCGGGCGGCATGGCATTAATCATAAGTTTACGAAGCAAGAGGCAACACAAACTCTCCATATGTTTGGAAGAATAACCAAACGGAGGAGGACACAGATCTATGTAGCAAGAACAACTTCCTAAGGATGTATTACATCTCATAGTTTGACGAACAAACGAACATATGTGCTTTATCCAAGGGCGACTTATTGTGCTGCCAATAAAGAAATTACTTTTCCCTTCCTCTTTTTGGGGTATATTTGATTTTTTTGTCTCTTTTAATGATTTTGGAAAAAAGAATTAAGGAATGTTACATTACAATGGAGGAATGAGTGTTACAAACATACAAGTTCAAGGCGCAAGGACAAAACTGATGTTCAGAACAATGATACTCGGGAAAAATCCTCTGGGGGCCAAAGGTGTTAAGACGTAGAGACAAAGTGCTACAAGGCTTGCATATAAGGTATGCTTCAGATGGTTAAGTTGGGAGAAAAATGGAGCCAACATTTAGACCAAAGACGTAGGTATGCAAATGCGGTTAAAAAAACACACAATGGTAACGTCCTTCAATGTAAGTTTAACGATCCCAGAGAAGGAAAGCTCGATGGTCTTTCATATTTAGAGAGTCTGAAAAAACGTAAAAGGAGACTCCATTAGGGTACCTTTTTCAAAGCTAGTCTAGTCGGTTCGAAAAAGGGGTAAACTAGATCCGACTAGACGTCTATTCAAAACCATTTTAACGAGTGTGATGATAAAGACAAGATCACTTGGCCATTCTTTCATTTTTAAGGAGTCTGAAAAAATCTTAACTATGGACTCCGTTAGAATTGTTCTTCTGGACCATTTTAATGAGTGTGAAAGAATAAGGTCACTCGACGATCTTTTCAATTTTAGGGAGTCTGAAAAGAGCTTAACTATGGACTCCCTGGGGGGTCCTTTTTCGTAAATTTAGTCCCTCAGGCCTGGAAAAGGGTTAAAATGATACCTGAGAGTACTCTTCGAGAGAACTGAAGTTCCATAGAGTATGCCTTTGTTCGTACAGTTGACCGTCTGGACTGAAAAAGGGGTAAACTACCGCTGGATAGATGTGACTTCAAATTTCAGTTTAACGAGCGTGAAAGGCCACAAGATCGCTCAACAATCTTTTCATGTTTAGAGGGTCTGAAAAGGGCTTAAAAGAAGACCCGTTATATCTTTTGGGAGTCCTGAGGGTGAGGGAAAGAAAAAGGAATCATGCAAATGAGGCTCAAACTCGTAATCATTAAAACAACAAGGACTCTCGAGCCTACAGTTATTAGAGACAACATGGACACCATAATGCAACTAGGATCTACCTAGGGAATCCATGTTCCGGTAAGCTCTACCACCAACTTGTGACACTTCTAAAGCAGTAATGATGGTTCCGTGTCGCAACCTGATGGGATCGATCCTATGCCAAAGAAAAAAGACAATGAGATACAAAAGTCAGGGTAGAAACCTAACCTATATGCTCAAGTTAATCATTGGAAATTTTCTCCACGGACCGTCGAAAGTTACCCAAAACTCCAAAAAATTGTCTTGATACCCGATCATACTCCCCAATGCAACTCCTGAATCACTCTAAATGGTTTCTGGTTTGAAAAACATGATAAGGGGGGCCAAAAAAGTGACAAAAAGAGGCCAAAAAGTCTATAAATAGAAGTTGATAGCTCATTATCACCATTGTTGATTTGGAAATTGACTCTGGAGCCAAAAAACCCCCTTTGATAAAAGTGGTGATTTCGGGAGCTACAGTGGACAAAACGACCATCTGTCTGGACCAAGTAAGTGAAAACTCCCTTATCTTGCATTTTAGGTCTTTATTTTTGCTTTGGGTTCCATGTTTTGGGGGGGCGTTGACCTTCAAAAGGTCGGCCCTAGGTCCACGCAGGCTGTCTTAGGACAAGTCGCATGTACATTCAGGCAGAGTAAACTCTACACCCATGTACACATGAATGTCAGCATTACAGGCCACGTGGACCCCCTTATTGAATGAAAAAAAATTAAAAAACAAGGGTTAACCCTCCTGAACCTTGGTTTTTTGTAGGATGTATGTTCACTGGAGGGAAAGAGAGCATGAGGAGGTTAGTGAGTTGGTCGGGGAAGACCCCAATGCTGTGTATTCTTTGATGCAATGTGGGTTTCTCAAGTTCTTCTTATGTCCTTTTATGCGGGCACAACCTAGGCTGCTGAATGCCTTGGTTGACTATTTTCATTCGGATGTAGAGGCATTCATGTTAGAGGGGCAGTCACTGGTGCCCATGAACGAGGACATATATTTTTTGACTGGCCTCTCCAGAAGAGGGGAACCAGTCAACTTCCATACTTTTCCTTCAGGGCCGCATAACATAGCGGAATTGATAGGTCTTTACTATGCGGTTGATACAGACCACTCGAGCTTACAGGTGCCCATAAACAAGATTATTGACTTATCACTACAGGCGATAATGTTTCTTATTGGGTGAATCAATGGTTCTGTGGCTCTACATCAGGCGTCCTGGGCACAGATGAACTGTGCAGTCTAGTGCTTAAATGCACAAATATTTGATTGGCACACCACATTATTAGAGTGTATGAAGAGGCAATTTATAGATTGCCGATTGCGGACGCAGAGGAACTTCGGGTTTGGGACCGTTCTATGCTCTTTCTTCTTTGAGAGAGTTTCGAGCTTTAGTCCTCGAGTAGTGGTACAAGGACATCGGGCCTCTCTTCCTGCTATGTGTAGATGGGCAGTGTTACTATCGTGACAGGGTGGTGGAAGGACCAATGAGTCCTTCGACGATGATTTCTTCGTGTGGTTGTCTCGATAGATCCCAGTAATTGAGGATTATCCTTATGTTTGGATTGATTTTTCGAGAGATCTTGAGATACCAGTACCTCCTGGTGAGGAGCGTGGAGAGATGGGTAAGTTTCCATCATTCATTTTTTTGTTTGTTAAACATATGTAATTTTTATGTTGTTTTTGTTATATATCATTTTTTTTATATACCAGAGTATTTGATGGATATGTGTTTGTTGTGTGCAGATGTCGGATCCGTGCGACCTGCTGACTATGCGAGGAACAGGCGTCATCCTTAGCCAGGGGCTGCACCTGCCGCTGCAGGGGAGTAGCAGCAGCAGGAGATCTTCCAGCCGGGGAGGCTGAGAGGGTGTTGAGAGGAGTCGAGCAGAACTTTACTGCGCTAACTTGCATGGTCCCTATGGTAGAGATTGAGTACCTGCCACCATCTATGAAGCCTCATGTAGTGGGGGCACCACGGACATGGGTCCGATTTTTTCGATGTTTGGAAAACGCTGTAGATTAGTACAACAGGGCCCACAGGCCCTGACCTTACTTAGACTTTTCATGTGCCGAGAGCACTACTTGTATATATTTTTTGAGGGCATAAGCCCCGTGACTCGTTATTGGTCATATTTTTGAGGCGCTTGCATCCATATATGTACTCTGGTGACTATGATGTCATATATGGATTTTTATGTCTTTTTGTGGCTTATGGACCATTTTTGAAAAAAAATGTATTTACATGTTTATGTGTATGTCTTTTCATATGTGTGGAAGATGCCAATCTAAAATTTGATTAGCTAGAGTATCTGTAATTTGATTTAATCTCCTAGGAACATGAAAATATGTAATATAATCAAAGATTCATTCTAAGAGACATACCCTAAGGAATAATCAGTGTAAAGTTGGATCATGAACACGATAGACTCTATTTAACTGAGACACAACCAATTGAGCGTCGAGATATACCCAGAGATGAGAGATACTGAATGACTGAGCGTCACGAAGCAACTCAATAACTGCACTGTACTCGATGACATTGTTTGTGGTGTTACCTAAGAATATACCTCCGGAAGATAATAACTGGCCTTGAGGTGTAAAAATTACCCAAGGTGCGGAGGCAAGCCTCCGATTGTGCCGGCTAGCACCGTATGTGTACCCAATGAACACCTTGGGTTCAATTGACATATGCCACAGTGACGAAAGATACATCAAAACGACACATCCATAACACTAAAAAAACTAGAAAGTAATAGTACAAAGACTATACATATGTTAGAAAAAGTTACCCATGGTGACATGCCTATGAGTAATACTTCTTGAGGTAGAGTCCATTTCTAGGCTCTGCCAAAACATTCCCTTCAAAATCAACCAGATGATAAGTGCCCTTTTTTAGAAACTTTTTTATGATGAAAGGTCCGAACCATATGGGTTTGAATTTTCCTGCCCCCAGGGGGTCCTTAGCTTGGTCATAGACTAGGACAAGGTCACTTTCAGAAAAAATCCGAGGACGAACAGACCTATCATATTGACACTTGACTTTATGTTTGTGAGCCTCATTGGCCAGGGCCGCATCATGACGCTGCTCATTGAGCTGCTCTAGGTATAATAACCTCTCTTCAAGTGGAGAAGTGTTTAGCAATAATTGTACTTCCAACTTTAGAGATGAGATCTGACATTCGATAGGCAAGACTGCCTCCATCTCGTAAACGAGTTGGAAAGGTGAGAAACCGGTTGCAGTCTTAACAGATGTTCGGTAAGCCCATAGTGCCGAGTATAACATCAAATGCCAATTTGACTTGGCTGAGTTGATTGTTCGCTGTAGGATGGTCTTAAGAGTTTTATTCACAGCCTCCACCTGACCATTTTCTTGGTGGTAGTAGGGTGACGAATGTTCCTGCCATAACCCAAGCTTTGACGTTAACTCGGTCATCATCTGGTTTTGAAAGTGACTGCCATGGTGAGTGACAATCTCCCTCGGGACACCAAACCTTGCTATTATTTGGTTGAATAAAAAGAGAGCTGCAGTCTCTCCATCATCTTTAAACATTGGCATAGCTTTGACCCACTTTTTGAAGTAGTCTACGACTACGATGATGTAACAGTGCCCCCTTGCTGAAGGAGTGTTGCATGTAGTGTAATCAATCACCCATTTTGTGAAGGGACAAACTGTGATGACAGAAAACATGGGAGCGGGATGTGCCCTCATCTTTCGAGAGAAGATTTAGCATGGGTGGCACTTCTTGACTGATTCGATACAATCTTTGATTAGTGTTGGCCAGAAGTAACCTTCTCGTAGAATATTTTGGGTTGTTGCCAACCCAGAGAAATGACCACCACAGGCTCCGGTATGGTAATCGTTAAACATGATAACTGCTTCTTCATGAGTGAGACATCAGCGTAGGATGCAATATACGCCTCACTGATACAACATATCATCGAGTATGAGATAATTCTTAGCCTGATGGCATATGCGTCGACGCTCATCACGAGAAGCAGAGGTGGGGCTCTTCAATGTCTGGAGATAGATAAGTATATCTCCATACCAGGGATCCGTAGAGGTGATCAAGAACATATCTCCTCGGATAGATGACTCTTCGAGCACAAGATCACCTGACTCAACTGGAAGCTCCGAAATAAGTTCTACGAAGACCAGTGACTTTTTGGATTTGGATGAGACAAAATCTAAGTCAAACTCCTGGAGGATGACTATCCATATACTGATCTTTCCGCCTATTACCCGCCGTGTCAACATGTACTGGAATGGATTCACGATAACAATGACGGTGGTTTTGCGAAACATAACATAATGACGAAATCGTTGAACATCATGAACTGCTGCTAACACAAGTTTTTCGATATGATAATAATTGAGTTCCGGTCCTACGAGGCCTCAGCTTGGGTAATAAATCACATATTCTGAGAACAGATCGTCCTCCTGAACTAAGACCATGCTGATGGTTGACTTTGCTGCAGCCATGTATAATAAGAAATCGTTGTTATAGTCAGGTGGTCGAAGCAGAGGGGTAGTCGTGAGGGCATATTTCAACGCATCAAAAGAGTGCTGGGCGACATCGTCCCAATGAAAGGGAACATATTTCTTTAGTAAGCGCATAAAGCCCTTTGTGATCTTGACATAGTTGGCGATGAAGCATCTTAAAAAATTCGCCTTGCCCTGTAGACTTTGAAGTTGAAGGATTGTGCGTGGGGGGGACAACTGAATTATTTCCTCAACCTTGAGAGGATCGACCATGATCCCTGTAGTCGACACTATGAAACCTAAAAAATGTCCTGATGTTACACAAAAGCTGCACTTGTTTGGATTCAAGTGAATCTGGAAGTAGCGACAACGCTCAAAGATGAGTCAGAGGTGTGTGGGATGATCTGTTCTCTTGCGAGATTGAGATGCTAAATCATCTAAATAATCCTCGACAATATGCTTGAGGTCATGGAAAGCAAAATACATGGCCCGCTGAAAGGTGGCTCCAAAATTTTTGAGACCAAAAGGCATCTTACGATGTGCGAATGTACCCCATGGACAGATGAATGATATTTTGTGCTGGTCTTCGGGTTTGATTTGTATTTGGTTATATCCCAAAAAACCATCCATGAAAGAGAAGGCCTTGCAACCTACACATTCATCAATTATCTGGTCGATGAATGGTGTGGGAAAATTATTTTTGGGACATGCCTTGTTCAAATCACGGAAGTCTGTACGTACACAAATTTTGCGTTGTTTTTTATTAACCAGCACGGGGTTTGACACCCATTGGGTCAAACAGATAGGATAGATTAAACCAGCTTTTAGTAGTTTCTCAACCTCAACCTTAATGGATTCTTCTTTCCTGGGGTTAACTGGACAAAGCTTCTACCAGACAGGCTTGGCATTTGGATAAGTTGTGATTTCATGTTCAACTATTTTTGGATCGATGCCTGGCATCTCCTCGTAAGACTAGGAAAAAATGTCGCAGAATTATTTAAATAGATCTATGTAGATTTGAATCTCTCTGGGGGAGCAGTCAACTCCAACGAAAACATTCTCCACAACGTTAGGGGTTCTGGAGATATTGATAGATATGGTTTCAACAATGGTTTCCATATTGCCCTCAACATAGACCTCGTGTGTAGCTAAGGGATTAATAGGACAAGACCTATCTCCAGTCATAGTCAAGGTGAATTCTTTGGCCTTGATTCTGCTTAACTCTGGGAGAAAATATGATCTATGATGAAGATCATCCCAGGGTTTGTTTGGACTAGTCATTGCTTCAATTACTGCTTCGTCAGAGGGAAAAACTAAGTATAACGAATTGGTGTTAGCGAGAGAACCTTGAGCCCAAATAGGCTCTAGAAGTTGATCAAACTCTTGTGCAGGAGTTGGATCTGGGTTGGCTGAAGCTTACTGGACTAAAGAGTACGCTACTTCAGCTGCGGACAAGGGCATGGACATGCCTGGATGCCCTGTCGCCTCCATTGTGGCCGATGGGAAAGGAAGAATCCATGGATCAGTGAAGTAAGTTGTGAGAAACAATGAAACTTGGAAAATTTCAACCTTATGGTAGTCGGATATGAACTTGACATCGCCTTGAGGGGGTGGGTAATTGAAGGTACCCATAAAAGATGGGCACAAACCAACCCTTACGTTGACTACACCTGGTTGAGGATTATCAATCATTGAGACCATGGACACCCCCAATGAAGGGTCAGATCTAGAGAAATACAATTGATCAATGGTCACAATATGGTCCTCATGTGGAAACAACAAGACTCAGAAAACTATAGCAACCACTGCTTGCATGGCATAAGTCCAACTCCTTCCTAACAAAATATTGTAGTCGAGAGATGCGTCGACTACCTCTACCTCAATGCACATGGTATTCCCTCCCAATTGCATGGGAAAAGAGGGAATGATACCATGTGGTCGGAACAAACGACCATTGAAAGCAGTGAGAAGAGTGGGTGACAGAGACAAAATGGGATGACTAATGGCCTTCCAACATGCCAATGACATAACCCATGTCGAGGCACCCTCATCAACCACCGTGCAGAAAATATTTCGAGTAAAAGGTTTCATGGGGTGAGCAACTACTATCTGAAATGCTACATGGTACGACAGACGAGGTTTTAAGTCTGTTGTATCTAGTATGATGGTACCTAGATTACAAGTCTCGGTAGATCCTAGAGCGGTTAACAAATCTTTCCTCTGGGAAGGGCAGCTTTGGAGGACCTCCAAAGTGGACATCACACAAGGGGTTTGAGACAAATCTTCCACCACAGAATAGTTCTGGGCCGCCCTTGCGTTTGGGTTGTGAGAAGCTTTTTTGAATGTGCCTTTTAGGATGCATGTCATTGTTTCTCCCAAAGTCTTCTCAATCTATAGAGGAAGAGATGGGAGTTCGACTTCTTTTCCCTTCTCAAAAGTGCTTGGTTTACTGTAGTCATGTTCTCTAGTGGATATGAAAGCATCACCCTTCATCATATATACATTTGTGAATGCGGGATTGTTCGAAGATGGAGAGGGTCCTTAAATGCCCCCTTCCGCGCTTGTAGAGGCTTGGGTTAGGTTTTGCCTATGCTGAAATGGATTGGTTAACACAACAGGCTGTTGTTGTGTCACAAACTTTTGGGCCTCTACAAGCCGGGGACATAGGTGGGTCAGGTGGTCTTCCGCGCACAGGTTGCACAGATACCTCGCCTTCCGTTTCTCAGTGTTTCCCCCGCTATCATTATCTGTGGGTTTCTTATCCCCCTTACCCTTCTTTCATTGTTTTTTCTTTCCTTCAGGCTACTGGGTGGCCTTTGGATTTGTCGATTGCACTGTATGTACATCCGACGTTTTAGTAGGGGGGGCAGCCAAAACAATAGTTTGGTTGGCTGCTGTGTGTTGTATAGACAATTGCTGCAACTGTTTCGTCAGTTGCTCAGTGGGATTTGTTTTTGATGAACCAACAATACCATCGGCATGTGGTCCAAGTCTCTGTCTAGTTTTATCAAGTATTGAACATGGTGCATCTGGAAATATCTCATATAATAAACCAGACTGAGAATAGATGAGCTCAAGCTGTTGAGCTCTCATGATGGCGTCTTCTTCGAAAAACACTCCTGAAGTCACGACGTCTTTGGATAATTGCGGGACCAAAGGCTTAAGGAACCATTTGAGCAGGAATGCTGGTGGGACTGGTACCTTAATTAAACTCTTCCGATGTCTCCATTCTCAGATGTGATCTGAGATATGGTCTGCTTTTGTTTGTGTGAAATTGGCCAGCAATTCTATGCCAGCGTCGTATCTCACAGGTAATTGGAAATGGTTTAGGAAGGCCATTGCCAATTCGCCAAAGAAAGAGTATCTTGAGCGGTCGAGCTCAATGTACCATTTCGTGACACTCCCAATGAGAGTACGTTGAAACAATCACAACTATACAAAATCATCTTTCAACGAGTTAGATGAGCACCAAAGGTCGAAGGTAGTCACATGATCGCCTGGATCTTCGTTAGGCTTGGCTTTGAACTTTGATATGTTCGAAGGAAACTTTGTCGACATAGGAGGCAAATGCGGATCGTGACAAATAGGGTAATTCAACAAAATTATCAAGTCTGGAAAATGCAAGGTTGCCAGGAAAGGTAGTTTGGGTTCTTGGTGATAACCTGGGAAAAAGGGGCCTGGAGTTTGACTGACACCAGGTTGCCAGGAAAAGTTCGGCTACTGGAAATGGTTCTGGTAAAAAACATGGCCATGGACAACGTATGGATTCTACATGTGAGGAGACATCATCGGCTGATTCCCAAAATAGGACGTAGATGGATGGGCATGCATTACATTTGAAGGACTTTGGGAAGGGTTGCCCCATGCCGATCCCGTGGGGATGGGCATAGTACCTTGTCTGGGGTTCCATTGAATGTGGAAATAATTGCCCCAGACTGGCATTCCTGACGAAGGAAAGGATCCCTGCCAAGAATTCCAAGGTCCTGATGCGGAAGAAGTTCCTGGGTTTTCCCCCTGTGCAGGAATAGTACCCTGCATAGGAATAGGTTGTCCGAAAATGGGGTTGCCCCCAGTTAGGAAAGTAGCTGACGAGAAGGAATTGTTACCAAATGCACCGAAAAAAGAAAATGGTGTTGAACCTACCAACATATTATGTGAAGGTGGTCCTTGACTCCACGCTCCAAATAAACTATGGTGTGCAGGTGGCTCGACGGATGGCTGGTGCATGCCATCGAGTGAAGGGGATGAAGGAGGTATATGACCTCCCTCATAAGGGAAAGCATTAAAAGGAGCAGGAGTTACCCCTATGTGACCTTGTATAGGAGCGTTAAATCTCCCTGCCCCCAGACCTGAAGTCTGTAAAGTGGAGTAGGAAAGTACAGGACTTGTACCTGAGCTAGGCATCCCGTATGAGAACGGAGGGCCTGTCGCACTTGATGAGAAAGGGGTTGTGGCTGCCGCCATAGACAAGATTGGACCACTGTGCGAGGTAGAGGTGGCCGAGACCATGGTGGCTCGGGCCGGTGACAGTGGGTTAGGAGGTGGAAAATATCCTGTGGTGACAACCATAGTGGGAATTGAAGAATTCCCAGAAGGAGTAACAACATTTGTTTTCATTGTTGTGTGTGACACTATTTGGTACTCGTAAGGATGAATCAGTACGATGATGGGTGTCAAAAGATCAGTGGTTGAGGTTTCAACTAGACCAAAATATTTCTCTCTAAGGTCTAAAATGGTTGATTCCTCCGGATGTTGGTCGAGCACAATTTCTTGTGATTCGGTCGCTTCAAAAGACCCTTGTTGGTCTAGCTTTCGCCTTAGTGGTGGCGGGGGTGGCTCCAGTGTAACCGGTGATAGGCCAAGAAGACTTCGTGACTGACTATGTGAGAAGATCAAAGACACTTTGGGGCTATCTAATCGTTCAAAAACAACACACACTAAAAAGTCCCCACAAGATAAGACAAGAAAACACTAAAATAATTGGAAGAACAGTTACAACAACCAACACTAGAGCAACTTACCGGTGCAAGTGCAACTCGAACATGGAAGCACCCTTCGGGTATACTCTGCAAAG
>ML778867.1:270982-282572 GCA_009831015.1 Picea engelmannii | reverse complement strand
TGTAGTACAATCCAATGAATGTGAATAAATGAGCTAAAGTCGAACATTCATGGAATCATCCGATCAGAGTTCAATGATGTAAATCCACTGTCGGAGGTGAGGAGGCCTGCCATTGAGGCATGCAGGTCCCAAGGTACCAATTGGTTTCTAAGTCTAATTCCCGGATGATGTGTTGAAGTTGACAGGAAAAGACTCATTGAAGGAGGGCCTCGATGTATCCCCCATCATCGACATGAAACTGACATAGATATGTAAGATGGTGAATCAAATGGGTATGGGCTAACACGTGTATTGAAACTGGAAATTTGTGATGGTTGAATCTCGAGACGGATACTTCCCTTGAACACTGAGGCACAACATGACTTGGCAGCATAAACGTAACATGGACAAAAATGTAATGCAACAGATGCTATGAAATTCATCGGGTGATCCAAAGGAGTGGAGAGACTCATAGGATTGATTCAGTGCAAAGGTTTAGCAAATTATCCAAGTGTTCAAAATGTAGGTGGAAACAATGTGCCATGTTCAAGGGCGACTTGTGACAATTCTAAAAGATAAATTGGCTTACTTCTTTCAATTCCCCCCCCATCCAGATAGATGAGTACCTCTTTTTGTTTTTACGAGCTCAAGGATGATAACACATGCTTGAAATAACTCACCTTCGGTAAGTCCCTCTTCTTTTGTTTAATGAACTGGAAGAAGTAAGGGTTCGGTCCCATATGGTCCCTTCAATGTGTGATTTTAGTGAGTCCAGAGAAGGAAAAATCAGTGTTTTTTCAAGTTTAGAGAGTTTGAAAAGAACTTAAAGGCGACTCCAGGGATATCTTTTTTCGTAATTTTAGTGTATGAAGTCTGAAAAAGAGATAAACTGCTACTCGGGAGATTCCCTTTCAAAACCTATGAAAGGAAGCAAGATCACTCGACAATCTTTTCATGTTTAGGGAGTCTGAAAAGAGATTAAAGGAGACTCCAGGGGGTTCCTTTTTCGTGTAACCTTTATGATTTTGAAAAAGTGATAAAAGTCTACTCGGTTACATTCTCATGTTTTTTAGAGCCCGAGAAATAAGAAAGATTGTGCTCGTCAGTGTCACAAGGTTGTAAAAAAGACATTGCTCAAAAACCTGCAAATATAGACAATTCTGGGCCCAGAGCATTAGTGACTCCTCAAAAAGGTTAAAAAACCCCCAAAACATTATATTAGTGAGAAATAACAAAAATCAACCCTATCAAATAGTAAAATAGGTTAAGAATTTCATTTACCAAATTCTTCTATCTTTGGAATTTTCCACCTTTGGAGGGAGATTTTTGAGCTATGAGTATGGTAGCTGTGATTGACCATTTTCGATTCTGTTTGGACTAGGTTGGTCACCTTGCCTTTCCAATCATTTTTCATGGTTTAATTTTGTGTTTTAGCTTATATTTAGGGTGTTCTGGGCTCCTAGGAAGTCCTAGGTGCCAAATTGGATCAACGCTCCCTCAAAGGGATGAGGGGAGCACCGATCAAGATATCATCAGCTTGGTGCACATGCCTAGGGAGAGATAGTGCTCTGTGGGAAAACTTAAGGGAGAGCTGGCACATTGTTTTATTTTTTTTGTTGCATTTTGGGCTAGAAAGACACAATGTTTTTCCATAAAAAGTTGACTAAAGATGTTTAATTGGTTGTATTTGTATATTACATGGATAATATAGTCATGATTGAATGGAAGGAATGAGAACACGAGTTCGACAACAATTATTCTTTACAAAGCCCTCAAACAAGGGCGACTTTGAGAAATTGTGGTCTATTCAAGTAGTTTAAACTCCAGAATATGAGGAAAGAGGTGCTATTACTTGAGTACTTGATCAAATTGTGGGATGATGATGAACATGCATTTCACATTAGGCCACACATGCTCGATATTGAGCTTGACATTGTGTAATTTTTGATGGGCCTATCGAGGAGAGGGGCTCCTATCCTTTTCTTTGGACATTGGGCAACTCCTCAGCCCACTGAGGCATATGTTTTTGAGCACTGTATACCAGGATCTTGATTGGTCGGTGGCTGAATCATGAGAAAATATGTGAGGGATTTGGCATCGAGATTGATTCTATTCTCCATTATAAAATTGGCGGGTAGTACCAGCGTTCATCTAGCTTCGAAATCTCAGATGTCATATGCTCTACAATGTGTGGAGGCCAGGTTGTTTAACTAGAGCATAGGGTTCCCTGGGAATGTGAAGGAACAAATCTCAAAGTGCATGATAGGTAGGCATAAGTATTTTGGATACAACTCTTTCCTAGTTTTGTTCTTTTTAGAGCGAGTAGCCCAGATGCAACCATAGGTTGCGTTGATAGCATGACCTGTGACGAAGCGATGAATGGAGAGATGGACTAGTTTGTCCCTAATATTGGGGAATGAGCCCTCAACATTTAGGTTTACAGTTTATTTCTTCGCTTGGTGGAGGATACAACTGGTTGTCATTGAGGATTTTCCACATGCTGGAGTAGATTTTCGAGGTAGTGCAAACTTGGTGCTTCTCGAGGGCATTCAATGGGATGTCGCCAATTTATGTCGTAGGAAAATTCCCCCGCGGATAGGTGAATATCCTCTTTGATTCTATACCCCTATTACGAAGACATAAAGATTCTAACATTGGACATTAACATTCCTTTGATATTTTCTTAACTATTCAAAAAGAGAAAGAGAAGGAAGAAAGTTTAATGCACCTTATTCCGATGTTTGTCCTCACTACTCCAATTTGAGCTTGATCTCCAAACTCATTCACAAAACTTGATATCTGCAAACCACATACAACAAAGAGACACAAGGAAACTCCTACTATAACATACTAGATTAAACAAATTCATATACAGTAGACGAGCATATGTAAATATACAAAAAATAGAAGGAAATAGGCCAAGCATATATTAATATGAGAACTCAAGAAGATTACTTACAACCATGGATGATGCTGCAATAATCCTCCAAGCTCTCCTCGTCCAACCCTTGCACAATTATACCAAGATCATAACCAAAATATTTCTCCCAAGATCATAAGTTTGATGCCTCTAATCTACCTCTCATCTCCATGGAAAGCCCTCATTATATAGGATTTGGAGGCTTAACCACCATGGAGAGGATCACTCATCAGATCCACTAAAATGGGATCTCCGAGATATTTAGGGAGAAAATATATCTTAAGGATTTTAGGGAGGAAATATCTCTCAAGGATTTTAAGGAGGAGATATTTCAACCATCCATGAGATCCTCAACCTCCCCTAAAAAATAGAAAACCAAATGTGAGGCAGATTCTCACACTAAATTAATTTCCTTTTCATGAATATTAATAACAATTCATGTGCACATAGTATTTTGACCTTCATAAAATATATTTCTCCTCCACATTGACTAGCGTTTGTGACATATGTTATTTCATGGTGTCAAGGTGTATGAAACACTTGGCAAGGTGCATATGATACTTTTACGACACTTGCGACACTTAGGGTGAGGTACCTAGGTGTGGAAATTTGATGTGTAACAATAAGATCCAATGCTAACAGATGCAGAGGAAACATAGGTAAATGTGGGATAGAGACAAGAGAGACATAGACCATTACAGTTCTAAAGCCAGTAGTTTGGGAGCCATAATCCATTCCAATACCATTTCCAGGTACAAATCCATATTTATTGGTATACCCCCCGATTTTAGATCAAGATCCAAATGCAAATCGAGCAGTTTACCAAGAAGCTAAAGAAAAGGTAGCACCCCCAACCATTGCGGAGCTCGTTTATTAGAGACCAAAATCAGAGATACTTGATAGAAAGAAGGGTAGGATCACTTTACCGGGACCAAGTCCCAAGGGTGATTTACCTGGGAAAGTAGAGTAGAGTACAAGCTTGTAAAAGTCAAAACATACACTGAAACATTGAGAGAATGTACGATAGTTATAGGATCTCAATCTAGTCCAGTAGTAACAGTTCCAAATCCTTACAGCTACAGAGTCTCAGGTAGAAGATCTAATCATTTATGTGGTTTATCAAGTAGTGAAGACAAAGGCGTCTTTGACACATGAAACCACAAGGTCATAATTAACCAGTGAAATGGAAAGGTTTGAAACATGCATAAAATAAGGGTGATGTGCAAACCTACACTTTTCGAGGTTCTCTTCGATCAATGGCCACTTCCTACATAGAATTAGAATTTATGCCGAGGCTAGCCTGTTTCACGTATGATAGGTGGTAAATCTAGAGAAATTGTAAGTGATGTGAGTAATGTAGAGTACATAATAAGTGGTGAAAGAGGTATAGGATATGGCGGGATACCATGCATACATTCCCTAGGATATTATGAATGTAAGGAACAAATATAGGCAATGAACAAAATATTAAGTTTGGTGAATAATCTGGATAAAACACGAGGGTAAAAATCCATACTAAAAGGATTTAATAATTGGTAGTGTCCTAGGATGAAGGGTCATAATAAATTAATTGAAAGTTACTTATCTGAGAAGGGTCCATGCCAAGTTTTTAAGGCACTATTAGGTGTAGGAGCTTGAGATATTATAGACAATATGGGATCAACAATACTTTTCTCTTTATTGAGTATATGTGTAACTATCAAATCAAGTTATCAAACTAGAGGAAGGATGGCTCACCCTAATAAGTGGGTCGAGGATGCGTAATCAGGCTCGACCAAAGGGAGAGGAAATGTCTCACCTGACAATGGAAGGTGATGAAGGAACTATCTCTACCAACAAAAGAGGAATGATGGATTGCTTGAGTAAAGATGGAGGTATATGAAGTGCTCGACCAAAGGGATATGAAGGATGGATCATTTGCATTGGTAGAGGAAGGTTAACTTAAGTAACTAACCGATTTATATATAAACTAAGAGTAGCATATACACTCAAGGAACTAGATAATTTGATGAAAGGAAGAGCATATTTGGATGAAGGTATAATAGTCAAAATAAAAGTAGGCAGTGACACATGTAGTTTGATGTAAAATGGCCTAAGTACATAAGGAGTTGGAAGTGAGACCTACACATATAGGATGTTCATAACTATACTATTTTGAGTTAGAGAAATAGGTAGTACTTATAAGGATTTAGGTCACTCTGAATTAAATACACCTTAACTTGAAAATTAAACTATACTTATTGGGACAAGGTGGAGAGAATCCTAGGTATGCAGTCTATACAAAGATGTATAAATAAGAAGTCATAGGATAATGGCTTATTAATCACAAATAAGGAAGTTATAGTGTAATTTCCTTTATCCCCGATCCAATCAAGAAATCCAGGAAATGATATTTATTTTCTTTTCCACATTAGACAAGGATAAAGTCGGTAAGGATTCATAGTTAGAGTACAAGCTCGTGAATTCAAATTACTCTAGCTATGAAGGGTGATGCATGAGGAATTTTATTTGAAGGTTTACATCTCATTTCCTTTCCTTTCAACCCAAGAAATAAATCTATCCAAGCCAAGAATAAAGCTAGGGAGAATGCAAAGGAGAAATACTTCAAGGTTAGGATTCCTTGTATACGGTTTAATGCCCTTACTAACTGTACTTCCATCAGTCTTGGGATGAAATTGATTATTGATATGATATAGTTACAACTTATACTCTCTTATTGGTTTGTTAAGATCTCGGTTAGTGTAGGAAGGAGATTGATTCTCTCCTTCCGTATGAACTAGTATGATGGAATAATTCTCAAAGTATTATTTTCTTATAGGTATTCTGGAATAGATAGGTTCAGGAATGGAGCTAAGGAAGCAATATTGGGAACAAAGCTGTTGTTTTTATCTCTTATGTCTAATTTGTATGCTTGCATGCCAATATTTGAAGGTCTTCAGGTCTAGGTTCTTTCTTTCCAAATGGGTCCATAATGATTTTATTAATGAAAGATGTAATTACGCTTTTGTGTTTTATGGTTGAGAATGTTGATGATCATTCTTTATACATTTCCTTATTTACCCCCCAATGATTTTCACCCAGGGTCACGTGTCTTGTTGGAATACTGAGAGGGGGGGTGAATCAATATTGGTATTTTTATTTCTTTAGTCATAATATAAATCTTCACTGATATTCAATCAACATTCAATACAACATCAGTGCCATAAATCAATGCATAAACAACACATAAACATAATACACCGAATTTTTACATGGAAACCTAATGTGGGAAAAAACCACAGAATGATTTTCTTATTTGTCAAAGAGTACATTCATTGGAAACACCAACTTCCTATTTCTCCAGATACAACTGGAAGGAGGCTCCAACACCCTATTTATAGGCTACAACTTGAAGGAAGCTCCAACTCCCTAATTTACTAGCTCCAACTAGAAGGAGGCTACAACCCCCTTTCCTTGCCCCATCCAACCGCTCTCAAATATAACTGTAGACAACCCTGTCACTACCTCTGCTGATGTAAATGATAACCTATTTTTGTTACTGCTCCTAATATCTCTATTGTTTTTATTTATGACATCAATATCTCATCAATAATGCAACCAAACATACCTCATACCAAAATCCGAAAAAGAGTTCTTCAAATCAAGTGCTCATAACTCAATGAGACATACTTGTTCCTGATTTCTTTAGAATAACTCTCTAAACATACCTTTACCCTGAAGTTGAACTGAGTTCCTGATCCCTAATCTTCTTGAATTTTTCCTCACAAGTCCACAACTATGTGTACTGTCTTCCATAAGGTTTCCGAGCTTTTCCTCATGGAAGCCCACAAATGTCCATGCTTTTCCTCCTGAGACTTGTAGATATACTCAAGGAATTCCTATATGAAACCCCTTATCCTTACTCTCATCTCCTACAAACTTCTTACTTCACTTGACTTCTCTGTCTTCGACTCATTGCCTCAGATATCCAACATGTGCTCTCATAAGTGAATCCAAATAAGTGATTTACCATGGACTCTTCTCTATGTTATATCAGAGAAATTTCTTAATGACATGCAACTCATGATCTCATGCAAATCACATGCAATAATTAATTATCCCTGCAATAATTAATTATCTTTTGTTTACTGCCACTTTACTTCGACATGAAACTTGGTTTAAGAGTTGACATCAATGACAAACAATCTTCCAACATCTAAACTTGGACTCTTATTTTTTGATAATGGCATGCAATAATTAATTATTCCTGCAATAATTAATTATCCTTGCAATAATTAATCAATATTTTTAGATAATTAATTAATCCTTTCAATAATTAATATTTCAACAAATAATTAATATTTTTACAACTACTTTGACTGGTCAAGCTTCTTTATGGCCTTCTAGAGGATTCTATAATATTCTTGAGGGTCCTCCAACTTCACAGAGCCATATCTCCTCGACCGTGAGGAAATGCGTGGTGTACCATATATCACAGGAAATGGCATGATGCATACTATCCATCTATGATAGTCTTACTTGCAATTATACTGATCTTCATGTTTTTATTGCTCGACCAACTACAAGTTCCATGACCATGACCAACTTGTCACTGTATCATCTCACATGGATCATATACCAAGGGAACCTCTCAACTAGATGTCCACCATCACCAACACATGCCTCTACCAAGCATGTACCGAAGTCACTAACATACCATCAAAATATATGTGCCTGTACCATACCATGTACCAACCATGCACATCAACACATGTACCATACCATGTGCCAAACCATGCACATCAACCATGTACATAAACTTGTACCACGATCTCTACCATAACAAGTGTATACCTT
Organism: Picea engelmannii; assembly: GCA_009831015.1. Lineage (NCBI taxonomy): Eukaryota > Viridiplantae > Streptophyta > Pinopsida > Pinales > Pinaceae > Picea > Picea engelmannii. The sequence goes on along the minus strand of ML778867.1, from coordinate 274,837 downwards.
AACAATGCGTCAATATCAATGGTGGACCTATAACACGACAACCAACTATCCAATGATCTCGTTCAAATATCTATGGATTCCAGACTTTTCCAAGGGTTGACATAAATGAAAACTAAATCTCCATACCAAATGTCCAACAATATCCCCCTTTGGCATTTATGGAAACACCAACATTGATGGAAACACCTAGACATGGAAACACCTGATCCAGGTGGATATTGGTGGCTACCCACCTATTCCAACTAGATCCTCTTGACAATTTTTAGTTCAAAACGTTCTTATGTACTTCTTTGTAATTGTGGGTTCTACACTTCTAGGGATGTTTGAATCCCTACACATCTTCCATGTGGATATTGGTGGCCTCCCACCTAATCCAACTGGATTATTTTGTATGTTTTCATGTCAACACATCTTGCTGTACTTCCAGGTCTACTTTGGGGCCCTAAACAATGTTTTTTTGGATCTCCATAGTCAAACTTTAGACATAGTCAAAGTTTGATGGCATAATGTTTATTTATCTAAAATACCTTTCCAACGGGCTATCGCGTGCCTAAAACATAGGTCGTACGCAAAAGTTACGACCCCAGGAAGTTGAGGTACCAACTTACCCATAGGGGCTCACATAAATTTTGGTGTTTCATCTCCTAGGGTTAGGTTTTTGGATGTATAGGGTTTTGGCATTCATGAGTAATATTAAAAAGGCCTCTGGAGCCTCATTGTAATAATTCTTCTCAGACAAATGCACATAGAATCCACATCTCTTCTCAAAGATAGCTACCACGATTCGAGCACGTGTTTTAGTTTTGCATTTTTATAGTTTCAACCTATTTCATTTATTCAATAGAAGATATTTTTCACTGGATATTTGTGTTGTTCTTCATATCTTTGTGTTTGTTGTATTCAGTCTATTAATCAGTTCATTCCACTCCTAAATCTAGATCAATGGTATTAGAGCGGTCTGCTCTTCATTTATTTTTCTTTCTGTATGTCCCCAACAAGATCTTGGTACAAGAAGTTGGGACTCGAACCAATCGAGCCGTTGCAAGCTTGGCCACACCAAACCTGAAAACAACCCATGGGAGATGAAAAGAAAGACGATGGAGTATGAGATCCTTTTAAAATGTTGCTCGAGGAAGAACTTGTGTGACAAAGGAAAGAAACGATGGACAAATTTGCGCAGATCTTTCGACGATTGCCCACAGGAGAAGCATGTTCATCAAGCGGCCATGAAACCCCCTTCAAGGTACATGTAAATTTTGATATTCCATTATTTGAAGTACTGATAGATGCAAATGGTGTAGATAAATGGTTGAATCTGCTCGAAGGGTATTTTCGGTCCACAATTTTTTCGATAGGGAAAAGGTTACTTTTGCACTCCTCAAGGCCATCACCCATGTTAAGGACTAGTGAGACACTTACTCTGAGCAAAGGGCCATAGAGGAATATGCAATATTTGTGGTTTCCCCAACATGGGATTCCTTCCTGGATTCCATTAAAGAACAATACTATCCCATTGGAAGCTACGAGGTCTAGTACACTAAATGGACCACCCCGTGTCAAGAAAGGGACCAGAAAATACCTGATTTCACCAATAGTTTCCATACCCTGTGAACCGAGTTGAGTATCAAGGACTCTGAGAGAAATATGGTGATCAAGTACCACGATTGTTTGCATAGATACATTCAAACTAAAATGGATTTTCTAGACATCGCCTCATTGGGTATGACTTATAGATATGCTATCAAGATCGAGAAGAAATTTAAGCAGAAGAGGTGAGAGTTTGCATTTGCAAAATCCTCATAGCTGAAGCAGGGAAAAGGCGGCCCCAACCCACACAACAAGGGACATATCAAATATTTCCACTCTCAGGACAACCATTCCAATCTGCAACACAAGAAGGGCAATGAGAAAACAAAGAAGGACATGGGAAAATGGTGTGAATACTGTTGGGCTCCAGTTTTGTCATATTTTACACCATACAAATACACTCATCATTACACCTTATCCCTGCATTTCATCCATAATATATCCCTAATTACACTATAAACCTCCATTATCTCTTGTTATTCATCCTATGTGGTTAATACATAATTTTCCATACATTTAGTGATAAAAAAGATGATTATACAATAGTTTTGCTGATGATGGTTTAATCCTATGTTTTTATGTCCAAACTGTAAATGTGTTGAACCTGCATAGAATAGATCTAGCTAGAAATTACCACACACATTTGCAGAGAGAAATTGAGAAAGAAGAAGCAAGAGAGAAAGAATGGAATAATTATCATTAATTGTATTCCACACTCAAAGAGTGAATAATTTACAATAGATATAGGATACATGAGTAACTAATAATCCATAGTGGTGGTCTAGAGTGATCTGGATACACACCAACAATTACTAGTCTCTTAGGCAGTTACGGGAGTGAACTGCCACCTAGTTGAGTTAATTAGTCAACTTGTCTTCAGTTAACTGACTGAACAAAGAGTAGTGAGGAGTTAACTTAGGGAATCAAGGCTAATGCGCCACTCTGGTGATGATACCAAGTCAAGGTCGAATTATCATGGTGATGATCCCAATGTTGCATGGTGACAAAACCAATGCAACATCTAAACTCGACTCAACTAGTCAAACTGAAGTGTCAACTGAAAGAGAATATTCCATCTGATATTCTCCAGATGGAATATTCTCCCCTAAATTATAGAAGATTGGATAACGATTAATTATAACTAATAAACAAGGAAAAAACTTAGGAAAACGAAATCATAGCTGTGTGTGAATTAACTCCAACACCCCTGTGAACATCACTATGGTGAAAATAAATATTGGGTCCCAGAAATGAGGCCATGTTAGGTACCCAAGTACAAAAGATACACTCAAAATAAAGTGAGGAAAGAGGGAAAAAATCATGGGAACCCCCCCCCCCGTCAAGGTACAATGTATGTAAAAAAAATGAGAAGGAACAAAAAACAGTTGCTAAGCAACCTTGTCCTTCACTCCAAGAAGACCTCGCAACTGTGCAAGTTTGTGCCCGTTGAAGATTTTGTTGAAGATGTAGATGTCTACATGGATTTGATGAAGTAGATGCATCATTGATATTTCCACACATATCCACTTTCTCTTCTTGTAATGAATAAGATCCAAATAAAGTTTGGATGAAATTTTGAAAACCGTGCGACCGTTTCCGGAAAAAAATGCTGAAATTTTGTTGATTTTAAAATGATCTAACTTCACTTCCTGGACTCCATTTTGGACGATTGTTTTTTTGAAATTGGAAATTTTTCTGAGAGGAATTCAAATATCCAATTTGTTTCTGCAAATTGTGCTCATAAAATATCATAATTGAGTCGTATGTGCGCGGATCCCTTTTTGTCTCATGAGATGCATGCATTGCGCATGGAAAAATGTCTGTATGTGACTCCTGCGATGCATGCCATATATCTTCCACACTAATTTCAGAAAACAAATTTGAAATGGAGTAGACATCATCTTCAATTAATGGAATACAAATTTGTGCAAATACTTTTGTAGAAGACTCTTCATAATAAGAGGCTTGATCTTCTGATGGCTTCTCTTATGGCTCTATCTGTTCAACCTCCTGCATGGAATATTCACAATCTTATTCATTCCCGAATAAAACCTCCAATCTAGTCGATAATTCATTTGGAGTTGATTCTTGTGAGTCATCATATACTTGGTGGAGAATTTTTGGAGAGATAGACAAAAAGATAAATCCTATGGCCATATCTTGTCTATTGAGAAAGTCATTTTTCTCATCGGTGGAATCAAGATCTACTTCTGTTGCCATGGTTATTTGGTATAAGACTCTACTTCTGAGAAGAAGTAGAATCTTTGG
>ML778867.1:250769-270231 GCA_009831015.1 Picea engelmannii | reverse complement strand
GAAAAAGTGTATCAGAATTGACCTAGCTCGCATGTGTGGACCTCCATCTCTGGGGGAATAATTCTGCAAAAATTAGTAAAAATCTCAAATTGCCAACTTGTGCCTCGATTTCCATGCATATGGTATCAGATCTAGAAATTCTAAGATATGGATTTTGTCTAAAACATGGAACATTGAGTAAATGCGGACAATTTTTCAAAATTTGAATTGGTTTGGAAGATATGGGTGAATCCCTAACTCGAATCTGCCCAAATTACAATAAAACCCATATTTTTGGGATTTCTGTTTAAAAATGTAAAATTTAAAATATGAGCATTGGGATTCGGTCCCATCCAATCCCCAATGATTCTTCATGTATAAATAATCCTCATATGGCTGTGAGAAAGAGCCACTAGTTTCATGAAGATTTTGTAAATTAGATATTTATTCTTGTGAGAAATCTTTAAGGAGTTGTTAGCCATGTAAAAACAAAGTTTTTGATCTCAATGAAGAATTGATTGTTGCTACCACATTGAGCATCCTTCTAGCTTGATATGAGTCCTTCTTAGAAGCACTGGCTTTCTGGGAAGGGACCCTCAATAAGGGTAAGTGTTTCCATACTGTATTTATTTTGTAGATTAGTATTGTGTTTGTTTACATGCAATTCAATTTTGGTTTTGATTATTGATTGGATTCAATTTATATGCATTTCAATTTTGTCATTTACATTAGTTTTGGTAAATAAAACTCAGCTTTCATTTTTCCCTTCATTTGTGTGCACCAATCCCATAGATATATTCCATTTACATTAATTATTCCCAATACTTTGTTTTGTACAATTCATTCTCATTGCATTTCAATTCATTTCCAAACCTTCTTCCCATATGTGCATCTTATCTTTTATTTAGAAATTGATTGGAATAATACCCCTCGTGATCACATTCATATGATCAACTTTCATATTTATTTCCAGCCATTTTCATTAACAAACACATACCTTTTGCAGCTGCTATACTCATCTAGATTCATTTCATACACAAAGATCAATTGTAGATGGTCATGGAACTAGATCTAAAACCAATGAAAGCATTAGCTGTAGCTAACCATGGTCTTCCCAGAATTAGAGGGTGCCCCCCCAGACGGGTTTTGGGTTGCAAAATGATAAAATCAGTAGGATACTCTCATGAATCCACGGAAATGACTAAATCATATATTACTTCTTCTGGTCTGATGGTAGAATGATCAACTAATTCAAGAACGGTAGGAGTAGGTCAGACTTATGTTTCGAGTTGCAACAATTGTGTAGTTTCTATTGGCATGATGTTAATTGCCACCCCTAAGTCAACTAGCACATGGGGGATAAATGTCTATCCAATTTTGACAGTAACTCTAGGGTTTCCTGGGTCGCCATATTTATTAGGTGGGGTTTTGCCTAACATCAGTTCAGACAAATCCCCCATTACATGCACTGTGAGGGGATCCCTAGGTTTTCGTCCAGGTCTTTTTATACATAGATATCTTACAGTCTTGGCATAAATAGGGACATCTCTTATCGTTTACAATAGTGGAATATTAATGTGCAAATTTTGCAATTCTCCTAAGAGATTGAAAGATGGTAATTCCATAGGTTTGGTAATTGTCAGTCTCTCAGGGAATGGTGGGTTTGCTGACTCTATAATAGGTTGGTCAATTTCTTCTGTATCAGCAGATGGTATTTCCCCTGATTCCTTGTCTGATTTTGAAGATGGAGCATCTTCAATTATTGGCTCGACTATTCTCCCTGATCTTAATTTGATTTCATCACAAGGCATATGAGTAATAAACAAGGCTGGCACATTGTGTATATCTATGTTCTGAACGGCCTTATTATTTAGGTTTGGGTTAGGTTGCACAAGCATCTGAGGTCATAAAAGAGGATTGTTCAGTGGGGCATTGGGGGGTAACTGCAGCTGTTGCTGCTATTACTGGGGTTGGAACTGTTGTTGATAGGGGTTTAGTTGGTTATGGTTTTGATAACTGAGCTGTTGTTGAGGGCCTCTCCAATATGGTTTCCATTGTCCATGATGATTCTGTTGATGGGGCATAGGTGACCATGCATTGGGATCTTGATAAGGGGTTGACATATAATGTGGAGGGGGAGCATTCATCTATCCATATAGTGGCTGATTGTTCCAATAATTAAGTTCTAGAGGAGAGAATTGAGAGTTCATACCTTGACCTATTGGCTGCCATTGTCTCTTTTGTGTAATTAGATAGGCAACCTCTGTTTCCTCATTAGTTGCATTCATTGATTCTTTTACTCCTGGTAGAGAGGGACATTGGTCAGTAGCATGATCTAATTCAAAAATAAGACATACCTGGACACTGTTCAACGGACACTCCCTTGGTGGATGTTTCTTTTTGCATTTTGGACAGAAAATACACAATGCTTGCTCTGATTCTGCTTGTTTCTGCTTGATCTGCAAGGTGTCAATTTGTGAAGAAAAAGAGTTAATCATATCTGTTTAGAAATTTTCTAACAGATTGCCTATTTTTTCTCTTGTTTCTCCTCCATTGGCTAATTTCTGTACCCTTGAAAAAGTGGTATCCTTGGTAGCTGACCTATTCTTTGTAGATCCTCGAGAACATCTTTTACAGAGGTCTACAATGTCCTCATAGGATTCCTTATATATATCTTCTTTGCCTAGCATATTCAGTATATTTAAACAATCTTCTCTAACTCCTTTTAGTATAATAGTTTTCAAAATATCTTTACTCACATCCGGATGTCCAGACCTTTGTAGATTATACTGGAGTCGTTCCACAAAATCTCCAAGGGTCTCATCCTCCTTCTGAGACATATTGAACAATTCCTCCCTTCGTTCTCTTGTTCGACAGTAGTCTTGGTACTTGTTTAGGAAAATCTACCTCATCTGTACCCATGTTGAAATGTTCTCTCCTCATAGGCTCATAAACCATCTTAACGCATTACCCTTCAATGTAGCTGGAAATAGTTTAAGCTTTTGTGCAGTGGTAGTGTAGTCATAGCTTCTACACAAAATGTCAAATTCAAATATAAACTCATCCGGATCCTTAGTAGACAATCCATGAAAATTTGGTAGAGTTGAGAAAGGTATGTTTTTCATAGGATCCATCCCTCATGTGGGAACATCAGAAATAGGAAAAACTAGGGTAGAGATAGTATTTTCATTATTTACCTGATCTTCGTTGTTTTGTGGGTTCTCTTAGTGGAACTCTTCTTCATTATCGCCTTGATTTCCCATATGTTCTCTTTCTCTCCACTCAATATGTAAAGCGTCCCACTCTTCTTTAGTGACTATCCGACCGTTGATCCGATAAACTGCTTCTTCTTGATTTTCCCTGTTTCAAACTATACTTCCTTGATCTTCAATGTTCTCCAGTGTTGCTTGCTGGTTTGTTGGTGAAAAATATTCAACTTTGACTTCGGATTTAGCTCCATCCCTTGATAAAAATGATGTTTCAATAAGGGGTAGTTCTGATGACTAAGGATTACGTCTTCTTGGAGGATTTTCTGGGTGAAAAATAGATCCTGAAGAAGAATCTGCTCTGGCTATTATTTCATCAACAAATATTTTCCTTCCCAGTGTAGGATTTCTTCCTCCACGTCCTCTGGTACCTGTAAGGTTAGTATTTTGGGGAATACGTCCTCACATTTCTCGATTCATGCAGACTAATCATTCCTTAAAAAAAAATCTAATGCTTTTACAAAAATCTATAATTATCTTCCCCGACAACGACGCCAAAATGTTGGGCACTTTAATTGTCTAAATGAATAGAAAATTAAGGTGTTCAATATAAATTGTCAACCCAGGGAAGTCTATTATTTCAAGATAATTGTGCACAGTCTATGCTGGATTATGGAAGCAACACTAATCTAATTGTAGTAGGGAAAAAGAAACAAAAATTATCACTAACACAATTATGCTGACACAATTGGATTTCTACATAATTGAAATCACAATTTGAAATCTAAACCGATGAGTGTATAAGAATCCTGGATTACCTACTCTAATCTAATTTTCTGTTTTACTTTTGCAGGAAGAAATTCTCTACTAATTGCAGAAAGAAATCTACTTGTTGCAAGAAAGTAATTCACACTTTTATTTTCTTTTACTTGAAAACAAGATTTTAATCTAATGCAGAAAAAGGAAAAATAGTTCTCCAACATTGTTCATCAATCGACTTTTAATTCTCATGAGACAGATTTATGGGCATCTAACAGGAAGGAACTAGACTGTAACAACAATTGTATTCTAGAATTGCTTAACATATAAATCATTCACATTAAAACAACTATTCTGGAATTCAAAACAAAGGGGAATCTGTGAGGAAGGTGGGCCCTTTCCTTCTCACTGAATCCTCTCAAAGAAATAGGCTACAGTCTGCTAAAGAAATTCAATCCACTCTTCTATTGATTTGCCAAAATGTTTGTGTACAATAAGCTTTAGTTCACTTCACTTTCTCAAAGTCAAAAGTTGTCCCTTTGATTACAAAAGCTCTACTATTTAAAGTTAGAGTCATTCAGTTAAAACAAAATTATAACAACCTTGAGAATCCCCGATTCTCAAGATGTTCATATGATATCATTAATACAAGATCTAGAACTAATATTGTAAGTTAAAACATGTAACAATAGGTGTAGAAGCTTTCAAGATCGGTGGCATTTGTTGCAGTAGTCATATAACAACCAAATCGGTGGCATTTGTTGTAGCAGTCATGTAACAAAAAAATTGGTGGCACCTGTTGTAGCAGTCATGTAACAACTTCTAGGATTGACGCATAGCTGTAACAATTTCCAAGATTGGCGCATAGCTGTAACAGCTGGTGTAACAACAACGACCATTCTTTAAGACTTGGTTTTTCTATACATTTCGATCATTAGTTGAATCATTTTATGGGTAAAACATGTGAACGTTACCAATCAAACATGCTAAGTAAATGAAAATATAAAAGAAAGATAAATGATTCATACCTTGGGAAAAAAAGGTCTTAGCACACATTATAGTATTCATTAGCTTAGAGATGATAAGGTTGAATAGGGAAAAGATGTGATGAAAAATGGACATTTCTAGGTCCTAACATGCCCCCCACCTGAAGACATTGCATATCCTCATGCAAAATACATTCAAAACTTACTTTGTAGCTGAATTAGGGAACTGGCTCCTCCAGTGCAAAACAACTAAGATAAATTTCTAAGTGCCTGTATGGAAAAATGTTGTGTTAAAAAGAAAATCTGTGGTGTCATCAATCTGTCTGAGTTTCTTTGTCTTGAAGAACAAAATCAGTTTGAGTTGCTTGACTAACAACTCATGAGGGAAACAAAGGTTCTTGTTTGAAATCTGTTGGTAAACCAACATCTGCCTCATGACGTTGAGATCTCCTCAGCTGTGCTGTTCTATGTGTAGCAGTAAGTGCATGTTCAGTCTTGACTGAGAGAGTTGTTGGTCCTTCAACAATTGACACTTTTACTATCTTATAACCTGCCTCAAAGTAAATGTTTCCACACTCAAAGCACATGGGTTCTTTATTTCTGTCCATAACATCTTTTGTCAGTGCTAGGATATCCAAAGTTATCCCTTTTGGATTCTTCTATCGAGCAGTCTCCACTTCTTGTTTCAGGGTATTTAACTCTGCTTTGAGGCTTTCATTCTCTATTATGAGTGCAATAATTTTGGAGTTTTCTGTATTCCTTATCTTTCTCTCAATTTGGGCAAACAATTGGGCAAGTGGTACATCCTCAGTATTATTTGTAACTGGTTCTTGTGGAGTAGTTATTTTGTCAATAGTTGTTTCTGGTGGAACAACTGTTTCTTGCGTAAAAACTGGGTCTGTCATGACTGGTTCTTGTGGAATAGTCTCGTCTTGGATAGATGGTTCTTGTGGAACAACTTCATCCTGCATGACTTATTCTTGTATACCAGTCCCATCATTTGCAACTGTCTCTACTGGAACTGTTAGTTCATTGGAAGAGACTGGTTCTTGTGTGACAATCCCTTCATCAACCATAGAGGATAATGGATGAATAATAGGAATAGTTTGTTCCATATCTTTCCATCCAATTGCTGCTTCCGCAAACATGGTAGACCTGGTTTTCCTCCTAGGTAAAATAGAAACGAACGCAGAGGATTTCTTCTTCGTTGCTGGAGGAGGAACAAAATGTTCTTTCTCAACCACACAAGTAGGAAATTCTAGTATACCTGGGTCTGCTATGATCTGTACATCGTTACTTGATGTATGATGAACAAAATCATCAGGCGGAGCTGATGATTCTGCTGCGATTGGATTACATTCAGTCTGAATTGAGAGAATCGTTGCTTGAAGTTCTAGGCACAAAGTAAAACCTGGTATACATATCTCTGTAGAGTTCTCTGTCACAGCAACAGAAGGGTTATGAGTTGCTGCTGATATAATTGGGTCAAGGTATTTTCGACATTTTCCCTTGAATGGACATTTTTGTTTCTGAGATAATCCACCGGCAGTGATAGTAGGTCTTGGAACAATTGTTGTAACAATAGGTGTCTTTGCTGGTGCAACAACAGAAGGGGTAGTCAGACTTGTTGTTGCAGTGGACTATTCTGACCTTGTGTGCTTTCTAGGTGATCCAGATATAGGAACAGGGGTTTTCTGTTTAGGAGTAGGGGGTAATTTTTCAATAGCACCTATCGAGGCCAAGGGCTGTGATGCATGGCTCGGTGTAGTAGCTGTCTGTTCCTCATTTTGAGCAATCAAAGCTACAGGTTGTGTCAATTCAACTCCATCAAGGCTTGTCTGGTTGGTGCTAGGATGGATGTGTGTTGTGTGTTTACTTCTCTGGGTCATCTTAAGAGCAGCGACAGTAGGGGTTTGGACTGCTGTTGCAGCTAAGGGTAGAGACTCAGGAAGAGGTCCAATCATATCTGCTGGTATAGAAGGTGGCTGGTCTGTTATAACAGTTAATGGGTTATTGGAATTTCCCATACCTTTGTGAATTAATAGTCCGATGAGTCTGTGATTAGAAAGGAAGTTCTTGGGGTTTTTGGATTTTTTTACAAAATGAGCCATGTTATTCAATGAATGGAGGAGAAAATAAGGAGTGCTTATGAATTTATGATGTCGCAGATGTGATAATAAGATGAAATCAGAAAAATAAACAACTTGGAACCTACCTTCGCAGGTAATGTACCTTTTGACAAACTTTGCAACTTTCCCCCATGGATATGGTAAGGAATTGACATCCACATATTGGCCTTTTGTTTGAATTTGCTAATTGTCAATGAGGAAAGCCTTCTGAGCATCCAAAAGATGTGTTTTTATGTTAAACCATCGGTCTCCTGTTGTTGGCAACCCTGTGACAACAACAATGCTTTCTTCTGATACTGGAATCCTTACCCCATTCACCATTGAATATCCTTCGGTGAGATTTTGACTAAACTCCAATACCTCGTCCTCATTAAACCCTTGCAGCTTCTTAAAATACGATATCCAACCAGCCTTGAGAAATATTTGGTAGGCCTCTGGGTGTAACAACAAAGTGTCCAAATTTGCGGGTTCATACTTCACAACTAATCCTCCCATGATGTTGCTTGAGAGTCTAACAGGCACATAGGAGGAGAGATTAACACCTAAACTAGAAACGCAGATGGTTCGAACATGGTTTGCATGTAGAATACAATGTCTCAACAAAGAGAAGTGTGGTTGAAAAGGTGGTGAAGGTGAGTATAAAATACCATTTGGACGACTAGATTTGGATTCCCCCCCCCAACTAATCGGATTGGATCCAGGTGGATCAATTTAGCACAAGTGGTGAGAAAATGGGAAAGCGTGCTTTTATATCTTCATTACTTTAACACGTAGGATTAGTCACGTACCTCATATCTTACCGCACATAATGGTCTGTCGGAGTAATTGTGCTATCCAACCGCCATCTGAGTTGCATGGAATAACTGACATGATGAAGGATAGTGTGAGAAATGACGATATGACAACTGGAGTAGAGATGGAGTCCTTTCTGGAGATAATCAGTTGGAAATCATCGGATGTTAAGTCAAGTAATGATGAAACAACACTTTTGGACAGAGAAGGTGAAAAAAGATAGCTGCAGTATTAACAAATCAATGGTGCTACAACATGTAAAGAGTGTAGAGCTGGAGTAGCAGTATTTGGCAGAAATGAAAAAAGAAAGAGTGAAGTGGCAAGAAAGAATAACAACGATCAGTGTATCAGCAGGTACTTTGGCCAAAATGGCGGAGGTAGGTGTAACAACAAATGAGATGGTCGGAAAATAAAATGGTGTAACCACATGAAAAGCGACCATTGTGTAACAATAGGGAAATTGGAAAACTTATCGGAAATGGGTGTTACAACAGGAAAATCGACCAATTTATCGGAAATGGGTGTAACAACATGGAAATCGACCAATTTATTGGAAAAGGGTGTAACGGTAGGAAAATCAGAAATGGGTGTAATAGCATGGAAATCGACCAATTTGTCAGAAAAGGGTGTAACAACAGGAAAATTGGTCGAACGCTGCATCACTTAGTTTTTAGGAAGTTTTTCAACTTCCATAAACTAATCATTTGATGCCTTTTCTGTATTCATCCTTGTTGTTCATCAATTCAACTACACACACATAACTGCCTGATACCCTTCAAGGCTGAATTTATCAGCATAGTAAAAAAAAATCAAACAAAAACAGAGAAATTTAAATTTTGTTGAGTTTATTTATACACAAGGTCTGAGAAAAATAAGTCCTAAGGTTGAGAAGGGGAAGGAGCAAGCTCTATTCCTTTTAAGAATTGATAACCTGTATCGGCTGAACATCTAGATTTGAATTCTGCCTTGGACAGTGGACGCTGATACAGGTGCAGGCAATGACCATTTGCATGTAACTGTGTATCAGATCCATAAATAGTGATCAACCTAACTGTCCTGTTGGGAAAAATAGTGTCTGCCTCATAAGGTCCTAGCCATCGTGTACAAATCTTACCCTGAAATTATTTAAAGCGTGAATCATACAACAGAGCCCAATCTCCCCTCTGGAATAATTTCTTCTTGATGACTTGGTCATGCCATTTTGTTCTCTATTGTTGAATCAATGAGGTTTGATGAATAGCATCCAAACACTTTCATCAAGCTCATTGAGATGTTGTAGTCTGGCCTTCTGTGCCATAGTCAAGTCAAGGTTGACTGCTGATGCAGTTCTTAAGTTTTTGATTTCGAATTCAATGGGAAAACATGGCTTTTTCCATATACCAGCTCATAAGGAGAAAAACCAATTGTGTTTCTCCAAGTAGTTCGGTAAGCCCATAGAGCTTCATGCAATCTGTCTGTCCAATCCCACCAATGTTCTCTCACTATTTTAGTAAGAATGGATTCGATAACTTTGTTGGTACTTTCCACCTGGCCATTGCCTTGTGGATGGTATGGAGAAGCTATTCTATGTAAAACATGATATTTACTGAGTAGGGCTTCAAGTTTATGTGATGTGAAAGGGGGTCCTCCATCAGTTATTAATTCTCTAGGAAATCCAAACCTAACAAAGATATATTCAAACATAAATGATAAGACAAATTCTTCTGAGGCCCTAATGAGTGCTTTTGCCTCGACCCACTTGGTCATGTAATCTGTACATACCAATATATATACTTTTTGATTAGAAGGTGGGTTAATGGGCCCTATGAAGTCCATGGCTCATCTATCAAAAGGATATAACACTACCTGAGGCTGGAGAGGCATCTCATCCCTATGATTTGGCTGACCCATTCGTTGGCAATTGTCACAAGTTTGGATGTATTTCTTGGCATCTTGAAATATGGTGGGCCAAAAATAGCCCATCCTTAAAATTTTATGCCCGATCCTTTTATCAGAAAAATGACCCCCACAAGGTCCATCATGGAAATCCTTCAACAGATCATACACTTCATCATCCCTTACACATCTCTTGATTTCCTGATCCAGGCCTATGTAGAAAAGGTATCCTCCTATCCAACTATACCGAGCACTCTTTTGAATAATATTCCTTCTTTCTCGAGGAGATAAATGGGGAGGTACCTTCCCTACAACCAAATAATTAGCAATGTATGCATACCAAGGTGAGTGAGCAGTTACTGCAAACAAATGTTCATCTGGAAAGGAATCATCAACAGGTAAATTATCATCATTTATATGTAATCCTGAGAGAAAATCAACAACCACATTTTCTTTTCATGGTCTATCTACTATAGTGATGTCAAATTCTTGTAGTAGTAACAACCATCTTGTTACTCGTGCATTAGTAATAGGTTTATTCATCAGATATTTAATTTCTGTATGATCAATATGAATAAAAGTAGGATATCCAGTGACATAATGCCTAAATTTATTGATTGCATAAACAACTGCTAAGAATTCTCTTTCAGTAACTTTATAATTTAATTCAGCAGGAGCCATTTTCTTGCTGATATAGTAGATAGCATAGAGCTGTTTGTCTTCCTGTTTCCCTAGTACTGCACCAATTGCAGTATCTGAGGCATTTGAATAAATGTGAAACGGAAGAGCCCAATTGGGCCCTCTCAAAATGGGAGCTGTGGACAATTTCTGTTTTAGATATGTAAAAGACAATTCACAGTTGTTAGTCCAACGAAAGTCAACATCTTTTGTTAATAGGAAAAACAAGGGGGAAGCCAGTTTTGATTTTTTTTTAATGAATCCCCTGTAATATCCAACATGCCCTAAAAAACTTCTTACCTCTTTCTGAGTTGATGGAGTTGGAATGTCCAAAATTACTTGGATTTTGGCTGGGTCTACCTGAATTCCTGCATAATAAATGAAGTGTCCCAGTACTACACCCTCGCTCATCATCATATGAAACTGTTTTGTACTTAAAGAAAGATGAGACTGTATACATCTTTTGAGCACTTTTTCCAGATTAGCCAAGGCTTCATAGAAATCAATGCCATAAGGTGTAAAGTCATCCATGAATATCTCCATACAGTCATTCACCATATTAGAAAAAAATACCAATTACAGATCTCTGGAAAGTGGTTGGTGCATTACACAAGCCAAATGGGAGAAACTTGTAAGCAAATGTACACCAAGGGCTGGTAAAAGTGGTCTTATCTTGGTCCCGTGGAGAAATTTTTATCTGGTTATAGCCACTGAATCCATCTAAGAAAGAGAAAAACTTATTTCCAGCTACGTTGTCTAGAACCTGATCAATAAATGGCAGAGGGAAATGATCCTTCTATGCGGCTTTATTCAGGGATCTATAGTCTACATACACTCTCCATTTTCCATTATTTTTAGGAACAATAACCAATGGTGAGACCCACTCACTCTCTGATACAGGGTAAATGAAATCAGCATTGAGAAGTTTCTAGAGTTCCTCTTTAACAATTTCTTTAAGGTTTGGATTCATCCTCCTTTGGGGTTGGAAAATGGGTTGGAATTCTGCTTTAATGAATATATGGTGGGTACATAGTTCATAGGAAATGCCTTTCATATCCATGTAATACCAGGAAAATGATTATTTATGTTCAATCAGTAATTTCATCAATCAATGAGTTTCAACAGTGGATAGATCGGGATTGATGTTCAAGGTTTTTCCAGGTTCAATTTCTACAGCGATGCTCTTAGAACTGACTTTAGGAAACAATTCAGCTGTTTCATCATCTGCTTTTACAATGTTTGCTGTTATAGTGGTTGCTATTACAACTGAATCATTTTGATTTTCAGTGGTTTCTGAGAACATTTCTGAGCTCATGTCTTCCTGGGCGATGGGGTCGAAGACTCTAATCAATCGGTGGTGCGTGTTCTCTGTAACAGTAGAGGAGTCATAGATAAAGTAATTGATTAATTCGTCCCCTGTCTCATCTTTGAAACTTAGGGATTTTCCTATGGTTAACACAGGCATAGCACTTTCATCCTCAGTGTCCATCCATAAAGAATGTTCAGGTTCTACACTAGGTGTAGCATTAGGATACAGGGTCAGTTTTTTTGTGTCATAACCATCAGAGATGGTCATGGAACTAGATCTACAATCAATGAAAGCATCAGTTGTAGCTAACCATGGTCTTCCCAGAATTAGAGGGTGCCCCCCCAGACGGGTTTTGGGTTGCAAATCAACAAAATCAGCAGGATAATCCCATGAATCCACATAAATGACTAAATCATATATTACTCCTTCTAGTCTGATGGTAGAACGATCAACTAATTCGAGAACGGTAGGAGTAGGTCAGACTTGTGTTCTGATTTGCAACAATTGTGTAGTTTCTATTGGCATGATGTTAATTGTCGCCCTTAAGTCGACTAGCACATGGGGGATATATGTCTATCCAATTTTGACAGTAACTGTAGGGTTTCCTGGGTCTCCATATTTAATAGGTGGGGTTTTTCCTAACATCAGTTCAAACAAATCCCCCACTACATGCACTATGAGGGGATCCTTAGGTTTTCATCCAGGTCTTTTTATACATAGATCTCTTACAGTCTTGGCATAAATAGGTACATCTCTTATCACTTGCAATAATGGAATATTAACGTGCAGATTTTGCAATTCTCCTAAGAGATTGAAAGATGGTAATTCCACAAGTTTGGTAATTGTCAGTCTCTAAGGGAATGGTGGGTCTGCTAACTCTATAATAGGTTGGTCAATTTCTTATATATCAACAGATGGTCTTTCCCATGATTCCTTGTCTGATTCTAAGGATGGAGCATCTTCAATTATTGGCTCGACTATTCTCCCTGATCTTAATTTGATTTCATCACAAGGCATAGGAGTAATAGACAAGGCTGGCACATTGTGTATATCTATGTTCTAAAAGGCCTTATTATTTGGGTTTGGGTTAGGTTTCATAGGCATCTGAGGTCGTAAAGGAGGATTGTTCAGTGGGGCATTGGGGGGTAACTGCAGCTGTTGCTGTTGGTACTGGGGTTGGAACTGTTGTTGATAGGGGTTCAATTGGTGATGGTTTTGATAACTGAGTTGTTGTTGAGGGCCTCTCCAATATGGGTTCCATTGTCCATGATGATTCTATTGATGGGGCATAGGTAACCATGCATTGGGATCTTGATAAGGGGTTGACATTTGATGTGGAGGGGGAGCATTCGTCTGGCCATATAGTGGTTGATTGCTCCAATAATTAAGTGCTGCAGGAGAGAATTGAGAGTTCATATCTTGACCTCTTGGTTGCCATTGTCTCCTTTGTGTAATTAGATAGGCAGCCTCTGCTTCTTCATTAGTTTCCTTCATTGATTATTTTACTCCTAGTAGAGAGGGACATTGGTTAGTAGCATGATATAATTCACAAATAAGACATACCTGGACATTGTTCAACGTGCACTCCCTTGGTGGATGTTTCTTTCTGCATTTCGGATAGAAAATGCACAATGCTTGCTCTGATTCTGCTTGTTTCTGCTTGATCTACAAGGTGTTAATTTGTGAAGCAAAAGAGTTAATCATCTCTGTTTTGAAATTTTCTAACAGATTGCCTATTTCTGCTCTTGTTGCTCCTCCATTGGCTGATTTCTGTACCCTTGAAAAAGTGGTATCCTTGGTAGCTAACCGATTCTTTATAGATCCTCGAGAACATCTTTTATAGAGGTTTACAATGTCCTCATAGGATTCCTTAGATATATCTCCTTTTCCAAGCAAATTCAGTATATCTAAACAATCTTCTCTAACTCCTTTTAGTAGAATAATTTTCAAAATGTCTTTACTCACATCCCGATGTCTAGACCTTTGTAGATTATACTGGAGTCATTCCACAAAATCTTCGAGGGTCTGATCCTCCTTCTAAGACATCTTGAACAATTCCTCCCTTCGTTCTCTTGTTCGATAGTAGTCTTGGTACTTGTTCAGGAAAAGCTACCTCATCTGTACCCATGTTGAAATGTTCTCTTCTCCTAGGCTCATAAACCATCTTAATGCATTACCATTCAATGTAGCTGGAAATAGTTTAAGCTTTTGTGCAGTGGTAGTGTAGTCATAGCTTCTACACAAAATGTCAAATTCAAATAGAAAATCATCCAGATCCTTAGTAAACAATCCATGAAAATTTGGCAGAGCTGAGAGACGTATGTTTTTCATAGGAGCCATCCCTCATGTAGGAACATCAGAAATAGGAAAAACCAGGGTAGAGATAGTATTTTCATTATTTACTCGATATTCGTTGTTTTGTGGGTTCTCTTGGTGGAACTCTTCTTCATTATCCCCTTGATTTTACATATGTGCTCTTTCTCTCCACTCAATATGAAAAGCGTCCCACTCTTCTTTAGTGACTATCCGATCGTTGGTCCGATAAACCGCTTCTTCTGGATTTTCCCTGTTTCGAACTATACTTCCTTGATCTTCAATGTTCTCTAGTGTTTCTTTCTAATTTGTTGGTGAAAAATCTTTATCTTCAACTTCAGCTTCAGCTCCAACCCTTGATGAAAATGATGTTTCAAGAAGGGGTAGTTCTGATGACTGAGGATTACATCTTCTTGGAGGATTTGCAGGGTGAAAAATAGATCATGAAGAAGAATCTTCTCTGGATATTATTTCATCAACAAATGTTTTCCTTCCTAGTGTATGATTTCTTACTCCACGTCCTCTGGTACCTATAGGGTTAGTATCTTGAGGAATAAGTCCTCGCGTTCTTTGATTCATGTAGACTAATCATTCCTTAAAAAAAAAACTAATGTTCTTACAAAAATCTATAATTATCTTCCCCGACAACGACACCAAAATGTTGGGCACTTTAATTGTCTAAATGAATTGAAAATTAAGGTGTTCAATATAAATTGTCAACCCAGGGAAGTCTATTATTTCAAGATAATTGTGCACAGTCTATGCTAGATTATGGAAGTAACACTAATCTAATTGTAGTAGGGAAAAAGAAACAAAAATTATCACTAACACAATTATGTTGACACAACTGGAGTTCTACAGAATTGAAATCACAATTTGAAATCTAAACCAATGAGTGTATAAGAATCCTGGATTACCTACTCTAATCTAATTTTCTATTTTACTTTTGCAGGAAGAAGTTCTCCACTAATTGCAGAAATAAATCTACTTATTGCAAGAAAGTAATTCACACTTTTATTTTCTTTTACTTGAAAACAAGATTTTAATCTAATGCAAAAAAATGAAAAACAGTTCTCCAACAGTGTTCAACAATCGAATTTTAATTCTCATGAGACAGATTTATGCGCATCTAACAGGAAGGAACTAGACTGTAACAACAACTGTATTCTAGAATTTTTTAACATATAAATCATTTACATTAAAACAACTATTCTGGAATTCAAAATAGAGGGGAATCTATGAGGAAGGTGGGTCCTTTCCTTCTCACCGAATCCTCTCAAAGAAATAAGTTACAGTCTGCTAAAGAAATTCAATCCACTCTTCTATTGATTTGTCAAAATGTTTGTGTACAATAAGATTTACTTCACTTCACTTTCTCAAAGTCAAAATCCATCCCTTTGATTACGAAAGGTCTGCTATTTAAAGTCAGAGTCATTCAGTTAAAACAAAATCAGAACAACCTTGATAATCCTCAATTCTCAAGATGTTCGTATGATATCATTAATACAAGATCTATAACTAATCTTGTAATTTAAAACATGTAACAATAGGTGTAGCAACTTTAAGGATCGGTGGCATTTGTTGCAGTAGTCGTATAATAGTAGAATCGGTGGCATTTGTTGCAGCAGTCGTGTAACAACAAAATCGGTGGCACCTGTTGCAGCAGTCGTGTAACAACTTCCAAGATTGGTGCATAGCTGTAACAACTTCCAAGATTGGCACATAACTGTAACATCTTCCAAGATTGGTGCATAGCTGTAACAGTTGGTGTAACAACAACGACCATTCTTTAAGACTTGGTTTTTCTATACATTTCGATCATTAGTTGAATAATTTTATGGGTAAAACATGTGAACGTTACCAATCAAACATGCTAAGTAAATGAACATATAAAAGAAAGATAAATGATTCATACCTTGGGAAAAAAAGGTCTTAGCACGAATTATAGCAGGCATTAGCTTAGAGATGATAAGGTTGAATAGGCAAAAAATGTGATGAAATAGGGACATTTCTAGGTCTTAACAAAACCCAATGCCACTGTTTCTACCACCAAAGTATAGCCAAGTGAACTAGAAGAAACAGAGGAAGGGGACCACCTCTTTCACTCACAAATGTGGGTAAAGGGGCTCCACTTCATTTCATTGTCTAAAGCGACAGTTAGAAGAACCTGATATCAACATAGGTCATCAAGAAATTGGACCTGCCGACGACACAACACCCGCAACCCTACACCATCAGTTGGCTTCACCAAGAAAGAGATCTTCATGTCATCCAACAGTGCCATCTGCCCTATGACATCAAGCCTTTCAATGATGAGGTATTGTGTGATATTGCTCCCCTTGAATTTTTTGATGTTCTTTTAGGACAACCATATTTATGGAAGCGTCATGATGTGTATGTGTCTAGACCTCGCAGTGTTATTATTACTTTGGGTAGACAATTGTACAAGATACCAGAGGTAGCACTGCCTATCGCTATTTCTTTAATCTCTACTAGGAAATGCAGTAAGTTCATTTCATAGACCAAGAAGGTCATATTCTTTGTGGTCACTTCTCACATTAAGAAGAAGGTTTCCACCACATCCGTGGCCTCTACACATAACCTCTCTTTGCAAAAAAATAAAGTGGAAGGGATCATGGAAGAGTACAGAGATATCTTCTCCTCACCCACCAGGGTACCGACACACTGCTATGTCAAGCATCTAATTGATCTAGCCCCCATTTCACCTCTTCCTAATGGACCAGTCTATCATCACTCATTGATGGAAAATGAAAAAATCAAGTGTCAGATCCAAGAGTTTCTTCAAAAGGGGAACATCAAACCCAACTCCTCCCCTTGAGGAAGCTTGATTTTACTGGTGCTGAAGAAGGATGGGACCTGGTGACTCTGCATTGATTACAGAGCATTGAAAAAAATCATAGTTAGAAATCGATACCCAATTCCTAGGATTGATGACCTTCTTGACCAACTCAAGGGGGAAAATTTCTTTACAAGTATTGACCTAAATTCTGGCTACCACCAGGTTCCCATCCAACCAACTAATGTCTGGAAGACAACTTTCAAATCTAAAGAAGGTCTCTTCAAATGGTTGGTCATTCCCTTTGGCCTAACAAATGCAACAACCACTTTTATGAGGTTGATGGATGATGTATTGAGACCTTTCACCAACTCGTTTGTGGTGGTATATTTGGATGACATCCTCATATTCAATAGAACTTGGGAGGAGCACATGCGGTATATTCAATAGGTTTTGAGCACTATGTGGAAGCAGAAGCTATATGCCAACTTGGAAAAATGTTCCTCTGGCATGAACAAGGTCCAATACCTAGGCTACATTTTTGATGAGCATGGGGTACATGTTGATCCCACTACGATCCAAGTCATATATGACTGGACAACCCCGACCACACTAATCGAGCTTCAAATATTCTTGGGACTGGCCAAATTATACCAATGGTTCATGTTAGGATTCTCCCATATTGCATGGGACCTTAGCCATGCGACCAAGGGTGGTGACAGGGTAAATTTTGTGTGGTGTAAGGAACAACAATGAGCATTTGATGATCTGAAGCATCACTTGTGCTAAACTCCAATACTCTCCTTGCCTAATATGCAACAACCGTTCGATATTGAGACTGATGCATCTGAATAAGATGTAGGTGAGTTTCTCACTCAACATGATCATCCAATGGCATACCACAGTGAGACACTCTCAGATACTGTCCAAAAATACCCCACCTATGACATGGAAATGTATTCCATTGTACAAGCCTGTCATCAATGGAAACATTACATTTCTGGAAAGGAGACGATCATCCACATTGACCACAAGCCTCTGCAGTTCATACAAACATAGGGGAAGTTGTAGAATGACCGCCATCAGAAGTGGTACACCTACCTGCAACAGTTCCATATCAACATCAAGTATAAGACAGGAAGAAAAAATCATGTCACTAACTTCCTTAGTCGACCTCTCGTGGCTGCACTCACCACTGTGCTCCATTCCTATGGACATGAGGCATTGGAGTGGCCCCAACTTTATCAACAAGATTCGAACTTTGCCAACACCTATCAAATCTTGGGTACATGCACGGTTGTCACTAATTTTCATATTCAGGACGGACTGTTTTTCCATTTGGGCCATCTCTGTGTTCCTGCAAGCGAGCGTGAAAAGATGATTTGGGAAGCCCACTACAGTCGGTGTTGATACTGAGAGGGGGTGAATCAATATCAATTACAATTTAAAACCTTTTTCAACTTATACTTAAACCATTCAATTATATCCAATGATCAATGAATAATAGTATAAGAGTTACACCAATACACCATAATACACCATGCACAATATATGAGAAAGAATCAATAGTTATTGTTCAAGGGAAGTAATGACTTCCAAAGGTAGATACATATTCCAAATGTAAAGGGAGGGATAAACATACAAGAGGAAGATACAATCCTCCAATATCAAGAGAGGGTTGACCTCTCCATCCTTTCCCCTTCCTTCCACCCAAGAATATATGAGAGATAATAAAACTTTACATTGAATCATCACCATCAACCAACCATCACATAGAACCTGATAATGCTTCCTGAGAATTCTTCAATTTCTGTATTTATTCAATTATTGGAATACTCGGATCCTGTATATAATATTACTCAATGTATTGTCTGAAACTTCTCCAATTTTCACTCCTTGAATCCTCCCCAAAAAGAAGTTATAGAGAGAATGGTAGACCTTGTTCAATTCTGGTTTATTCAAGAGAGAGAACTTGTACATAATGCCCCACACTAAATATTTAACATAAGATTCTAAAACTCACACAAAAGAAACTAAACTCCATATTATTTCCAATGAAATTGGTTCCACTTCATTTTTATTTTTTATGAAGACGTTATGACTGTTTTACTCGGAACACCTATTTATTGACTAGCTTCAAGACTGGTAAAAAACCCTATCTTCCACAGAGTGTATCTCCATAATTATAGTGAATCAAGAGCTAAATTTTTTACCACAAGTACCTTGTTATGTCTTCTCAATACCATATCAATTTCACCATCTGAATCATTCTAGAAAAAAAGTTATATGGAAAATGGTAAGATGACCTGTAAATAACATACCTTAGAACACATCACCAAAAGACTTCATCCTCCCTTGAAATCCGGCCTTCTTTACTTCTGATTTCTTCTGAAATTAGACTTGTGTATCAAATGAATGTATAATGATATGTATTTATACCATTTATGTCACTTCCTTTTAACATTAGGGCCGACCTAACACTTCCTTATTTTGTAATTCTTTTCTTTAATTATCTTCAGGGCCTACATGTACTTCCTTCTTCAATTAAATTTTTCATCTTCAAAAATTCATTTCTCCTCAACCATGAGGATCCACGTGACGTTCCACATACCACCATAAAAAACATGATGTATACTATC
>ML778867.1:227058-248279 GCA_009831015.1 Picea engelmannii | reverse complement strand
ATGAGTCATCTCCAAATGCAACATTGCCACCCTTTCTCTTCAAGCTGATGAATTTGTCTTGATCCCCAGTCATGTGTGAAGAACATCCACTGTCTATGTACCATTCATCTTCTTCTTTACATTCTTCAGCGGTTAATGCTATTCGAAAATCTTCATTGTTTGGAATCTCTTTCCTTCTCCATATTGTGGTTGGAATAGGTACATCTTCATTCATATATCTGCAATCTCATGCTTTGTGACCAATATAATTACATTTGTAGCATACAATATTTTTGTCCATCAATGGGGAAAATGAATTATAAATTCTGTTGACAAATCCACAATTATTTCCATATCTTCTATTTACACCATTCATGTTTCTTGCGTATTTGTTACTTTCATTGATTCTACAATTAATTTCCTTATGTCCAAAATTTTTGCAAGTATAACAATGACCAAGAAAGAAATTTTGATATCTAGGAGTAAGTGACCTTCTTTGTGATGTAGTCCATCTGGGTTCATGATCTACTCTTCTGTAGTTTCCTTCATACTGATTGAAGCTTCTTTGATTCCTAAAGGTAGGAGGTCTTCTTGGATATTAATCTCTTTTGTAATCATTCCTTCTTTCTGGTATCCTGGTCCACTTCTCATCGACTGTCTGTGTAGCTCTTTCTTCAACCTTCTTGTTGGTATTTGCATCTTCTTTGTATGAAGTTTCACCCATGCATCCATGATGTGTTAAGTCTTTTGGAACTTGAGAGTTTATTAAGATCTTCCTAAATGAGACAACGTCTTGTTCAAGTTTCTCACAATCTTCTTATTTCTTCATCATTTGGACATTCTTTACTTCTCCTATTCTTCTTGCTTCTTCGAGTAGAGTTTTCAAGGAAATGGTTTCTTCTCTTAGTTTCTCAAAGTATTCTAATTGTTTCTTCAAGCTTACAAATGTATTTTTACAACTACCCAATTCACTTCTTAGTTTTCTATGCGTGTCTTTGAGCTTGCTATTTTCAATCTCAACATGCTTCAATTTTTTAAGATTCTCATCTTCTTGTTGAATCACTTATGCTTCATGATTTTCTTCTTCTTCATTGAAATTTTCTTCTTCAATGTTATCTCTTTCAATCCTTAGATGAGGACATTCAAATTCAACATGTCCTACTCCTTCACAATTAAAGCAAAAGAACTGACCTCTATTTGCTTCTTTGAAATCTGAGATGTTGTAATTTGCTTCAACTTCTTATTTTTCTTTTGCTTCTTCCCTTGCATAAAGGTCTTGTATCTTGTACCAAATATATTTTGATGATGCACATGATCCCACATTGGATTTCACTGAATCTGTTAATCCATCCAGGATGGTATCTATTGCCAATTTGTTGTTCCTTTT
Organism: Picea engelmannii; assembly: GCA_009831015.1. NCBI lineage: Eukaryota > Viridiplantae > Streptophyta > Pinopsida > Pinales > Pinaceae > Picea > Picea engelmannii. The sequence continues at coordinate 246,913 of ML778867.1, read as the reverse complement.
TGCTTCCTTCTGAGCTGCAGTCTTTGGTTTCTTCAAAGAAATGTATCCTAAAGAAACTGAGAACCAAACATCTGCCCCAAGATATTTCAAGTAAGTTTCCATTCTATTACTCCAGTATTCAAAATTTCTTCCATCAAAAGGTGGAATCCCATTTGGAATTTTGTCTTCCATTTCTTCTCAGGTTCTTCCTTCTAGTGGTTAAACTGTATTGAAGGTAACCCGCTCTGATACCAATTGTTGATACTGAGAGGGGGGTGAATCAGTATAAAGTACAATTTAAAACCTTTTTCAACTTATAGTTAAAACATTCAATTATATCCAATGAGCAATGAACAATAGTATAATATTTACACCAATACACCACAATACACCATGCACAATATATGAGAAATAATCAATAGTTATTGTTCAAGGGAAGTAATGACTTCCAAAGGTAGCTACAACTTCCAAATGTAAAGGGAGGGATAAACATACAAGAGGAAGATACAATCCTCCAATATCAAGAGAGGGTTGACCTGTCCATCCTTTCCCCTTCCTTCCACCCAATAATATATGAGAGATAATAAAACTTTACATTAAATCATCACCATCAACCAACCATCACATAGAACCTGATAATGCTTCCTGAGACTTCTTCAATTTCTACAATTCTTCAATTCTTGGAATAATTTGATCCCATAGATAATATTACTCAATGTATTCTCTGAAAATTCTCCAAGTTTCACTCCTTGAATCCTCCCCAAAAAGAATGGTAGACCTTGTTCAATTCTGGTTTATTCAGGAGAGCGAACTTGTACAAAATGCCCCGCGCTCAATATTTAACATCATATTCTGAAACTCGCACACAAGAAACTAAATTTCATACTATTTACAATGAAATTGGTCCCACTTCATTTGGAATTTATATGAAGACGTTGTGATTATTTTATGCGAAACACCTGTTTATTGACTAGCTTCAAGATTGGTCAAAAACCCTATCTTCCACAGAGTGTATCTCCATAATTATAGAAAATCAAGAGATGAAAATTTTACCACATGTACCTTGATATGTCTTCTCAATACCATAGCAATTTCCCCATTTGAATCGTTCTAGAAAATTTTTTTATATCGAAAATGGTAAGATGAGCTGTAAATAACATACCTTAGAACACATCACCAAAAGACTTCATCCTCCCTTGAAATCCGACCTTCTTTACTTCTGATTTCCTTTTAAATTAGACTTGAGTATCAAATGAATGTATAATGATATGTATTTATACCATTTATGTCACTTCCTTTTAACATTAGGGTCAACCTAACACTTTCTTATTTTGTAATTCTTTTCTTTAATTATCTTCAAGGCCTACATGTACTTCCTTCTTCTATTCACTTTGTCATCTTCAAATTTTTTTTTCTCCTCAACCATGAGGATCCACGTGACGTGCCACATACCACTGGAAACAACATGATGTATACTCTCCATCCATGGGTGTTGTATCTGCATGTGCATTGTCCTTCATGTCCAAATACCTACATCAATCTTGCGGTCCAAAACCCATGAATAGGGTTGACATCAATGACAACAACCAATATTCCAATAGTCGGATGGCATAAAATTTTTTCATGGAGAAAACTGTGGCCATTCTCCAAAAACATTTTTATTGGCCAAAAATTTGATAGGACGTCAACAAGTATACCGAATCTTGCATTTCTTGTGCCATTGCCAAGCCAACCATCAAGAAGAAAAGATTACACACCCCTCTTCCTACCCCCAAGAAGCCTTGGGAATCCATATCGATGGATTACATGTTTGGAATTCCATCCACCAAGCATGGAAATGATTGTGTATTTGTGGTCGTTGATCAATTTTCTAAGATATCCATCCTCATATCCTGCAAGAAGAACATCACAATGATAGATACTACAAAGCTCTTCTTTGAACGGGTGTGGGTCCATTTTGGGATACCAAATACCATCATCTCCGACCGGGACATCAGGTTCCTCAACACATTTTGGTCGAGTCTCTGGTCACTCTTGGACACCAATCTCACTAAATCCATTGCTTTCCACCCCCAAACAGACGACCAAACATATGTTGTCAATTAGATGATTGTGCACTTTCTACACATGTACAACTATAAGCATTTGCATACATGGGATGAGAGTCTCCCCTATTTTCAACACAATTACAACAGGGATCTCCATAGCTCCACCGAACATAGCCCATTTCAAGTGGGACTGGGATTCCAACCCTTGGGTCCCATTGATGTTGGAATACCTTTGGAAACAACACAGACAAAATCTTCCCATGTACAATTTGAGACTGAAAAATCCACCATATTCATTGAGCAGATTCAACACATATGCTAATAGGTCCATGAGATTTTAAAGAAAGCCAATGCTAAGTACAAGTAGTGCCATGATCAACATAGGGTACCGCACTAGTTTGAGGTTGGAGATAAGGTTTGGTCACATTTGTAGAAAGACCATCTTACAAGGCCCCATAGAAATCTACACCCACTTATCTATGGGCCTTACACCATCACCAAGACTGTGGGTAGCAATGATTTTGAGATCAACACTCCACCCTTCCTTGGCTTGCACCTAGTGTTCAATGTGGACCTCCTTCAGCCATATTTTCCACCATTATTGGACACCTCAGAGATCATAGAACAAATGTCAAAAATAGATGTCAACCCTGACTGCATGGAACAAGCATCCATTGATCAGATAGTGGACACACAGGTCAAGGACACTCACCAACAGAGGATCCAACTTTATCAGGTTGTCAAGGCAGGGCAACTCCTACACCAAGGAAAGTGGCCCACTTGGAGCTAAATTTAGTGTAAGTTTCCTCACCTAATGGGGGAACTCAATGCAATAGAGACCATTTCTTCCTAAGGGGGGAGGACTGATCTAGATGGATATTGGTGGCTACCCACCTATTCCAACTGGCTCCTTTTGACAATTTGTAGTTCAACATGTTCTTCTGTACTTATTTGTAATTATGGGTTCTACACTTATGAGGCTATCTGAAGCCCTACACATCCTCCAGGTGGGTACTGGTGGCCTCCCACCTAATCCAACTGGATTATTTTTTATTTTTTCATGTCATCACATCTTGGTATACTTCTAGGGCTGTTTTAGGGCCCTAAATAATGTTTTTTTTTCCTTTCCACAGTCAAACTGTAGATGAAGTCAAGTTTGATGGTGTAATGTGTAGTTATCTAAAATACATTTCCAACGAGATATCACGCACCTAAAACAGAGGTCGTATGCAAAAGTTATGACCCCGAGAAGTTGAGGTACCAACTTACCCATAGGGGCCCACATAACTTTTGGCGTTTCATCTCCTAGGGTTAGGTTTTTGGATGTCCAGGGTTTTGGAATTCATGAGTAATATTAAAAAGGCCTCTGGAGCCTCATTGTAATCATTCTTCTCAGATGGATGCGCATAGAAGCCACATCTCTTATTAGAGATAGCTACCACCATTCGAGCAAGTGTTTTAGTTCTGCAGTTTTACAGTTTCAACCTATTTCATTTATTCAATAGAATATATTGTTCACTGGATATATGTGTTATTATTCATATCTCTGTGTTTATTGTATTCATTCTATTCATCAGTTTGTCCTGCTCCTAAATCTAGATCAACACCATTCTCATGCTCCCCCTGTGACCATCACTCCACATCAATGTTTCTATCTCTCCCCCTTTGACATCAATGGAAAAGGGTATCTCCCTCTCTAGGGTTGCTCCCTCTAAATGGGTTTTTCCTTGGGGATTCTCTCCCTATATTCACTCTTATAATCTCTTCTTTGAATATTTCTCTCCCTTTGACTTCTCTGCAAGATGTTGTGTAGATCAAATATAGGTGTTCTTATACCTGCTTCCTTTTGGAATTTTTTGCATTAGCGCTTCCTCTTGTAAATTACTGACATATATATAATCATTCAAATTTTAAGCATTAAAATATTTCATTATAAAAAACATCCAATTGTCTCTGAATTAGTCTCTGAACCAATATGTCATGAAATCATGCTCTCATCCACTAACATATATCTATCCAATCTTGACAAGTGTCTTATGAATCCATCCATGTTCATGACTTTGCTACTCAACTATCCACAATGCTAACCGATCTATCACTTCACTATTATCAATACTTCTCTGAATTTGTTGCAACTGATCATCACATACCTGCATCTCAAACTGAAACAATTATTCCCACTGGTCTACTCAACTGCAAATTAAACTCTACAAATTTGCAATGAATATATTCCTACCTGACTATGTCCTCTATGAATATCTCTGTCATCAAACCACTCTGAAACAATTCATGATATCTGAAGGATAGATCTTTGAACTATAACAGTTGCTGCATAGACTCCCCCTGTTCAATATTCATATTACCTAGGAATCTCCAAGCTGGATGGCTCAAAAAAATATATGCTATGATGCAGAGTAATATTCCTTTTCATCCTCTTCCTGAAATATGACATCTTTCTCTTTTCCTCTCGATTCATCATGATTTTGTGTTGTTTCACATCTTGTGAGTACTATCTCTAGGACTTGGTTTTCATTCACCTTTTCTTCTTGGTTTTCATTTTTTCTCAAAACCTTCCTGTATGTGACATCTTCCTTTTTGCTTGTAGATTTATCCTGATCTTGTACTACTGCAAATACTGAGAGTATGACTTCTGGGTGTCCTTCATTCATATATTCTTCTCTTACCTGTTCTTGTTTTCTTTTCCAGATATTCTTATATCTGATATCAATGTTCTCTCTTATAGAGGTATCCATCATGTTTCATAATCATGAGCTATATGTCCATAAGTGTGGCATTTGTAGGATTCTACTTCATTGCTCAATGAACCAAAACTATTTTGGTTTCTACTATATGATTCATAATATTTTTTGGGATAACTATTATTTAAGTAACCTACATAGTTGCTTCTGTTCTTGGCATACGCTCTGCAATTTACAACTTTATGTCCAAAATTAGCACAATTAAAACAATGACCATAAAATAATCTTTGATACTTGGGAATAGATAATCTTGTTTGTGATGCACTCCTTCTGAATTTTTCTTCTTGTGTCTTCTTTCCTTCTAGAATGTTCTTCTTTGGGGGAATGCATTCTTCCTTCTTGAAATAATCTTTGACAATCTATGCATAGCTTCTTTGTTTTGCTTCTTGTTCTGTTGTCTTGGAGCTCGACCCTTTCTCAATATGTACTTGATTGTATCCTAGTCTGGATCTATCATCTGATGATCTTTGAATGCTGATGATTTGATCCAATATTCTGGTGCTCTTCTGTTGCATATATTTCTTCTAAAGATATTTCGTTAAAGAGACTACTTTTGCTTCCAAGATTCCAATCATTTTCTCTTTTTCTTCTAAATGATTTCTAAGAATTTCCTCAATTCTTCTATCTTCTTCTATTTGAATTTTTAGACTCGTGATCATCTGCCCTAGTTCTTCAGAGTTGGAATTCTGAGATCCCTCTTTCATTTTTAACTCCGCCTTTAGTGACTTGTTTTTCTTTCTTTCCTTCCTGAGTTCTTCTAATGCATTGATTATCTCTGTTCTAAGATCAAATTCACCTTCTTCTTTAGAGTCATATTCTAATGCCATGAAGAGTATTTTTTCATAATCATTGTCACTTTTATTGTCCTCCTTGTCTAATGAGGAACTGTCTTATTTTGAGTAGAAACATTTCTTGAAGAATTTCTTATTTTTATTCTCTTGTTTCCCTTTTGAAATTTCTTTTCCCTTTTAGAAACTTATTCTTCTTCACTGTCTTTATTCCCGTGAGGAAATTTAGGCGAAAAATGATGAATACCACCACAATTAAAACATTTCAATGGAAGCAAAACTTTATACTTTCTGGTTCCTTTATGCAATTTTCTTATGAAGTTAGCCATCTCTTCATCTTCGTCTGAATCATCACTGCAGTTGCAGCTTGGTTTTGACTTTTACTTTTGATTCTTCTTTGTCTTCTTGGATTCCTTGAAAGTTGCTTCCTTTGTGATTGGGTTTTCGTATTCTGTTCTCATTTCATATGCTGTAAATATTCCATATAACTCGTCCATACCTAATGTATCGAGATTTGATATTTCTTCTAAGGATGATATTTTAGAGTCAAATCTCATAGGAATAAACCTCAATACCTTTTGAACAACCAATGAGTCATCAAATTTTACTCCCAATCCTTTAATAGTGTTGACTACTTCGTCAACTCACAGAAGGTAGGCTGCAATGTCTTCATCTTCCTTCATCTTCAACTGTTCAAAATTAGCTTTAAAAATTTGAAGCTTATCTCCCTTTACCTTGGCATCTCCTTCATAAATCTTTTGGATTTTATCCAAAAGATCCTTTGCACTATCACAATGCATAACTTTGACAAAAAATGAATCAACTAAGCTACTCATAATAGTACCTTTAGCCTTTGTGTTTTTTTCACTGAGCTTCTTTCCATCTCTGTTGGTTGGGGGAGTGGATGGTGTTGTATACCCATCTACTACTGGTTTCTAAACGTTGAATCCTTATTCCTATAAAAATGTTTTGATCCTTTTATTCCATAAGGTACAGTTCTACCCATCAAACCTTGGTGCTCCAATCTTAGCGTATTCCATGATCTTCTTTCGGTGGTTAAAATTCTTCCTGAAGGATCGACTCTGATACCAATTGTTGGAATGCTGAGAGGGGGGGTGAATCAATATTAATATTTTTATTTCTTTAACCACAATATAAATATTCAATGACATTCAATCATCATTCAATATAGCATCAATACCATAAATCGATGCATAAACAACACATAAACATAGTACACCAAAGTTTTATGTGGAAACCCAATGCGGGAAAAAACCACATAATACTTTTCTTATTTTTCAAAGAGTACATTCATTGGAAGCACCGACTTCCTACTTCTCCAGCTACAACTAGAAGGAGGCTCCAATCCCCTATTTACAGGCTATAACCTAAAGGAAGCTCCAACTCCCTAATTTACCAGCTCCAATCGAAAGGATGCTACAACCCCCTTTCCTTGCCCCGTCCAACCACCCTGAAATATAACTGTAGACAACCCTGTCACTACCTCTACTATTGTAACTAATAACTTGTTGTTGTTGCAACTTCTGATATGTCTATTGCTGCTACTTCTGATATCAATATCTCATCAAGAATGCAACCACACACACCTCATACCATAATCCACAAAAGAGTTCTTCAAATCAAGTGCTCATAACTCACTGAGACATACTTGTTCTTGATTTCTTCAGAATAAATCTCTAACACACTCAGGAAGACATACCTTTACCCTGAAGTTGAACTGAGTTCTTGATCCCTGATCTTCTTGGATTGTTTCTCACAGGTCCACGACCGTGTGTACTTTATTCCCGTGGGTATATTCTCTTTTCCTCATTGCAGCCCATGGTTGTCCATGCTTTTCCTCCTAAAACTTGCGAATATACTCAAGGAATTCCTGTATGAAACCCCTTCTCCTTACTCCAGGCTCCTTAAAAATTATTACTTCACTTGAATTCTCTGTCTTCGACTCACTGCCTCAGATTTCCAGCCTCTATTCTCAGAAGTGAATACATAGAAGTGATTTGCAATGGACTCTTATCTGTGTTATATAAGACAAATTTCTTAATGACATGCAACTCACATGCAATAATTAATTATCCCTGCAATAATTAATTATCTTTTGTTTATTTCCACTTTACTTCTACATGCAACTTGGTTTAAGAGTTGACAACAATGACAACCAATATTCCAACATCTAAACTTGGGCTCTTCTTTTTCGATAATGGCATGCAATAATTAATTATCCCTGCCATAATTAATTATCCCTGCAATAATTAATTATCCTTTCAATAATTAATTAATCTTTTTCGATAATTAATTAATCCTTTCAATAATTAATCTTTCAATAATCAATTAATATTTTTGCAACCAATTTCACTGGTGAAGCTTCTTGATGACCTTCTAGAAGCTTCTAGAATATTCTTGAGGGTCCTCCAAATTCACAGGCCATATCTCCTCAACCGTGAGGAACTACATGGCATACCATATAATAGGAAATGGCATGATGCATACTATCTTGCTGGAAAACCACTCTAAGACCATCAAAGGCCTTTCAACTTCATCAGATATAATATTCTTGAATAACTTGAAATATTTCCACATAAATATCGATATTTCCTTGGGACTCAAGGTCCTCTATTCCTCACAGGGACCTCCCAGACATCACGACACTCACACAACCCGGTAAACAAAGTTTTTGTCCATATCCCACAAAATTTCCTCCAAAGGTGCAAGATCCTCAGGGGCACATGCTGTACACACTTATTCAAATTCACATTTTAATAGGTTAAACAATGGAAACAACAAGCATATCCCAATTAATCAGGGGTTCCATTCATTGATTATAAGCATTCAAATTTCCCATTTAAATAAAAAAATTACATAATTACATCATTCATGCACAGTTAAACATATCGAATTATATACTTATATGATCATAGAAATGTCCACAACCAACTGACTAAGAGAGGACATATTTCCTCCCAACCTTAGGCCATACTGTAGAGTGTCTTCCTACAGTACGCCACCCCCATGCTAGGCCATAATACCATAAGGTAAATGATTCAATTGGTTTCCAAGCTTAGGATGATACAAGAAGGTTACTCTCCTTCCTCCACTGTCAACAACAAAAGTTCCCCCCTTCCCACTAAGATCAGGGTCTCTACAGGTTTATCAAGTAGTTTATCAATTGTATTTCCTCTACAAAAGGGAGTCCCTTCACTAATATACAGTCCCTTGACAACCTCCCCTTACTAGTGTTGGTTTCTATCTAGTAAGTATTAAACTATAGCCCTCTTTTTCTCCAGTTTGGACCTGAGTCTTCTCTGTTTCAGGGTGATAATCATAGGATTGGGCGAGCTTCCTATTTTCTTCAAGGAAATATCTCCTCTCTCTTCTCTCCTTCAATATGCACCAATTAACACCTCCGTTCACTATGCTCTTATCCTATGAACTCATCACTCTTTAACTCTTTCTCATAGTGTTATTATATTGGTTGTGTGCTCTATTCTTTTGATGCCACTTTCAGTGACTAACTAATTTTACTCTCATATTTTATTTTATGTGTGTGTGCATGTCCTGATATACTTTCCATATGTTTCTCCCTATTTGTTCTCTAGTGGTGTTTCTTCACCTTTGGCCTCTTTTTCATCCAATCCTCTTGGGATTCCTCTAGCTTCCTGTAGATGAAACCCATAGCCTGCAATTCCTATCCTAAAGGGTAAAATTTGTGGTGTCGTCTTCATCAGGTCATCCAATCAACACTTTTCTTCTCCAAGAGACCAAACCGTCAACTGTTATTAACTACCCCAACTACTAGTCTTTTTCCTCATAATATCTCACGTGGTTCCATATAGGTCTGGTATGCTCGTAGGTGAATGTTTATACCTTTCAAGAATAAGATGGCTTGTTAAACAAGCTTCATGTTTTCTTCATAAAAACATCTCATCTCCACCTTACCCAACCACTCAATCAATTCCTGCTTAATCAATTCCCACTTGTGTATCATGGCCAGTAATTTCAAGGCTATTCCCTCTAAGTCAGTTGTTTGGTGTCTTTCATTAATCAAAACATGAATACAATATTCATAAGCACATCATATGAAGTATTAAGCATAATCACAATTGTGGGGGAAAACATGGTGTTACATTCCCCTCCTCCTTCAAGAAACATCATCCTCGATGTTTAAAGCACCATGTATGTAAAATTATAGAGAAAAAAAATGGGTATGCCAATCTCATGGCATCTTCCATCTCCCATGTAGATTCATATGCCCCAAAGTGCTTCCATTTCACCTTGACCTGCACAATGGCTTGGTTCTAGAGCATTGTTTCTCTCTTGTCCACGATGCATTGAGGTTCAAGCTATAATTCTCCCTCTGGTTCCACCTGTATCACAGTCCAATCAATGAAATGATTAGAGTCATTAACATATTTCCTTAACAAAGACACATGGAACACATTACGAGCTCTAACAATAGGTAGTAAAGCAAGTTTGTATTCTACTGTACCCACTCTTTTGAGGACTTCAAATGGTCCACAATATCAAGGTGCCAACTTAGCATACATTTCCATTCTTAGGGAAATTATCTTTGGTTTCACTCGGAGATACACATGAGCTCCCACTTTGAACTCTCAATGACTTCTCTTTCTATCCACATAGCTCTTTTTTCTGTCTTGGGAAACTTTTAGATTTTGTCTTATCTTAATCATTGCATGTTCCATATCCTTCAATAATTCTGGTCCAAGGGTGATTCTATCCATTGGAATGTCCCAATTGATTGGATCTCTACAATTTCTTCCATACATAACCTCAAACATACTCATCTTCAATGATTACCGATAACTATTATTATAGGAAAACTCTACCAGAGGTAGATACTCTTCCCATTTCTTGGGCTGATGCATGACATGCATCCTCAACATATCCTCTAGCACTCTATTCACTCTTTCAGTATGAACATCTTTTCAAGGATGGTAGGCTGTGATAAACATCAACTATGTTCCCAATCCTTCAAACAAGATTTTTCAAAAAATTTAGGTGAACTTGGAATCTCTATCCGAGATTATGTTCTTGGGAAAACCATGTGGTTGAAAAATCTCCTTAATAAAAATGTTAGGAATGTCTATGGAATTAAAATTAGATTTAATGGGGATGAAGTGAGCTGTCATACTCAACTTATCCACCACAACCATGATCACATCATGTTTCCTGACTGTATTTGGTAGACTAGCAATAAAATCCATGGAAATCGTCTCCCATTTCCACTTTGGAATTTTCAAATCCTTCAATAGCCCAACATGATGCTTGTGCTCAACCTTCACCTGTTGGAACTATAAACATTTTGCAATGTATTCAACAATGTCTTGCTTCATATTTCACCAATAGAAAATTTGTCTGATGACTATCACCATTTTTTGGTAACTAGGATGGCCTACATAAGGTCTTCGATGGAACTCATCCATAAGAAAATGCCTCAAATATGTTGAGTTAGGCACATACAACCATTGTTATATGAAAACAAATTATCAGCTCTAAGATGATATCCTTTGTATTTATTTTCCATGATTTCTTGTTGCAACCCTTTTATGACTTGATTAAAGAACTCGTCTTCTTGCAAGAGGGTTTTAATCCTATGCTTGATATCAAACTCCCCTACACTTGATACTGCTAAGTTTATAGTCTGCACAAGTCAAATAAGTGCATCTTCCACTTTTTTTTCCTTTCCTTTTATGTGTTTGATTTCAAAATCAAGCTCGCTGATCAGTGCCATCCACTTGACCTGTTTGGAATTCAACCTTGTCTAGTTGAATAGGTACTTCAAACCACAATGTACTGTCATTAAGACATACCTCCTCCCGATCAAGTAATGTCTCCACATATTTAATGCATGCACAATTGCTACAATATCTATATCATGGGCGACATAATTTTTCTCATGCTCATTCAACTTTCGAGATTCATAGAAAATTACTTGTCCGTATTGCATGAGTAATCCTCCTAGTCATTCCTTGCAAGCATCAATGAAAACCAAAAAATAATTTCGAGGGTCTGCAATATTTAGAACAAGGGCATTGGTTAGAAGATGCTTAAGCTTCTAGAAGCTATCTTCACACTTTAGTGACCATACAAATATCTTCCCCTTTCTTTGCAATTAAGTAATGGGATTTGTTGGCCCTCGACCAAGTTTTGTGGAAACATTGGTCATGTTTGATCATTTTTGGGACTTCGATAGGCTGGTCAAAGACGGAGCGCCCAGGCGAAGCGGAGATCATGGGATCTCACCCTTTTTGCGGGCTTTTGGGTTTTAGGGTTTATGTAACAGGTATGGGATGTCGACCCATGGGTTTTGACCATGTTTAGGCCCTTTTGTAAGGTATAAATAAGTATCTAGGCGATGTAAGAAGTAGACCTAGAAATTCGATGGATTAGTGCTAATGTTAGCTATGTGAAAGAATATGTGTTAAGGCTTGCAGAGCTAAGTGCAAATGTTTTGTAAGTACTTTGTGCGCAGACTGTGTAAGGCTTTGTGCTTTGATCTCTCGGGGAAGGAGGATCTGGCGAGGTGCGCACAGATCTCCTGTCCTATGCAGAGTTGGATTTGTGGCTTGGTGCTTGTAAGGAGATTGAAGATACTAATAAAGAAGAGAAGAAGAGTTGGTGGACATAGCCCCACACTGGAGTGAACCACGTATATCCTGTGTTGATGTGCATTGTGCAATGTTTCTTATGTTGTTTATGTATTTATCTTCTTAGTGCACTGATCTTGATGTGTAATAGATAGATCTACTGATGCGTAGTGCTTTAGGTATGAATGAATGTTAGATATTCTTAGATTTTATGTGATAAATGGTTATATGTACTTAGATATTGATTAATACTGTGCTGTTATGTAATCAGGGTTTGACCTGCGATGTGAGTAAGGGTTAAAGACTAACGAATGTTAATTGCTAAGTGATCTGTTAAGTATTGTGATCACAGATCTGTGTCCCAGCTAGGTTGCAGACACTTGATTCCTGCAACCCCCCCTGCCTCTACCTCGGGTGAGACTTCATCTGCTTCACAGGTGTTTCTGAAAGGGTCGGTAGTTAGGGATTTTTTGGTGTGCTATTGAAGCGTTGAATCCTGGGTCTAGCCCTGTGCCAACAAATGTTTCCTTTGCCGGGACGTGAAACTATGATTGCTGGGAATTGAAGAAAAGAGAAACCTCCGTTGCTTAGATCTATTGCTGTAGTGCGCAGTATTCTACTTGAATTGCGAAGCTCTGTGATAAGAGAAGGAAGCTTGATCTTAAGAAATATGTAAGATATTAAAGCTTTGTGCTCTGCTAAAGGTAAGATAAGTGGAATTTGTTTCTTCAAAAGTATGGATCTAGGTATGTTTGATAGATTTGGTCCTAGTCTCAAAACTAGGGAATAGTTAGAAGAAAGAAGATTTGATATGAATAGATTTGATAGAAATAGTGAAAGATATGTTATTCCTATGCATAGAAAGAAATTTTGGACTGACAAGTGGATGCAAAACCCTAGAAAGAATTTTTGAAGATTGCAGGTCCATCACTGTGATTCCAGTGCCCAGTACAAGAAAGGCTGGGGATTGTTTAAGAGAAAGAGAGGATTGACACTTTGTTATAGTTGCAGAAGATCGGGACATATTGCTAAGGAATGCCTTGGTAGAGGTCCTATTTGTCTTTGTTGTAAAGTTGTTGGTCACGAGGTTTTGTATTTCCCTAGAATGATTGCTAAAGTAGAAAAGATGAACTTGAGACAAGAAAACCATGATGAAGGTCAAGAAACTAAGGATATGTTAGAGAATTAGACAGAATCAAAGACTATGTTATTACAGCTGAAAGAAACATTGAATGATCATAGAGACAAAAGTTTACCAGAGATCTTAAAAGAAAAGCAGTGCATAGAAACAAGAATAGGAGACTTCAACATAGACTGTGTCTTGGATGAGGAAACACAGGTGAACATTATGCTAGAAAGCACTTGGGAAATTTTGGGAAAGCTTGCTATGATTCCTTCATTAGGAGGGATAGGCTTGTTTAAAGGAAACATGATAACCCTATGTGGAAGACTTACTCATGTACCTATGAGTTCTCATGGAGCATCGACTGAAGAAGACTTTGAGGTCATTAAGTTTGTTGCGAACAACACTCCTTTTTCACTTTCGTTAGGAAATACTTGGATTGAGGAAGATCAGATCCAGAGGAAAGTAGAAGAGGAAGCCATAGAACAAAAAAAGCGAGAATTAAGGGACTTCATAGCCGAGAAAATAGAGCGAATAGTACAAGAACAAGAGGACAAGTCCAAGAAAATGAGGGCCAGATACTTACCTGTTAAAGTTGAAAGAACACAAGAAGTCTTACAGAACCTATCCATGTAGGAGAGAAGAGAACCTACCCCAAAAGTAGTAAGAGAAGATATATTGCATGAAATTTTTTTGAGAGAACATCAACAGTGCGAAGTTACTATGCTAAGAGAAGATAAGAATACAAATGGAAAGAGGAATCCAGAAACTCAGATCACAGGAAAGAAGGCCAGAAAGCTCAATAAGAAGAAATAAAAGTTAGAAGGACTACATGAGGTTCCAATGAAGACTTCGCAGGAAACAATCTTGCAAAAATTCAACATTGCCAGAATAATAGAACAACGTAGAATGGCACTTCGGCACAATGAGGCTATATGAGCGTTGGAGGTGTCTCGACCATTAGAATGACACTCCAATTTGGCTAGAAACATAGTTATTACAGGAAATATCACCATGAGACCGTTAAGACTGCGCCATAACAGATGGAATCGTATTGATTAAGGCATTTCAACCCATTGGAGGAATCCGTTAAGCCGTTGGCTATTTAATCCATTGAATGCCTCACCAGGACCACTTTTTGCAAGCTGTGATTATCCGAGTGAACATAGAACTGATTTCTATTGCGCTGTGATTTTGAGACCTTGCCACCCATTTTGCTTACCTTGAGTATCAGTTTGCCTACTCGAGATATTTAAGCACGAGCGTGCATGTCGAGCGACCTTAGTGTAGTAGATAAGTCTGTAGAGGAGATCCTAATAGACCTTATGGCTGAGAAAGTTATGTCCGTAGGAGTACAAGACTCATCAACGCGAGGATTGCAAGCATCCCCTTCGACTGGACGTCAATCTGGGCCATCCCTAACTGCGACAGAGAAGAGAAGAAATCACCGCGACGACCTGGCTAACGCGAAGCTGATCCCATCGGTCTTGCCCGACTACATCCCACCTCTGTCTAGTGCAGTTAGTCATGACATCCTCTCACATGACTTCGAGTGCACACTCATCACTACGTACCTCCCGAAGGGGATACGCGCAGTTGAACCGCAGCTAGGACTGATCCCTGATCTTAAGCTCAATGAATTTAACCTAGGAGACATGAAGAATTATGCGCTGCTCGCACCGCATAGTTACTTGACAAAGACGACTGGGAGCAAGACAAAGATAGTCCCCCAACCGTGGATCAAGGAGATCACGCAGTCCACCATACTTAACGTCATGAAGATACCCCACTTCGATAGATATCAAGAGGTTAACGCGTGCATTAAACTCCTCTTGTCGTGCTACCATGGAGGTTATCTCTCATTAGACAGGCGCCTGACTGTGGATCCGACACTAATCCACATGATCACTGGATTGAGCATGCAGGGACTAGACCCTCACCAGTTCTATCCAGGGAAGGCCGTAGATCACTCCCTAGTGCAACGTATAAAGGAAACCTATGATGATGTGGAGAAGGCGTAGCGAGGCTACAAGGTAGCCTCCATCCAAGATGTCTCAATGCGCCTAGCTTGTCAGCTGATCGATGGCAATCTTGTCAGGAAGAACAAACTGACGCAAGTTACGGGGTTCGTAGTCGAGTTCACAGGGAAGTGCGTTGAAGGCATGCAGATGAATTGGGTGAGCTACCTCGTCAACGAGTTGGAGAAGGATTGCCACGAAGCGCAGGACCAAGGCTATGAATTCCACTTTAGCTGTTTACTCATTCTTATAGCATTTGTCGCTTGGGATATGTCGAAGGGAGTGACATTCCTTGAACTCAAGCCATTAGAACCACTAGCCGCGAGGTTCACCACCTTGTGGTATACAAGCGATATGGTGAAGTAGTGGCATTCGAATGCTATCTTCCATACTTACTACTTACAACTCATGCAGGCCATTGAATCCTTCCCCTGAATGAAGCCGAATACACTCCATAGGTTTAGACCACTCACAAAGTTCCACGCAGACTGACACTTCATATATATCACTGCGCGTGAGGACGAAAACAAGGAGGAGCTACAGTCTTACTATAAATTGACCGAGGAAGATATGGAGGAGATAACCAAGGAATGACATGCAAAATTCCTTGTACCAGTTGGATATGCAGAACTCTTCAACCCCGACCTCATCAAAAGTCTCGTGGTCACCAGGAATGAGTGGGATGGACTAAGCAGTGCTAAGAAAAATAAAAAGAAGGAATAATTTTAGGAGATAAACAACACATCGGAGGAAACTGCGCTTGATAGAGCACCCAGGCGAAGTGGAGATCGTGGGATCTCACCCTTTTTGTGGGACTTTTGGGTTTTAAGGTTTATGTAATAGGTATGGGATGTTGGCCCATGGGTTTTGCCCATGTTTAGGCCCTTTTGTAAGGTATAAATAAGTAGATAGGCGATGTAAGAAGTAGACCTAGAAATCCAATGGCTTAGTGCTAATGTTATCTATGTGCAAGAAGATGTGTTAAGGCTTGTAGAGCTAAGTGAAAATGTTTTGTAAGTACTTTGTGCATAGACCATGCAAGGCTTTGTGCTTTGATCTAACTTGAGGAAGGAGGATCTGGCGAGGTGCACACATATCTCCTGTCCTATGCGGAGTTGGCTTTGTGGCTTGGTGCTCGTAAGGAGATTGGAGAGACTAATAAATAAGAGAAGAAGTGTTGGTGGATGTAGCCCCACACTGGGGTGAACCACGTATATACTGTGTTGATGTGCTTTGCGCAATGTTTTTTATGTTGTTTATGTATTTATCTTCTTAGTGCACTAATATTGATGTGTAATAGATATATCTACTTATTATTAGTGCTTTAGGTATGAATGGATGTTAGATATACTCGGATGTTATGTGCTAAATTATTAGATGTACTTAGATCTTGATTAATACTGCGTTGTTCTGTAATCAGGGTTTGACTTGCAATGTGAATAAAGGTTAAAAACTAATGAATGTTAATTGCTAAGTTCTATGTTAAATATTGTGATCAAATATCTGTGTCCTAGATAATTTGCAGACACCTAAGTCTTGCAACCCCCCCTGCCTCTACCTCGGGTGAGATTTCATCTTCTTTGTAGGTGTTGCCGAAAGGGCCGGTAGTTAGGATTTTTTTGGTGCGCTGTTGAAGCGTTGAACCCTAGGTCTGGCCCTGTGCCAACAAGATTACCAATCTTGAATAATTCCTTTATGAACCTTCTGTAATATCTGTCCAACCCCATGAAGGATCTTACTTTTGTGACATTCCTATGGGCAGACCAATCTATGATTTCCTTTATCTTTTTGGGATGAACTGCCACTCCTTCTACTGAGATTACGTGGCCTAAATACTAGATTTATTTTTGAAAGAAATCACATTTATTGAAATTAGCGTACAATTAGTGTTATCTTAGCACCTGTAACACTATCCTGAGATGTTCCTCATATTATTCTTTAGTTTTGGAACACATCATAATATCATCCACAAACACCAGGATAAAATTGTCTAAATATTTGCTAAGCACATTATTCATCAAACAAATGAATGTGGCTAGTGCATCCGTGAGGCCACATGGACCACCAAAAACTCATAGTGCCCATACCTTGTTCTAAAGGTTGTCTTGTGGATATCCTCATCCTTGATTATGAATTGGTGATATCTTGACCTCAAATCAATTTTTGAGAAAGATACAACTCCTATGAGTTGGTCAAAGAGATCATTTATTCTAGGCAAAGGTTATTTGTTCTTGATGGTCATCTTGTTTAAATTCCTATAGTCAATGCATAGTCTCAAGGCACCATATTTCTTTGTTACAAACATGGTTGGTGCTCCTTATGGAGATACAATCGGCTCGATGTAACATTTATCCAACATTTCCTTCAATTGCACCTTCATCTCCACCAACTCTGGTGTTCTCATCCTGTAAGGAAATTTTGATGTTGGTACTGCTCTAGGAACAATATCTATTGAAATATAAATATCTCTTTTCAGAGCTAGTCCTGACACCTCCTTTGGAAACAAATATGTGAATTCCCATAACATAGGGTGATATTCAGCCTTCAACTCCTTATTTCCTGCTGAGCTAAGTACTTGTATAGCATACAAGTGGCATATTTTTCCGCTGAACTTCTTGAGTTGCAACATTTTTATTTGCCTCACTACAACTAGCTTCCGAATGCCTTGCAAAATTCTTGCACTTCCCTCATTATCTTTGAATTCCAAAACCTTCTCATAACAATTTAATTTTTCCTTGTGGGAAGCTAGCCAATACATGCCAAAAACACATCATATGAGCCTAGGGGTAGGATATTCAAGGTTGCCTAAGTTTGTAGTCCATTCATTTCAATTGGACAAGATTCAATCACCTCAACCACTTTCCTCTTTGTTGCAATGGCTAAATGAACCAACCATGCTCTTGCATGTTTCTTTCTTTGTAATTAACATGCCTCAACAAATCAAGATTAAATATAACTAAGGTTAGATTTTAGGTCAATTAAAATAGATATAGGTAGCTTGGTAATAATACCTTCCAATTCCACCACAGAGGCTTGGTGGTTTACTTGCCTATTTCCCACTGATACATATATTCTCGACACACTTATGGCTACATAGTTGATTGCTGCTGATTCCTACATATGGTAAATTTTCTTTCTATCATCCTATCTATGAGGAAAATCATTCAATAGGTGCGGCTCTCCATATCCCCAACACTGTAGAGTCCCTTTCTTTGGTTCCTATACCCTTTCTCTTGCTTGCTCTGTTGGATTATTTCCACTTTGAGTTGGAAAATTCTATTGATGCACACTTCTTCTTGGTTGACCCAACTATGCACCTTTCCTGGAATTCTTATGTGAAAAGGACTTGAATCCCTTAATCTGGAATCCACTTTTTCCCTTCCTTTTCCAATCTTTAGAAGGCTCTTAATTATGCCTAGATTGATCATAGAAACACTTGGACTTTTGAATAGTGTCCTCCAATGTCTTGGGTTTATCAAACTAGACTCGGTCTTGATAGGATTACGATAATCCATTGAAAAAACACTCCACTCTCACTTTCTCATCCTTGAGGTAAGGTACATACCTCAACAACTCCATAAACCTTTTGGCATATGCATCCATGGTGAGTTTTCCCAACTTATGCTCATGGAATTATTTAATATTTTCTTCATAATACTTCTCTGATAGGTAAGCCTTCCTGAAGTATTTCTCTAATTGTTTCTAGGTCAATTTGGATTTACTTCAATCCCTTTATCTCCTTGAGGTCTTCCCACGAGATGGAAGCTCCTCCATTCAGGTTAAAAATGACGATCCTTGCCTTAGTATTTTCAGAGTAATTATGTTCTCGAAAGTACTTCTTCATACCAAAAAACCATGCCTCAACTTATTCTCCTTTCTTAATTTCTCCATCGAAGGTAGGCGCCTTAGAATTCTTGAATTCTTTAGTCAGAGAACTATCATAATTCTTCATCTTTTTCTTCTTAGGTACACTTGACTCTGTGCCAATACTGGAGTTCTCTATTGAAGAGGTCTTCCCACTAGATAGTTGCGTGGAAACACTTCCACTAGTTCTACCTTTCTTGGCATCCTGATGCCCCTTTTTAGAAGAACTTATTCCCACATTACTATGGCTTAGCCCGTGCCTTTGGGCATCTGAAGGGGTATTCAACTTTTTTGATTATTGCAACTTTGCATTACTGGGACCTTTCTATAATTGTTTTTGAATCTTTGAAAATATCTACCATAATAGTGCATTCAACTCTTCATGTTTAGACTGAGTTCTCATGAGCCTATCATTGTCTGCCTCTAGAATTCTAACAATGGCCATCAAATATGGAGGGGTATCTATATCCCTTCGACCATAAGATTCCTCATCTCTGAAGTGTGAGGTGTCTTCCATGTTATGTTACACCATTCACTTGCATGCCTTTCAATAAGTCCTATGTGCTGAAACAACAAGTATTATTAGCCATGATATCAACATTTAAAAACATACATACAAGGAAATATAAAAATCATTCTAAAACAATTTTAAG
>ML778867.1:197929-213345 GCA_009831015.1 Picea engelmannii | reverse complement strand
CAAACAGGAGTTCGGGTCTGCAAATCCACAACAACCAAAGTATGACAAAGACAACCCTAACAAACAGTCTCCTGAAAACCAGTCCAAGCCACATGAAAAGAAGGGTCATGGGAAGACAAAAAAGGACACCGGAAAATGGTGTGATTTCCACAAAAGCCCCTGGCACAACACTGATGAATGTCGCTCAAAACAGTCATTGGTGGTTGAGATCAAAGACAAGGAGCCGAAACCTGATTTAGAATCTGATTCTAAAAATACTGGTAAAAGACAGATCATCGATGCAGACCCCACTGCTATTGTCGCGACCGCAGCAATTCAACCAGAAGAACCAACAGATCCAGAAGAAGGGGAGCGCCTTTTTCATTCACATATGTGGGTGAAGGGGACCTCGTTGCATTTTATTGTTGATAGCGGAAGATAGAAGAACCTCATCTCAGTAGAGGTTGTCAAATAGTTGGGATTGTCGACAACACCACACCTGCAACCATACAACATCGGGTGGCTTTGCCAAGGACGAGATCTTCGTGTCAGCTAGCAGTGTCGATTGTCATATGGCATCCAACCCTTCAAGGATGATGTATTATGTGATGTTTCCCCACTGGATGTCTATGATGTTCTCTTGGGCCAGCCATATATGTGGAAACGCCATGCTATCTATGAATCTCGACCCCGTAGTGTCATTATTACTCTGGGGGGTCATCTCTACAGGATACCAGAGGTAGTTCCAACTACTGCCCCACCTAAACAATTCCACAAGGTAGTATCTCATACTACAAAATTCATCTTCTCCACAATTTGTTCAAGAGGGGAACAAAAGGATACTGTAACCACTACAGCCTCGGCCCAAGCACCTTCTATCCACCAGAAGCAGGTCGGCAAGGTTGAAACAAAGCACAAATATTCCTTCTACACACAATCATCTCATGTAGCCAGACTGGTTAAAAAGGTCCAAACCTTCTAGCCAAAGGTTCGTGACAGCCTTTAACAAGCTAAGCAACGCCACTTTCTCCAGCAGGGAAAGCAGATCACCAAGATTCAGATTCAACAATCGCTTTCCCCTCTCCCCCGAGAAATCAACGCAATGGAGACCATTGCTTCCTAAGGAGGGAGGATTGATCTAGGTGGATATTGATGGCCACCCAGCTTCTCCAACTGGCCCAAAACATGTTTTTGGCAATTTTGGTAATTTACTATTTTTAGCAGTTTTTAACTTCCGGGGCCATTTTGAGGCCCTAAATGATGTTTTTTGAGAAAATGGGGAGCAACATGGATTGTAGATCGATGTTTCTCACCCAAAAGTTGTATTTCTCGGATAGATCTTTCCAACGAGCTATTAAGCGCACCAAATAGAGATCGTATGCAAAAGTTACGCCCCTGGGAAGTTGACGTATCAACTACCCCCATCGAGGCCCACAAACCTTTTGGCTTTTCATCTTCCGGGGTTAGGGTTTTGGATTTTACTTATGTTAAAAAGGCCCTTATATCCTCATTGTAATAATCATCTTCTCACGGATGTGAGTATCCGTCACATCTCTTCTCAGAGATAAGCTACCACCATTCTAGCGAGTCTTTCACTCTGTATTTTACAGTCTCTGTACATTTATTTCATTAATAGAAATCGTGTATTACTGTATATCTGTGACTCTTGTTTTATTTCCACTATATCTCTATTATGTTGTTGTCTCTCTTGCAATATCTCTAAATATTTATGTGTTATATCTTCGCTCTCATTTCATGCCGAAAATAATCTGGATCAATATTCTCTAGAATCACATGTCAATCTTGAGGGGTAGATGCATCACTCATTCATAGATTCTATCTCAATGCTCCAACACTCCTTGCATGATTTTTATGATGTTATAGGAGAAGAATTGGAGTTGTCTTTTGCTCAACGTTTACCTCAAACTATAAGATACAACTTCTGCTCTCATCATCTAGGTTATGTAAAATGAGGGCCCAAGGAGACTTTCCTAGATAATGAGGCACTTCGGTTTCGACTGATGGTTATGTCAGGTTCTCATTATCTTTCTTTGACCTTTGGAATGAATGATTCCACCCATATCGAGACTCCCTCACAAGGTACATTTCATGCAACTTTCATTTATGGGTCTCATCAAGTATGCCACTCATTTTAAATTTCCTTCCAAGATTCCTATGGTGGTCATTGTAAATTTCATGATAAAATCGAAGCTTGGTTGGAGGAATCCCACATGTCTACATTTCCAATGAACAATAATGCTACCAAATTTAACATGTTGAGTGTATATTTGTTTGAATCAATTCTTCCTATATTTGATCCCTCATTACTCCATTCTCTGCAATTGACTTTTGATGAACATGTGGTTGTAGGTTTGGAGTTAGTTGATTGGCTGCATTGGCACTATGCTTTCACTTAACCCTTTTTCATCCAATATAGGATAGATTAGGAATGTGAGAACTGTAGTTCTTTATAATTCCTTTCTGCTATCACAGTTTAGATATTTACTTCCATTTCTGCTTCTGTAGCTTAGATTTTGGTTCATCTTGGTTTCTTGAATAAAATCCACCAGCTGCTATTAGTTTAGTTTGCAACTCACAATGGCTTGCTTTAGTCTTAGTTTATTTTTGTATGAAATTTTTCTTCTTTTCACTTAATACCTTTCATTTTGTTTTTTACTAAAAACTTGGCTTAACTTTGGTTTTCATTCATATTTATGAGGAAACCATGTGCATAATTACTTGAGAAGTTCAACTAAAAGATTCACTTATTTTAGTTCCATTCACTCTAACGCTAGCAACTTGACAACTTATTTTCCTAAGCTATTGAAATAATCTATTTTGAGAAATAATTTACAATGTGGAAAGATGGAAACTAGGCTGAAGGAATCATATCGGATGTTCATGGCCTTGTTGTTCATAATCTGCAATAGTTGTGTAAGCACTATTGACCAATATTTTGATGGCTATGTTTCTCGTAAAATATTATGGACCAACGAATTGATATTGCAGTATCATGGGTCCATTCTCTTGGCTATCAAAACAAATACCAATGATCTAGAATATGGTTACAAACCTTCTCAACACATGTTCTTTTCTATAGAATTAAATCTTTTATGATGGAGATATTCTCAAGAATGTAAAAGGCAGATCATTGATTTGTTCAGAAGAAATTCAAAATTTTATAGAAGATTGTGATCTTTGTACCTTAACTCTTTCATAACGATGTAAGTTGAGTACAATCATCGAAGTGTTTGTTTCTCTATGAAGAGGATGTGTCTGAGACTTTCAATACATATATTCTTTTCCGAGTCTTAAAATTTATTTTCACTTATTGGGAAAATAAATAGTGCATTTTATCTCTAGCATGTACCTCTGGTAACAAAACATCAAGTTTCAGTTTCCCTTTAATTTTTTTGAGTATATTGAAAATATCGAGGGTCACAGAGTACATGAACACAAACATTCCGATGTTATCTTTTGACACCACACGATCCTAAGCCTGATTTTTGAGGTCTAGATATCTTTTCCTTGGTCTTGTGATCTTGAATTGACAAAGTACGTATTTTTATCATCATGCATTGTCTGTTATGCGGGTGAAACATAGTATTTTTCAGATCATATGGCTTCCTTTAATGACTTGGGTATGCTGACGTATAGTGTTTTACTTCCTACTGAAGTTTGAAGGTGCATCCTTTGAATCTCTTTGACTCAATTTTAACCTTCTTGATATGATTTCCCATTCTACTGATATACTCTTCAAAATATATTGACTTGGACTGACTGATTGGTTTTCGTTGGTTCTTTCTTGATATGGTCTTCTTTTGTTTTTCTCATGAAGTTCACTAGTTTGGTTTCCTTCTTCTTGATCTCACCGGGGGTTTTACATCATGATGTTTTTGTTTTTTTCATAATTTTCAACTATTAAATGGCAGATACATTACATCCAAGTCATGAAACTCTCAATGGATATATTCAAGGCACTGGTCTAAATTTTTTTGGGAGTTATGTTGAAAAGGTTCATCAAGAATGATCTTTCTAAAACTCAATCAAACATATAAAACAAAAACCATAAAAAAAGTTGTACATTCACTTGCACAATTATCACCGTTTGATCTACAAACCCATGCTCAAAGAAGTTCCAAGAGGAAAAATGCTACATGCAACCTTTCTCTTTCATTTTCATGTATGATGTGGACACTTACCTTAATTTATGATATTGACCCTATTTGAATCCCAACATACATGACCTACAACCTGGTTTAAGGAGGTAACAATTGAAGGAGTGTTGATGGAAGAAATTTGATGAACATTTTCAACCTAGAAAGAGCCCTATGACTCAAATACACTTCTTCAAGGAAGAAACAATCATCATTACAACCCTAGTCATTTGCTTCCGGAAAGAGAACTTCCACTTGATAGACCAACATTCAAGCTAAGTCAACTCCACCTCTCTAATGGTATTGTGGTAACAAAAATTGATCCCTCTCATTCAATACTTTGCTCATAGGAAGAAAATGACACAACTCAAGAAAAATGAATGGCTTCACAAAATTTGACATGATTATGAGACATGTCGCCAAGGAACATTATTCACACACTTGTTTTTGGGGTTTTGCCTTTAAATTCTTTGCACATGATTTTTTTGAGAATTTTTTGGATGAAATAAACCTTATTTCTTGAATGGTTTTTCCATCCAGGTATGCATACCCAATTGATATTGTATGTCTAATTTGGATATGTGATGGGATACACATGTTACATTGTAGAATGAGTTTCAAAACTTGTGGATATTTAGAGTATGTGCACAAATTTTTGAAACCTTAAGATATTGCAAGGCCAGAGCAAAGCATATGATGGGTAAAAAATGGAATATCTTTCCATTCCTCACTCCCTAAAGAAAAAGGCTGCAAATATGAGCTAATATTTTTTGTAAAAAATTAGATGAAAAATGTAGTTCTCAACCAACGCTAGAACCAAATCCCATCTTAACGAAATTATATGCATATCTTTCATAGGGATTAGTCTTTTCAAGAGGCTAAAAAAATTACTTGTTGTGTTAGGATGCATGAACATTCTTAAAGTTGTTGGAAACACTGAGATTCTGACTTCTTTTTCTGTATACTCTCTTGCTGACTGCATACCTTTAATCATCCTTTTCATTTTTCAGTTGTAACATGTTTTTGGGTTGAGTTCATCTTTTAATTCTGAATATGACCGCTCTCTTTCATTCTTCCTCATCATTTCCCCTGAAAGACTATTCATTCTCTAACTTTTGTTTGTCCTAAATTTCCTGATTATATTTGATGACATGCATATATATCATCTCCGTCTACAAATACATGAAACACCTTTACACTAAAAACATGCTCGAATCAGGTTGCATCTCTTTCCTAGCTCATGAGCCGAACTAGGGGTCTCTATTCAAGCATGAATTAGAAATATTTTAGAATATCGTGACAACAATCATGCCAACACTTAACAAAGTGGTTAATCAAATGTCATTCTTTCATGTGGGTTGGAAAGCGGATCCTATGTAACATGGAACCATCCACACACTAAGAATTTGCTCGCATGAAAGGTGAAGTGTCAAAGTCTAAAAGGATGGAAATAAAAATGGATAACCTTATTTATCCAAGTGCAACAAATATACAAAATAAATCTCAATAGATTTTAGTCATCCCCTATCAAGATAAAAGGCCACCACTTTCCCCATCCACCAGATGCTAAGAGTACATTGCATAAAATAGGAAGGAATGTGTTAGTCCTCGAGATGTTCTAGGTTGTTCAGAGGAACGATGTCAAGGATCCTTTGAGACAAAACTTAGAAATGGGTTTTAAGTCTAAATTTATTTATAAAGGTCGATATGCATAATTACTCTATCCTCATAGCTCTTTAAATTTACAGACATGAATATTGGGCTTGCCCATGGCTAACAAGGGCAACTTCTGCTCTATTGTACTAGAATTTAAATAATTAAGAATGAGCAATGGTTTGAAAAGAGAGGAGCACATGTAATGTATCCAATTGGGATACATATTTCTAGGTGTAGGTGGAGAATAACGTACCGATCATTAAAGAATTTAGTAGTTTCCACAATTATGCATTCAAATTCAAATCATATGCATTTCAAACAACAAATTGTCTAATAAATTCATATAAAATATACTTTGCAGACATATGAATAATCTAAACAATACATGAATCGAGATTGGTCAACTAAACAAAATCAATCTCATTCATAAAACTACATATACATTTATAACATATATGGGCCAAAAAGTGTTGATACTGAGATGGGGGTGAATCAATATCAAGTACAATTTCAAAAAATTTATCAACTTATACTTCAACTAGATTATATATTCAATTATATCCAATGAGAAATGAACAATAGTAGACGAGTTACACCAATACACCACAATACACCATGCACAATATATGAGAAATAATCAATAGTTATTGTTCAAGGGAAGTAATGAATTCCAAGGGAAGCTACAAATTCCAAATATAAAGGGAGGGATAAACATCCAAATGGAAGATACAATCCTTCAATATCAAGAGATGGTTGACCTCTCCATCCCTGCCCCTTCCTTCCACCCAAGAATATATGAGAGATAATAATACTTTACATTAAATTATCACCATCAACCAACCATCACATAGAACCTGATAATGCTTCCCGAGACTTCTTCAACTTCTGCAATTCTTCACTTATTGGAATACTCTGATCCCATAGAAAATATTACTCAATGTATTCTCTAAAACTCCTCCAAGTTTCACTCCTTGAATCCTTCCATAAAAGAAGTTATAGAGAAAATGATAGACCTTTTTCAATTCTGGTTTATTTAGGAGAGCTAACTTGTACATAATGGCCCATGCTCAATATTTAACATCAGATTCAAAAATTTGTACACAAGAAACCACATCCCATAATATTTCCAATTCAGTTGGTCTCACTTCATTTGGATTCTCTATGAATAGGTTATGAATTTTGTACCTGGAACACCTGTTTATGACTAGCTTTGGGACTAGTCAAAAACCCTATCTTCCACAGAGTGTATCTCCAAAATAATAGCGAATAAAGAGATGAAATTTTTACCATAGGTACCTAGATATGTCTTCTTAGTATCCTCCTAATTTCACCATCTGAATCTTTCTAGAAACAAATTTATAGAGAAAATGGTAAGATGACCTGTAAATAACATACCTTAGAACACATCACCAAAAGACTTCATCATCCCTTGAAATTCGGCCTTATTTACTTCATATTTCCTTTGAAATTCGACTTATATATCCTTGTTAATTAACAAACTTGTGTGTGTTTTAAAATGAATGTATAATGATATGTATTTATACCCTTTATGTCACTTCCTTTTAACATTAGGGCCAACATGTAGTTTCTTCTTCAATTCACATTGCCATCTTCAAAAATTCATTTCTCCTCAATCGTGAGGATCCATGTGATGTGCCACATACCACCAAAAGAGGAATGAATTATACTATCCATCCATGGGTGTTGTATCTTCATGTATATATACTTCTATCAACTGCGGGGTCCAAAATCCAATGGCTAGGGTTGACATCAATGACAACAACCAATCTTCCAAAAATATCCTCCTTTGTCATTCATGGAAACACTCATTCTCCCCCTGTCCTCATGCTGCTGGTTTCTCTCCCCCTTTGACTTCAATGGAAAAGGGTGGGTCTTCTCCCCCTGAGTTTAATGGAAAAAGGTAACTCTCTTCTTTGGCGCTGCTCCCCTGAACATATAACACTTAATATCACTTCATTTTTATGGTCTCTTTCTTCCTTGGAGATTTTTCGTGGATATAGGATGTATATGTTACTTGGTATTCTTGTTGCAGTTGCAACCAATCTTCCTAAACCTTGTTCTTTGATTTTGCATATTTTTGAGTCAAACGTGAGAGTATATCCTTGATCAAACATTTTACTAACACTGAGTATATTATGCTTCAAGTCTTCAACCAATAGGACATTCTTTGCTTTTAAATTTTTTCTTCCAAGCTCTACGACACCTTTTCCAAGTATTTTGGTAGATGATTCATCTCCAAATGCAACATTGCCACCCTTTCTCTTCAAGATGATGAATTTTTCTTGATCCCCGGTCATGTGTGAAGAACATCCATTGTATATGTACCATTCATCTTCTTCTTTACATTCTTTAGTGGTCAATGCTATTCGAAAATATTCATTGTTTGGGATCTCTTTCCGTCTCCATACCGTGGTTGGCATAGGATAATCTTCATTCATATATCTGCAATCTCGTGCTTTGTGACCAAGATATTTACATTTGTATCATACAATATTTTTGTCCATCAATTGGGAAAATGAATTATAACTTCTATTGACAAATCTACGATTGTTTCCATATCTTCTATTTATACCATTCATGTTTCTTGCATAGTTGTTCCTTTCATTGATTCTACAATTAATTGCCTTATGTCCAAAATTTTTGCAAGTATAACAATGACCAAGAAAGAAATTTTGATACCTGGGAGCAAGTGACCTTCTTTGTGATGTAGTCCATATAGGTTCATGATATACTCTTCTGTAGTTTCCTTCATATTGATTGAAGATTCTTTGATTCCTGAAGGTAGGAGGTCTTATTGGATATTCATCTCTTTTGTAATCATTCCTTCTTTCTGGTATCCTGGTCCACTTCTCATCAACTGTCTGTGTAGATATTTCTTCAACATTCTTGTTGGTATTTGCATCTTTTTTGTATGAAGTTTCACCCATGTATCCAAGATGTGTTAAGTATTTTGGGACTTGAGAGTTTCTTAAGCTCTTACTTAATGAGACAACTTCTTGTTCAAGTTTCTCACAATCTTCTTCTTTCTTCATCATTTGGACATTCTTTACTTCTATTCTTCTTTCTTCTTCGAGTAGAGTTTTCAAGGAAATGGTTTCTTCTCTTAGTTTCTAAAAGTCTTCTAATTGTTTCTTCAATATTTCAATTGTCTTTTCACAACTACCCAATTCACTTCTTAGTTTTCTATGCATGTTTTTGAGCTTGCTATTTTCAATCTCAACATGATTAATTTTTTTAAGATTCTCATCTTCTTGTTGAATCATTTTTGATTCATGATTTTCTTCTTCTTCATTGTAATTTTATTCTTTAGTATCATCTCTTTCAATCCTTGTATAAGGACGTTCAAATTCAACATGTCCTACTCCTTCACAATTAAAGAAAAATAACTCACCTCTATTTGCTTCTTTGAAATATGAGATGTAATTTGCTTCAAATTCTTCTTCTTCTTCTTCTACTTCTTCCCTTGCATAAAGGTCTTGTAGCTTGTCCCAAAGCTCTTTTTCTGATGCACATGATCCCACCTTAGATTTTACTGAATATTTCAATCCATCCAGGATGGTATCTATTCCCAATTTGTTGTTCCTTCTTGCTTCCTTCTAAGATACATTCTTTGGTTTCTTCAAAGCATTGTATCTTGAAGCAATTGATAAACAAACATTTGCCCCAAGATATTTCAAGTAAGTTTCCATTCTATTACTCCAGTATTCAAATTTTTTTCCATCAAATGGTGGAATCCCATTTGGAATGTTGTCTTCCATTTCTTCTTAGGATCTTCCTTCCAATGGTTAAACTGTACTGAAGGTAACCCGCTCTGATACCATTTGCTGATACTGAGAGGTGGATGAATTAGTATCAAGTACAATTTCAAAAACATTTTCAACTTATACTTCAACCAGATTATATATTCAATTATATCCAGTGAGCAATGATGAATAATAGAAGAGTTACACCAATACACCATAATACACCATGCACAATTTATGAGAAATAATCGATAATTATTGTTCAAGGGAAGTAATGACTTCCAAGGGAAACTACAACTTCCAAATATAAAGGGAGGGATAAACCTCCAAAAAGAAGATACAATCCTCCAATATCAAGAGAGGGTTGAACTCTCCATCCTTTCCCCTTCCTTCCACCCAAGAATATATATGAGATAATAAAACTTTACATTAAATTATCACCATCAACCAACCATCACATAGAACCTGATAATGATTCCTGAGACTTATTCAACTTTTGAAATTATTCACTTCTTGGAATACTCTGATCCTATATATAATATTACTCAATGTATTCTTTGAAACTCCTCCAAGTTTCACTCCTTTAATCCTCCCATAAAATGAGTTATAGAGAAAATGGTAGACCTTATTCAATTCTGGTTTATTCAAGGGAGAAAACTTGTACAGAATTCCCCATGATCAATATTTAACATCAGATTCTGAAATTCATACACAAGAAACTAAAGAATGTACTCTTTCCAATGCAATTAGTCTCACTTCATTTGGATTCTCTATGAAGACGTTATGACTGTTTTACCCGGAACACCTGTTTATGACTAGCTTAAGGACTAGTCAAAAACCCTATCTTCCACAGAGTGTATATCCAAAATTATAGAAAATAAAAGTTGAAATTTTTACCACAGGTACCTAGATATGTCTTCTCAATATCCTCCAAATTTCACCATCTGAATCGTTCTAGAAACAAATTTATAGCGAAAATGGTAAGATGACATGTAAATAACATACCTTAGAACACATAACCAAAAGACTTCATCCTCCCTTGAAATTCGGCCTTCTTTACTTCATATTTCCTCTGAAATTAGACTTATATCTCCTTGTTCATTAAAAAACTTGTGTGTTTTTTAAAATGAATGTATAATGATATGTATTTATACCCTTTATGTCACTTCCTTTTAACATTATGGCCGACATGTAGTTTCTGCTTCAATTCACATTGTCACCTTCAAAAATTCATTTCTCCTCAATTGTGAGGATCCATGTGAAGTGCCACATACCACCAGAAGTGGCATGAATTATAATATCCATCCATGGGTGTTGTATCTGCATGTGTAATTTAATTCATGTCTATCTACTTCGATCAACCGTGGGGTCCAAAAGATAATTGATAGGGTTGACATCAATGACAACAACCAATCTTCCAACAAAAACTTGTTGCTAAAATATTTTATTGATAATCTGAGTACATTACATAGATGGAAGATAGATCAATTACAACGGTGGAGAAAGAAATATGGTAGTTAAAACCTAATACAAGAAAATATCTTTAAATCCCTATCAACTTCCATGGCTGCCCTCTCCTAATATGTATTTCTAGTGGAGATGGATTGATCTCTTGACTTGAGGTTCAGACACTCTTCCTGTCTCTTTCCGTCAATGATGAGAAAATGAGCATGATAGCTTATTTATAGTTATTTCTTGTAAGAAAACCACTTCTTGGTTCTTGAAACCACCTTAATAGTTTCTTTATACTGCTTCTTTATCTTATGAAGATATTTATCTTTCTAGTAGAAATTCCAACTAAAGTGTCACTCACTTTTACTATGGTAAAAGATCCTTTGATTGAAGTATTTTTTACCCCCAAAGTTGGCTTAGTCTGGATTCTTCCATACGAACTGGTCCAAAGGATAGAGATGTTGAGATGGGGACCTTCTGATTCTACATAATTGAGGCTTTTTGTCGGTTGAAGGGAAAATTAACCATTTACTCTCAGCCACAATCACCTCACTGTGTGGCACAACCTTGATCCGTCCTTTGATTCCTCTACCACATGTCTCGGTTGGATGTTGTCTAGAAAATGTAGTTGCATCTTAGGGTAGTTTCTAGGAGAACCCGTTGCTGCTATTTATGCACTAGTATAAATAAGAGGGGGTCTTCCTCCCCTTTGTGAGAACAAGAAAATGTTCCAACACATATGAAGCCAAGACGGCTAACAATATTTATCAAGGGAATAATCCCTCGCAGGTGGATCACCATCCATGAAAGAAGAGATCAGGAAGAAGTATCCAAATAAATAAGAGATGCTCGCTAATGATGATATCCTTCCTGTGACCTATTCTTATAGAATTGTGATGTGTTGGTGAGAACTCAGTCTTCTAGAACTCATGATTGATCAAATATGAGTGTGGTACTTAAGATCGGATACTGGAGTGTGTGAGAGATGGACAATGATTTTATTACTTTCCAACTATATCTGAAATGATGATGATTACCAATGTTTTGCATCATATTGGACTGATCAATCGTGCTACATGATTTTCTTGGCATTTAAAATGACTTCTCTCACATGGGAAAATCCATTAATATCAAATTTAATTCATTATTTTACATGCTTTGGATATACATGTCGCTTTAATATTGGTGTCTTACCAAATTATGAAAAGGCATGAAAAATTTGGATGACATCATTAGTGTATGACAGATACGTGGCGATTTGTCATTGGTCCAGGTGGATGCCATGGTGGCATGGTTGACAGGTCCAATACCATCTGGTTGGTCCATGTGCCTCCCCTTCATCTAAAATATCTCCTGGGTGCTTGCGTGAAAAAATATGGCAAGGTAGTGTTCGCCAGACAATTGTTAGGCTAAATCAAGTCTAGGTGGACATACAGTTGTTTGTGATAGGTCCACCTCTTTCCCTATGTTAGCGCCAAGTCACTGCTCGTCATGCATAGACTTATGAAATATTGCCAGTGGTATCACATGGGGTTATGAGTAGTTTTCTAATATCACCAAGCCATGCAAAATAAATACCACAAAGCCATGTAGCGAGCTCCAAAACCACCATCGCATACCCAAATGTCATTATAGCCCAAACACATTGTGGATGTGATGTGCATTGTAATTCATTGATCTTATGAAGTGGGACGTGCTCAAATATTAGCTATCGATTCCTTTCAATTGACTATGTGTGTGGAAAGTTTGGCCCTCATCCCTCTCTCGCATCCCCTGTTCATTGATATAAGCCCCTCTAACTCATGCACCATCTTCTGTGTGTGCCATTTAAGCCCCCTAGAGGCCCATTTAATTTATCTTTGAAGAATTTAGCCTTAGTTCCTTCTTTTACCACATTTTACATTCAATTAAATTATTGTTAAAGTAGAATATTTTTATAGGTGTGGCTCCTTTCTTACAAGATCAACTCCAAAATTGAAACTACCTATAAACCAACATTTTCCAAGAAAAATTTTAAAACCATGTACTAATAAAATGGGAAATAAAGCTTCACCAAACCAGGGGACATGCAGATATGTTCAATGGGGTTATGGATGCTCACTGGTAGTGGAGCAAGGTCTCTGACACCGTGGTGACTCCATTGGGTCTATGAACACTCATGGGTAGTGGAGAAACACCTGAGAGATATACATATGCACCTAGTGAAAATATTTTTGTATATCCCAAACCTATATCATCCCTATTGATGAAGATACCAACTTGAATCATCGACGTAGTTTAAGGAAGAAAATATCACCATCATTCATCCTCTATTTACAATATATGATATCTACTAGTCAGTATGCAAGCGTCACTAGTGAGCCCACCAGAATGGAATATTTCAGGTAACTGTTGCACATTGATTTTGGAATTTCAAATCGTAAAGTAATTATATGACACTCTACTTTTTTTCTCACAAGTTAGGTAAGATTAGCATATATTTTGGCTTCCCCCAGTGTGTCTCCATTTGTTGTGCCAACGCAACAACCTCCCTAATTTGTTCTCTTACCTTTCTTTGAGAGAAGAAATTGCCACCCCCCCCCCCAACACACTAAAATTTTCTATTGGAAAGCCTCTCAGTCTCTCTCAACTTGTTTAACAATCAACTCACCTTCTTGATATTCATTAAATCCTTTAAGCCCTTCACTAGAAGATTTCTTCACTTGCAAATTTTTGAACTCCGATAATACCAACAAGTTCTTCATGAACTCACCAATACAAGTAATACCAGAGAGTTCGTGACAAACTCACTGACATTGGAAATGTCACTACACTTAATGTTTTTTGAGCCTGAAAGTTAATGTACCGATGAATTTCTAGTAAAATTCATCAATGCACTGACTACCTTCCAGTGAAATTTTTCGATACATCGGACGAGTTTCGATAAACATCACTGAAATTCCACCCTTTGCATAACAATGTATATGGTATGACCATCGTCGATATGTCAATGTACTTCCTCCCATCTTCATCGATACATCATGTATCAATGAGGTTCATCTCATTTGTGGCCATACATTACATATAGGCAAAGTTATTTCGTTCCTCTCTGATACATAGTGTATCAATGATGTTCAACTCTCTCTCTTTGAAGCATTTATTATCCATGAGTTTCCCTCTTATTTTGCCGATGTGCCAACATAAATACATTGAACCTCATCGACACTGAACATATCAACAATGATCTTCTTTTCCTCACTGATATAGACCTTGTCAGCAAGACATGCCTTCATATTGAAACATCTCCTATTATCCTCCAACCTGGATCCTTGTCACTACATCGTCAGTTAGGTTCCTATCATTTCCCGATGATTATTAATTGCATGACTAATTATATAACTGATGAATGGTGCCTACCTTGCATGATCTATTTCATATTGCATTCATGATTAATTCTATTAGTGTTGCCAACATTTTTCATTTCACATGCCATACCAACATGTTTACCTTGTGCTTCTTGATTTTATGACTCACCATGATCATGAAAGTGTTAACTATTGTTAGGTGGGTTAACTGCAACATTTATAAGACTTGCACTAGCTCTGAATTACATCTTATAAGAAAATTAGTATGCCCATCTCCTAAATAGTGTTAAGCGCTCCAAACATCAGTTGGTTGTTTTCGTAAGATTATATTTCGGATCCTATGATAGATGAACTCAACTCCAATAGAGGAACTCAGAGCCTATAAAAAAAATAACACATGAATTGGCGAAAATGAATTTGATCAAAACAAAAATAAGTATGGGACCCAAAATTTCATTAAAAAATTCCTTTGCTCACAATTTTTGGGTGTTTGTCAAAGTGTATTTTTCGTCATTTAAGTAGTCCAACTATAAATTTTACTTGATTACGATTCCAACATAACTGATGAAATCGAAATCTGAGTCCCAAAAGTGTCGGAACAATCATCAAGGTTTGCTTGTCAAGTCAGCCTCGTTAGCCATGACATTGCCAAGATATACATGGTAAGATATCTCATCAAAATCCTCTCATTGCACCCTCTGCATCACATAAAATGAAACTCCAATCAGGCGTTAGATGGGTAAGTTATGATATTTCAAAACCATGCTAGGCAACGAAAATATCTGCTTCAACAAGGCAAAGCACCCCTGGTTATAGTTCATGGTGGATTGTTAGAGATTTTACCTGACTGAACTTGACCTGCTTACAAAATGGCATTGAATAATAGTTTGGCATACATTGTAATTGTCCGTGACTTTCAATCAACAAAATATCAGTGAAGCTTATGTTGGACGTATCTAAGATTTGATAACAATGCAAGCATAAACAACATTTTCCAAAATTAAAGTAATGATTGTGTTGTCAAAATTTTCAAGGTTCACACACACACACACACACACACACAC
>ML778867.1:182589-194854 GCA_009831015.1 Picea engelmannii | reverse complement strand
AGATACAGTAGACGCCTCAAATTTTCTCCCCCCTATAAAAAAAGACATTAGAAAAATGTAAATTAAAATAAAAAAGGATAATAAAATGAAACTATAAAAAAATAAAATAAAATAAAAATAAAACAAAACATTCATAAAACAAAAAAAAAATCCAAAAAACAAAATTAAAATAGAAAGAATGCAAAAAATTGAAAAAATAAAACAAAATTATTAAAAAAGGACAAAAGATTGAAAAACAAAACATTAAGTGAAAAAGGAAAGAACAGACTAAAACATTGATGTTCATTCTCATGTACCTTAGTTGTCACCAAGAATATAGGTGTCATGTTACCATTGATAAAATCCTCATGCCTATACAATACTCTCTGCATTTTCTAAATTTCTATGTAATCCATATCCCAAATCTTCCACAACTTCTCAAACACATAATATACAATTAACACCCCAAGGATCAATTCGAATAGGGTGAGTCATGTATTTCCAATTAGTAGGAACAACAAGCACCCAACAGGTCGAAATACCAACCCAAGAGGGAAAATACACTGTTAATGCAAGATAATACAAGACACAAAGGAGAAAGGAGTGGCCAATGAAAACCAGTCCAAGTTTTCCTTCCTGAAGTCATTCAAAACCTGGAAAATGAATCTAAAACCTCCCTCAACAAGAGTATAATTAGATTCAAATATAGGAACCCTAGACCCCTGTTTCCATTATTGTAAACCAGGGGCTCCAAACAAGCACCAACACACCAAACAAGGGAAATAATAGAACTCCAAAAAAACACCAATTCAAAGTGCTAGAACAAGATAGAAATCTTCATAGACTGATCCAAAACCACTGAGAAAACATTAGGAATATCCAACATAGTTAAAAAATGAGTGCTTCACAAATAATCTAATTTTTAGCAGAGTTTTTTTTTGATAAATTTTCCCAATCTAGTAACACTAAAAACCTTCACTATGTAGTCTTTTCCTTTTAGTGGGGCATCAATTTGATAGTTACTAGATGCTTTGATCTGCTCTTCTTTGAAAAATAATGTTTCTGTGATGGAAAAAGAGTAGTTGTTAGTGAAATATTATTTTCTAGTTGACCGGTTGGTTGAGACTGACCTATCTTGTTATCTAGTTGACTAAATTGACTAAGACTATTTGGATAGCATTTTGGGATTTTTTTTATTATTGTGACCTTGTCTGCACATGCTCTTGTTTGTAAGCATGGTGCACAAATAATTTCACTAATTTCAAAGTATATTGGGTGAAGAATATTGTGGATGTGGTGATTGTTTAGAATTCCTTTCGAAGAGTGTTACTATACTCTAGATTGATCAATATCATGCATGGCTGGTTGTTATTTGGAGGTGGTATTGTTTACTTACCATACCTGGATAGATTAGTTTCTTTGGTTGTTAGCATTTGTATTCATTATAAAATTAAGGGGGGATATTACAAAATCTGATTTGATAATTTTATTTATCCTCCAAATTTTTTGGGGGACATTTGAACATATAGTCCTTAAATTAAACTCACATTGTGAAACACATGCGAGGGAGTTGATCATGATGGTAGTCAACCAACTGATGGAGAACTGAAAAAGTAGCTACTTTGGGCACATGGGAGTTGACCTTGTCCACTTTGATCATGTAGATTCTCATTATATGGATGATTGTAGGGTGTGTTCCCATAAATTAGGGGTGTTAGTTATTTACCTAAACCTATATATAGGTGATCTAATAGCATGATGTATCATCATTTATCTTTAGAGCCATGTTCATTTTCCTTATGTGTTCACTGGTGTCGATTGATACCACCACTTCTCTTGAAGTCTCATTTATTCACTTATGTTGTATTTTGCCTATTCCAACAACCTTTTCTCGGTCCTATTTATAAGGGTTAGGGTCTCCTTTACCCTTCTTGTGTTGGAGTTAATTTTTGGCACAAAACTCTTTCTTTCCATTCTACAATTTTTTTTTTGCATAATCTTGATGGAATAACAATAATAATATTCTAGTGAATATATTTCCATAAACCCCATTTTTATTTAGATGTATCTATGTATGTAGTTGTCATATTTTGGAACCAAGTATCATTTAGAGTTCCAAATACCAAGTTTTGAGTGCACGGTTTGAAAGGTGTTGGTGTACTCTGACACAATTTAGTATTTTCCTTCACACAATATTATCCATCTTGTATACAAGTATTCATAGTTTTCAAAAAGTAAATACTCCTCCTTAAGTGCATCAAAAAACTTGACTCAAGTGGTTACTATGGTGTATAGTTCATAATCTCCAACATGTTTCCCATGGTAAGTTTCCCACCAATATTTGACGTCGAGAAGGGCCTTTAGGAGTGAAAAAGTAATTTTCTCTCTTCCTCCAAATTGACTACTTGTCAATAGTGTCATCATCCCTATTGGGAGTCATTGAAGGATATAGGTAAAATAGTCAATCATCTCATTGATACTATTGCTTTAGGGATACCTAGAGAAAACATTTGATAAGATCTCTTACTTTTTCGTCTTTATTTTCATTTGACATGGGAAGCCACTTGGATTAGTGAGGTAAATAATTACTAGGATTAGTTAGTTTGAATGCAAACTCCCTATACCTTGACCTATTTAAGGACATGCACAAAAAAATAATAGAGAGCATATGACATTGATACCTCTAATCCAAATTAGTTTGAGAGAAAAATGAAAGAAGATGAAAAGATGTAGATTTAACACAAATACCATATTAAAGCACACTTTTTCATAAAAAAATAAATTCTATTAAGTAATAAACTGGTGAGAAACAAAGGAATGTATAATGAAATGCAAATTTCTAGATTAGTGGTAACTTGTATGTTATGGCCCTACCTTGACGTACTTACGAATTAATGTATGAGGCCACCTTCTTTGAATAAGGCCCATTAGATAATTGTTCGATACTTAATTACTATAAAATGGTCCTCTTTATTAAATAACACCCATTAAGAGGCCAGTTCTCATTAAAAGGAAAGAAAGAAACTATTTAAATAGCTAGAATGCTATGCAATGTTGTCAAGTGTTGTTGTTGGAATTGAAGCTTTCCTTGTAAGATGTTTCCTCCTCAAAGAGGCTCGTGAACATTTCTTTCTCTCTCTCTCTCTCTCTCTCTCTCTCTTGGAAATCTTCAATACAAGGCTTATATTTCATAGGATGAATCTCATTGTATCTTGTATTTTTTCTTCTACATTCACATTTCAATGAATATATTGTTCGTGATTCAATTTTAAGTGTTAAGGATCACTAAAAGTGGTATCAGAGCCCTTTCTTGGGTCCAAATCACACATATATTTTTCTTTATGTAGGTTTTTGAAGGGAAAAAGAGGAATACAACACTTAGATCCATTTTTAAAGCATTCTATATGGAATCCGAATAAAGAAATTGTATCTCTGATTTCTCCTTGGAAAAATTCCCAAGTAATTTTTTTTTATCCAAAATGGAACATGGAAAGTGAATACATCACTAATTTAAAATAAGTTATTWTAGGGTTTTCTAGTGATGATCATGTGGATTGCAGAGTAGATATCATTTAAAAAAGTGCCCAARATTATGATATACTAGTTCCAATAGATGCAAAGTGGATGTGGAATTGTATAATTGGTTTTATAATAAAATTTCCAATAAAATTAAGGGAGTCGTGGTCATTTCAAATTTTCCACGTCCAAACCCTAGCTACATAAAGGACCTCCATTGAAAAGTAAGTTATTTCCACCTAGATTCTAGATTTTTTTGTTGGGCTAGAGAAATGTTCCAACATCTTTAAATAACACAAATATTTTTCATTAAGTGGGTAAACTTGTGGTTGGGGAAGAATACATGCATAAAATACAAGTGGATTCACCTTGTTGAGAACCCTTGTAATTTTTTTTGCTACTCCTTTGAGTAGCACTGCATCAAACAACACCTACATATGGAATCTCTCTTGCATGTACCCTTTGATATATAGGAAGTACCCTAGACTCACCTAAAACCATCCTTGCATAAAACTATATACTATCTTGTTGCTATAGTACATTGATAACAACACTCGAACATATCACTTATTGATCCCTGGGAATTGTAGTATAACTAAGGGTTTGGTCTATCCTCCCTAGTTAGTTTCATGAGAGATTGGTTCAATTAATACTATTGGAATCCCACATGTTATAAACAAGCTATATCACTTGGCACTCCTTTGTCCTTAGGACCTTGCAAACCCTGGACTCGATAACACAAAACAGTGACCACACAATTAGTACATAAATTTGTTGAAATGCATTAATGTAGTGATGCCTAAGAATGCCATGGTGACCACTCACCTGGATAAAAAAAAAAGAAAAAAAAAGAAAAAAGAAAAAAAAAGACGATACATTGATATTGACTCCATAATGGGTGAAATCAAAACTACTACTAAGAAATAGTGTAAAGAGATTTTGGACATCAATGCAATTGTCAACCTCTTGCAAAACCAAGTTGCTCCACTCAAATACATGTGCCAACAATTTCAATAGTTGGTATCCCACTTACTATCCTCAGACACCAATGGGTTACAACATCATATAGGTATGCCGAGTGAGGACCCTTCCAAGGAGGGAGAGTCTATAAATAAACCACACTTTCATGATCCTCATATCAATAAACCATCCTTTCATGATAACCACATGTGGCATATATATACAAAAGTGGATATGAACAAGTTTGTTGGATTCAACTCAATAATATGGGTTATATGGATGGAACAATACTTCTCCCTTCATGGCATTACTTATGACATGGTGAAAGTTAGAGTGGGGCTCTTATAATTAGGTCAAAAATGATGGTAATAGTTGTAATGGCATAAGAAATCCTATGCAAGATACATTTCTTGGAGTAAGTTTGTGAAATCCAGATATGCTCATTTTGACAAAGACACTCACTATTTGGGAATTCTAACCAAGTTACATTAAATAGGAATAATAGTAGACTTTATCATATCCTTCAAGCAATTGGAAATATACTTAGAGGGCCTAACCAATTATTTTTATATGGAATGCTTTATTAATGTTCTTAAACAAGACATTATAGCTTAGGTCATAATGCAACGCCTAGCCACTATGTTTGAGGTCACTCAATGAACTCAAGAAGCTAATGTGGTGATAAATGTGTAGGATTAAAATCCCTCTTTCATTCTTTCAATTTCCCTTATAGTACATCTACTACAACCCCCTCACCTTCTCATCCCTTGAAAATATACAAGTTGTCCCTAGTAGAAATGGAAAAATGCCATTGTATCAAACTTTGTGATAAGAGGAATGTCCTCAGACATAAATAAAGAACAATAATTATTTCAAGTAGTTGTGTTCATTCCCACCCAATTGGAAGACCTACGAAGTAAATAAACTCCTGAGATAAATGATAAAGACACCACCCCTCAAGAAGAATGAATCCCAGAAGCTCCTAGGGAGGAACCTCTAATTTCCCTCCATTCTTTATCCGACATTTCTACTCCTCAAACCTTGAAAATGATAGGTTATATAAAAAATCAAAAGTGATTGTTTTGATTAACAATGGTAGCACCCAAAATTTTATTCATAGTCGAGTGGTTGAAGAATCCCATTGTTATGTACATGCAATGAAAATTTTCAAATTATTATAGTTGATGGATGTATGATGAAATGTGGTAGAAGATGTGAAAACATGAAACTTCAAATGGGGGAGAATCATCTTAAAAATCATATGTTTGCTACTGAAATGGGTGGTTTTGATGTAGTTATGGGGGCATAAAGGTCACACACTTTGGGTATAGTTTCCATGGATTTCAAGTAATTATACATGTGATTCACTAAATATATCTATTAACACTAGAAGTCACCCTCTAATTGAAGAGAAGGTAAGCACAATACCCATCAGAGTTTATATGTCACAGGTTGGTTTTAAAGAGGTCAAATGGGCACATAATTAAGATGATATCATTTTAACTCAGAAATATGGACCAACATGCATAAGCAATTGAGGTCTTGAATCAAATTCAGTCAGTAAGTTGGAGTAAGGGTGAATAGAGGGAATATATTGGTGAGGAGAGTGTAGAGGTCTGTTGTGGACATTGGGTCTTCCAACAACCTAAGGAGGAAAAACTTAAACACAAGATCCTCTTGAATTCAAATCTCAAAGAAAATGAAAGAAATTATAACATCACTATAATCAAACATTCATCATAACATAGTCACACCAATCCATGTGAATCAATCAATCATGAACTCTCTCAGTATCAGAGGCAAATAAGATGGAGTAAGAAAGCTGACTTAGATTAACCAAGATGTCTCAAAAAACAAATACATAACCAGAGAACCAATGTTCTTCATCAAAATATTACAATAGCAGGGAGCCTAACTCAACCATTCGACCTTAACAAAATATCAAAACTGCCTATAAATACCCAGCGGTGCTGCAATCACCATGAGTGTGATCGGACCACTACCTTAAAAGCCTTCATTCGGTGCCTTCTCTGTCATATTGTGCATGTTTTCTCATGTCAGACATGAGCCAAGCACAGTTATGTGCTTTACAGGAAAAATTTCCCATAAGGAAGCTTCAGATCATCAACGTGCCTTCATGGATGTGCTCTGTAATGCTTTCCATTTATGGGGTGAGAGGAGGTCTCAATTTCCGCCCCCAATCTTCAATGACTACCTTCATCGGGATCAGGATGAGGCCTGGCACCCATGAATTCTTTAGACAGTGCCCACAACTTCTGAGAGTCAATCCCGACGCCTCAAGGCTCTGCAGATCTTCTTCTGTGACCAATACGAGTGCTACAGGTGGCAGGCTGATAGTGTATGCGCTTTATACAATTCCATAGTTCCATAGTGCTACAGAATGTCTGTGTGATGATGTGGCAAGAGAAAAATTCTCTGAGGTGGGGTGATGTGGAGCAACATTGGAACATATTTTGAGGGTGCTTGAGCTGTTCAAACCTCAACGTTTTCATTCTTCCTATGGAAATCGTGGGCAGAATGCCACATGATTTACACCATAATTCTCCTGAGGGTAAATATCAATCACTACTTGATTCCTATGAAGCAAGTGGTAAATTCATGTGTTAACATATAGGATCCATGGGGGATAGAGACGTCCCTGTGAGGCTCTAAGAACTCTTTTTGTAGATTCAGTTCCTTAATGTTGGGTTGTGGAGTCACTTATAAAAACCAAAAACAAAATAAAAATGATATTTACAATGACATGGGAAGCCACTCATGGATTAAGCAAATTTTTTTTTCAAAAAATGCCCATTTACAGGGCTACCAAAAACTTCATCATCCTCCAAATCCTACAACTTGTAAGTGTTATTTGAAAAAACGTCAGAAATTTTGAAGGGGCCGATCCACAAGGCCTCAAATTTACCATGCTTGCCTTTATATTTCTTAGGTGCATCCCACTTGAGTACTATATCTCCCAGCTGGAAATCCTCTTTGTTCACCTTCTTGTCAAAGGCCCTCTTGATCTTCTGTTGATGATCACATGCTTTGTCCAGTAGTTTCTCCCTCGTGTGTTGCACTTCTACCAGCTGTTGTATTCTTCTGATCATATCATCAGGTTTCCCTTGGTAGTCTTGGAAGAATTTTTCCATAGGAAATGCAAGATGAGAAGGGAAAATGGCCTCAATTCCATACACAAGATAGAAAGGAGAGACACCAAGGGCTCTCTTTGTTGTCACTTTGTCATCCCATAAAGAAAATTTAATCTTTGAGTCCCATGCCTTCTTGTTGTCCTCTAACAATATTTTGATGTAACAAGGCTCTTGTTATAGGACTCTGCCAATCCATTCCCTTGGGGATAGTAAGGAGTAGAGTGAATCAATGTGATTCCAAAATGTTCACAAAAATTAATCAATGGTTCATCCTTGAAAGATGCAACATTATCAGTGACAATTATATTTGGACAACCAAATCTTGCCATAATATCCTCGAGAAAACTAATGATTACTTTGTGGGAAGCATTTCTTGTGGGGATGGCCTCTATCAACTTAGTAAAGTAGTCTGTGGAAATCAAGATCCACCTATGCTGACCACTTGAAGCAGGATGAATTTCCCCAATAAAATCTAGGCCCCACTACTGAAAGGGTCTTAAAGCTACCACATGCTTTAGTGGAAAATACTTGAGGTGCTTCTTTCCAAAGAGTTTCTGACACTTAATACAAGCCCTGATCTTTGCACAAACATCAGTGAAGAGACCAGGCCAAAAATACCCAGCCCTAAGAATCTTGTAGGCTGTGGTTCTCCAGAAGTGATCCCCCCCACATAAAATGTCATGAAAATCATACATAATATTTTGGGCTTCCTGTTGGTCTAGAAATATCAAAAGCACTCCTAAAGGCTCTTTCCAATATAAAACTTGATCAATTAGAAAATATTTAATTGATTTGAGCTTCAAAGCTCTTACCTTGCTCTTTCCCATGCCATCAGGAGGCTGTAAATTCTGTAGGAAAAATATAATGTCTTTGTACCAAGTGCATCCTGCCAACGGGGGTGTGACTTTAGGATCTTCACCAGAGACTCGGATTGCTGATTCTCTGAACAACTGTTGATGAAATTGACCCCCAAGGATTTATAATTAGATTCAACCAACAACTTAGCTAAACCTTGACCTTTAACCAATTTGGTAGTCTTTATTTCAAGATCAAATTGAAGGATTTTGGCAATCCACTTGCCCCTTCTTCCGTCTATGTTAGGTTGAATGAGGATCTCCTTCACAGAGGCTGAAGGGAAATATGCAATGAATTTTGAATGTAGCACATAAAATTTGAAAACTTTGAGAGATTTAACGAAAGAATAGGCCTATGGTTCCATGATGTCATACTTTATTTCAACGTCTCTCAGATCCCTAATGAAAAAGGAAATGGGCTGCTCTAACCCTTCGACATTTTTCTGTAATAAAATAGCTGCTACTGTGTCAAATGAAGCAAAAGAGAAAATCAGAAACTCCTTGGAGTAGTTAGGACTGATGAGCACATGTGCTTCAGTCAAGTCCTTCTTTATTTTGTCAAAAAAGTTATGAGATTCAGAATTCCATTTGATTTGATTTCCTTTCCTCAACATGGTTGTGATAAACTTCACCAACTTATCAAAATTTGAAACAAACCTTTTCAGAAAATTAATTTTCCCCAAGAAATACTTAACTTCTTTCTTGGATCTAGGGAGTGGCAAAGTTTGGATAGCCTCTACCTTGCTTGAATCAATCCTTACTCCCTCAGCTGACACAATGTGCCCCAACAGTTTCCCCTCTTTCATGGCAACTAATGAATTTTTTGGATTTAAAGAGAGACCAAACTTTCTGCATTTCAAAAAG
Source organism: Picea engelmannii (assembly GCA_009831015.1). NCBI lineage: Eukaryota > Viridiplantae > Streptophyta > Pinopsida > Pinales > Pinaceae > Picea > Picea engelmannii. The sequence continues at coordinate 185,529 of ML778867.1, read as the reverse complement.
AACCTTTTCAAATGGTCATGATGTTCTTCATCAGAATGTGAGAACACTGTTATGTCATCCAAATAGATGACCAAAAACTTGTCTTGTTCCCCAATAAATGCTATGTCCATGGCTCGCTGAAAGGTTTCCCCTGCGTTCATCAGACCAAAGGGCATCTTAGCGTACATGAATGTTCCCCAAGGGGTAGTGAAAGTTGTCTTCTCTCTGTCTTCAGGCAAGACAAAGATCTGATTGTAGCTATAAAATTCATCAATCATGGACATCCTAGATGCACATGTTACCCTCTATAATAAGTGCTCCATCTTTGGCAAGGGGTAATTGTCCTTCTTAGAGATTCTGTTAAGGTTCCTGAAATCGACACAAAGTTTGATTTCTCCATTCTTCTTTCTCACTGGGACCAAGTTGGCCACCCATTCAGAATACCTCAGAGGGATGATAATCTGGGCATCTAAAAGATTTTTCACCTCCTTCTCCATAATAGGCAACAACATAGGATTTATTTGTCTCAATTTCTACCTAAATGGTTTCCCCCCTTCCTTCAATGGTATCTTATGCTCAATGAAACTTGTGTCATATGTTATGAGATCTTCACATGTCCAGGAAAACACATCAGAAAATTCTTTTAACAACTCAACATATTCATCTCTTTGTTCTCTTGGCAAGCTGCTTGATAATTTGACAAATTTTGGGTCCTTCTCTATACCAATATTACACTGAGATACATTAGCATCATCAGTTGAGCCTTTAAACTTTACTGCCACATCATTCCCATCGAAAAATATTTCTAAAGGAACCAGTCCCTTTGGAATGTGGTTGCTAGGCAACTGAAAAATATGGTGATTAGAAATTTTATTTAAAAATACATCATCATGAGGGTTACTTTCAGAATCATGATCCTGATCAATGTGTAATGCAGAGAACTCATCGACAAACTCAATAAAATTTCTGATCTCAAGATCATCCTCAAATACCTTTCAATGCTTGACATTGTCAGGTATAGAGGGTCTATATTTCACCTCTATATTATACTTGAGTTTAGGTGGCAGTGGGGTTCTGAAATGGCTTGCTAAAACAACCAAAGAATTAGCTATGGTATTATCCCTTATTGGAATAAAAGAAATGTTGAAAGCTAAGAAGAAATTGTCAATTAGGTCCCACACCTCAATCCTATAAGTCCTAAGCCTAGGGTGCTTAACTTGATAAATATTTTTGATTTGATGAACAATTAGCTCTGCATCTCCAAATATTGATAACTCTTCTATCCCCATGTCCTTTGCATACCTTAAACCTAAAACAAGAGCTTCATACTCTGCCACATTGTTGGTAGCTTCAAATTCTAACTTGTAGGACAAGGGTATGGTCTCTTGACACGGTGAAACAAAGACTACTCCAAAACCAACACCTTCCTTAGAAGAGGATCCATTAAAGAACATCTTCCAAACATGGGTAGTTGGAGGAGGGATTTCACAAAAATCAATGGACTATTTTCTGATTTCAAGAGGAGGTTTGGGAGTATCAGTCAGCTGCAATATGCTGTATCCCAAATCAATGTCAAAATAAAAAATAGGATGGTTGGTGGGGTTTTCTTCATCACTGATGATGTACGCGAGCTGTGCTTCCCTGTAGAGTCTCCTTTTTTCACCCCCAAATGCAAGAATGGTGGCGTATGAAAGGTCCCCCCAGTCTCTTTATCCAAGATCTAGACAAGAGCATCCCAAATTTAGGGGGAACATCAACCACTATGATATCCATGAATACGCTCTTCATTGGCAGCTGGAATAGGGACACGACTAGGTCTTTGATAACCCCAAGGCACTTCACCTTTCTGGAGTCGAAAGAATACAAGTCGTGATAGGTTTTTGTAACCTCCAACCCGATCTATTCCATGACAATATTAGGCATAAGATTGTGAAATTCCCTTGAATCCATCAAGCAGTTATGCAACACCTTATCATGGATTTTAAATGAAGTGTTTTTAAATGAAGTGTAGAAGGGGAGGGAGGAGTCATCTCTATCCTCTATCAAAGGCCCTAACATGACAACTGACTTTTCATCTTGGAGGTTAACCGAGTCTGTGGAGTGAGATGTGTTGGGCTTTATAGATGTCTTAAAATATAACCTCTATGCATCATCCAAAGGTAGGCGCTGGCACAAGCATTTTACTTTCACCTACTTACCTTCCGTTTTCAATACCCGTCCTCCAAAGATGCAATCCCTGCAAAGGGACAACAAGCGTAACAAAAGGAACAACAATCATTCCGTTCAAATGAACAACAAAAGGAACAACAATTGTAACAAAAGGAACAACAATCGTTCTGTTCAAATGAACAACAAAAGGAACACCAATCGTGACAAGGGAATGACAGTCGTTATATTGGGCCAAAATAATGTTGTATTAATTGAGTTGTAGTACTTGCCCAACTATCTAATTTGTCAACCCGGGGTTCGTAAACTGACGAAGCACACACAAAGTATATGCAAGATTGAAGTGGAACTAATCTAATCTAATGTTTAAGCTACAAATGAAATTGAATCATTAATGTAACACATGACTGAAATTGAATCATTAATCTAACACATGACTGAAATTGAATTAATCTAGTTGTGTAAATGAAATTACTCTAAGAATGAGAAATTGCGTGAAGGAAATTAATCTAGAAATGGAGAACTACATGAAGGAAAACAAGATACAACAAGTGAAGAGTTGAATGGCATAACAACATAAGAGAGAGCTCTCACAAATGAAGCAATCTTATATTACAATAATCAAATCAATATTCATAACAAAGTAATGAAAGCATGAAAACCAAAACCATGAATCAAAGCTAAGAATTCCTTTCTCTTTCAAATCCTAATGACTACCATTAAATGACTAAAAAATAACTTTAATTAATTGAATCCTCTAATTCCTATTCTACTTGAATCCTAATGAAGAGAGAG
>ML778867.1:163274-176133 GCA_009831015.1 Picea engelmannii | reverse complement strand
AATAAGGTGAAACCCAAGTATATTTATGGAAGTGATATCGTGAAAGGTTAATGGGGTGATGAAATGTGGAGAATGATGAAGGGAAAGATGGATGAAAATAGGACATTTCTGAGCCCCAACAAGATGCAAGTTCGGGATGGAAAATTTTTGATAGGCACCTTTTGAAATCCTCCTGCTTGACTAACTCTGAGATAGGCACAAGGATCCTAATATTTTGAATCTCTTGCTCAAAGTTATAAGAGGAGGGAGGCTTCAAAATATCCGTCACCTCTAAGATAGGAATTTTGACCACTGGTGGGGGACTGTGTGCTTTCCTCTCTTTGTTGTTGTCTACCATATCTTTAGCAGGTTTCTCAGCTCTAGCAGACCGCTCAGGAATGTCAGGATTTTCTTCTTTCTTCTTGGATATGAGGTTATATCTATTCGGATCACTACTGGTCTTTTCTCCTTTGCTCAACTCATTCAATTGATTACTTATGAGGTCCTCTTCATATGCAAACTGAGTTAAATGAGGGGACGAAGAGGTATCTCCAAGGAAATGGATCCCAGGATCGATATCTTCTTCCTCTTCATTTTCATTAGTAACCAGGTTATTTTGCAGAGGAGTTTTGATTTAGTGATCATCTCTGTCCCTGTTTCTTTGATCTCTTTGGATGATCTGAGGGGCATTAGTTGGTCTTTTAAAACTACCCCTATTCTCAGTATTTTGGGAATTCCTATAGCTCTACTTTCCTTCTAATTCAATCTTTTCTATTCTAGAAGAAAGTCATTTTAATAACTTGGTCACTTCATCCATTTGAGGGGGGGGAAACAGAGGAACTAGAAGTTAGAGTTTCAGAGCTACCTTTTCCTCTATCTCTATCAGCTTTACTCCTAAGTTTGTCAGATGCCAATATATTGGATTCTACTTCAAGGGCTACATCTTGCATATGAGCCAAGGAGGTAACTCTTCTTTATCTCAACATGAGGCAAAAATCAGGGTTGAAAGCATTATCATAAGTCATCATGGAAAAGGCTTATGTAGGTTTAATTTCATCGGGAATCTTTTTATACATCTTATTAAATCTCTTCGAGAAGTCTGAAACAAATTCCCCCTCTTCTCTCTTAAGTGCCCCAAATTCTGTAATATAATAAAGGAGATATTTTTTATTCCCCCAGTGTCTTAAGAATGAATCATCCAGAGAAACAATCCCGTCAATAGATCTAGGAGGCAAGTCCTTAAACCAGTCCCTGGCATCACTATCAAGGCTCAATACAAAAATCTCATCCACACATCTTCATTTTCAATGACCTGAATCTTTGCAAATCTATAAAAGGATACAAGGTGCTCTTCTGCAGTCACGTCTCCCTCCCTTGTGAACCAGGGCATGTAATTAAGGTAGTCCGTGGCTGGGAGATAATTCATAGGCTAAGGTAAAACCAGAGGTGCGTATATAGTAGCCAATATCTAAGCCATCTTGTTCCTAGGAGGATTAACACCTGCCATTTGGACGTGAATTGGAGGAGAACCAGGAGGAGATGGAATTTGAACAGGAAAGACTAGGGTTGTTCTTCAGGGAGAAAAAGGAAAAGGATGAGCATTAGGAGATAAAGATGAGGGGATAGAGGTAACATAGGTTTCCCCTTTTGTAACTGCAACAATTCTAATAGGAGGAGGAGTAGTAAAGTATGGAGTAGGAAAGTCTTCTATGGTAAAATCTCTCTCCTTCCACTTCACAACTTTAGGGGAGAAAGGGGTGTCAAAGATCTCTCCTTCCAAACCAAGAATAGGAGGGGAGAAATCGGCAGGAAAAATCCCAAAACTTAAATTTCTTGAAACTCCAACAATTTTTATAATAGGAGAATCATAAACAATTACTGGAGTTTGTAAAGAGGGATTATGAAAATTATCAGAAAAACTTGGTACAACAGTGGAGGTACCTTTTTGAGCGGTCTTTCACTTTTTGATAATTTCCTCTGGGTTAGCTTCAGATGTTGCTAGAGGTAGCAATGACGTGGACCTCATGTGTTTGCCTTTAGGAGCCAGTACTGAAACAGTGGAGTCACCAGGTGCAAGTTACAATCTTCAATAGTATTGATATCTGATGCCCCTTCAAAATCGAATCTTCTTTGTCGTTCTATCCTAGGGAAATGCCTTCAATTCGTTCCCTAACAACGATACCATAAATGTTAGCACTATAAGTCAACCTCCGATTGCAGAGAAGGTAATCCCAGTACCCATAAGAGTTTCATATGTCACATGTTGGTTTTAAAGAGGTCAAATGGAAGCAGACTCAAGATGATATTGTTTTAACTCAAAAATATGGACTAGCATGCATAAACTCAACTTCAGCCAGTAAGTTGGAGTAAGGGTGAATATAGGGAAGAATTTGGTGAGGAGAGTGTAGAGGTCTGCTATGGACATCAAATCTTCCAACAGCCTAAGGAGGAAAAACTTAAATGCAAGATCCTCTTGAATTCAAATCTCAAAGAAATTGAAAGAAATTATCACAACACTATAATCAAACATTCATCATAATACAATCACAACAATCCATGTGAATCAATCAATCATGAACTCTCTCATTTTCATAGGAAAATAATATGGAGTAAGAAATATGACTTAGATTAACCAATATTTCTCAAAAAACAAATACATAACCAGAGAACCAATGTTCTTCATCAAAATATTACAATAGCAGGGAGCCTAGCTCAACCATTCGACCTTAACAAAATATCAAAATTTCATATAAATACCCAACAATGCTGCAACCATAAGGAGTGTGATCGGACCACTACCTTCAAAGCCTTCAGTCGATGCCTGCTCTGTGAAATTGTGCAAGTTTGCTCATGTAAGATGTGACCCAAGTGCATTTATGTGCTTTACAGGAAAAATTGCCCATAAGGAAGCTTCAGATCATCAACGTGCCTTCATGGCTGCGCTTTGCAACGCTTTCCATTTATGGGGTGAGACGAGGTCTCAAATGCTGCCCCCAATCTTCAATGAATACCTTCATCAGGATTAGGATCATGCCTGACACCCATGAATGCTTCAGACAGTGCCCACGACTTTTGAGATTCAATCCCGACGCCTCGAGGCTCTACAAATATTCTTCCATGACCAATACGAGTGCTGCAGGTGGTAGGCTGATAGCATATGCACTGTAGCCAATTTTGTAGTGCCATAGCGCTACAAAATGTCTGTGTGATGATGTGGCGAGAGAAAAAACACACTGAGGCGGGGTGATGTGGAGTGGAAGTGGAATAGATTTTGAGGGTGCTTGAGTTGTTCAGACCTCAACATTTTCATTCTTCCTGTGGAAATCATGGGCAGAATGCCACATGATTTACACCATAATGCTCCTGAGGGTAAATCTCAGTCACTGCTTGATTCCTATGAAGTAGGTGGCAAATTCATGTGTTAAAAATATCCATACATAGCCTCACGAGACTTCAATCTATCTCCCCCAAAATTATCAGCTTTCACTCTATGGAGAAACCCTTGAAGAAAGGACACTTAGGAATTATTACCCAATTCAATTCCATCCAAGTAATGGAAAACCCCACATAGGAAATTCACCTTGATTTGTAGTTTGTCTTGGCCAAACATTAACATGTGTTTGAAGCAACCCATGGATTACCCTTCTCACGTGGTGGGAATGATCACAATGATCCCCTAACTCTAGGTAGTCAACCATCAAATGTGCATCCTTTTAGGCGCCCCTTTGTTAGAAAAACATGACCGCAGAGCAATAAAATAAAACAAATGCAGAAATAAAACACAGAGGATACACAATACAAGAGAGACACATATTTACGTGGTTCCCCCAGTGTGGGCTACGTCCACCAGAGAAATTGCCAGGTCCTTCCTTTATTATTATCTAGAAAATGAAGGGATACAAACTACAACAAAACCCGCGGTAACTTCCCCTTCTTTCTCTCACAGTATCCTCTCTCAGAATACAATACACACCATAATGCATAGCCACAATACATTTCCCTCATAATAGAGGGTTACCTTCTAGGGAAAAAAACCCTAACATAATTTCTACCGTTAGATCTGTGGCCTTATAATGAACAGTCCAGATTTACAATGAAATTACAATATACATTTACAAGGAAATTTTTCCTTCGGGGGAAAAGCCCACGAACCCTCGCCTAGGGCCCACTTTCCCTCGAACCCCCTAGCTGGGGGGATAGGCCCCCCAGACCCTGCAGAGGGGGTACCCCCCCCTCTGCACTCCCCTGCATGGAAGAGTGTACATACTTCTAGGGTGTAAAGTCTTCATGGGGTATAAACACGGCTGAAAGCAAGGACCTCTGAATCAAGAACATAATCAGGCTCCACAACCAACACCCTTCACCAAGAACATTGAAATAATAAAAAAATATTCAAAAACTACTGAAGACAAGCATTTTATGTCCCAATACCAGTCCTTACTCATCACTCATAGTCATGGTCTTCAAGAAAAGAAGAAAATTGGCACATGTGTCCTAATTTCCATGCTCTCAATAAGTTAAAAATCAAAAACAAAATTTCCATCTTAATTATTGATGATCTCTTATATGAGCTCCATGGTTCCAAGTCCTTCACTAAACTCGTACTTTATTCATGATACCACCAAATTCAGATGAAGGAGTAGGATATTCCTAAGAAATATTTCTACACACATGAAGGCCATTGTGTGTTTTCAATGATTCCTTTTGGACTTTGCAATGCCCCATATACCTTTTAGAGCCTCATCAAAAAGATTTTTCAACCATTCTTTCATAATGTTTTTCTTGTATTCTTTGATGATATCTTGATCTACAAGAAAACCTATAATACCCATGTGGATAATTATATTGATAAATCCTTGTAACTCCTTCAAGACCACCTGTTGTTCATTAAAGCCTCAAAATACGCTTTTGGTGATTTAGAGGTAGAATACTTGGGTCATGTTGTCAATTAGAATGGAGTGCAAGTGGATCCCAAGAAATTTTAGGCAATTTTTTATTGGCCACATCCTAAAACCCTAGAGATATTACATATTTTCTTAGGGATTATCGACTACTACATAAATTTTATGAATAATTATGGATGAATTTCCACCCCTTTAATAACCTTGCTCAAGAACAATTCCTTTGTATTGAACACAATTGCAGAGCATGGATTTTCATCTTTAAATGAAGCCATGTGTACTACACTCATCTTAGCAGTGCTTGATTTCACTAAGAATTTTGTCTTGGAATGTGATGCCTTAGGCAAAGGTATCGACGCCATGTTGATGCAAGAGGGGTGTCCCTTGGCATTCATTAGTAAGCAATGGTGTGACAATTTTTTTGGCAATTCTACATATGAGAAAGAGAAGATGGCCATCCTTCATCTAGTTGATGCATGATGCTCGTGTCTCATTATGAAGTACTTCTAGAGCACCGCACATGTATCACTAAGATTCTTGGGTATGATTATGATATCATTTATAAGAGAGACAAAGAGAATGTGGTGGTCGATGTTTTGTCTAAGAAATATTAGGAGGGATTAGCAAGGCTTGCAAAAAATGGTTGGAAATGATGTTGTAGTTCAAATCATCTAAAGGCTTCAATAAGACACCAATCCCCCCAAGGTATATACTTGGAAATAAGATACCTTGAAGTATAAAGGGTGTATTTTTCTAATACAAAAATCAGTTTTGAAAAAAAAGTGTCTTATAAGAATGCCATTCATCTCTTATTATGGGTCACTCTGGCTATCGAGAAACTTGTGAACATGCTAAGTTCTCTTCCTCTTGGGAAGGCATGAAAAAAGACATCCAAACTTTTGTACTTGCATGTGAAACCTATCAAACAAACAAGGGGTAAATAGTAGAGAATATTAGGGTATTGAAACCACTACTGATACCAACCATTATATGGATTGACATTTCCATGGATTTTATAGTGGACCTCCTAAAACTTGGCAAGAAATTGGTTATCATGGTGGTTGTTCAACACCTTCCAAAATATTTCCACTTTTCGTGCCCTATTTCACCCATTTACACCCTCCATAGTTGCCCAAGTTTTCCTAGATCATATTTCCAAGTTACATGGCATGCCGACTTCCATTGTATCTAATCATGATCCCACATTCACTGGAAAATTATAACATGATCTATTTAAACTTCATGGCACCAAGATGAACATGAGAACCACTTCTCATCCCCAAAATGATGGTCGAAAAGAGTTTAGACTAGACTTCCCCATCTTGATGAAGAAGGGTCCATTTGAATACAACATTAGGCATTATTGGCCACTAGGGAGTGTCAACTATGCCAGTGCATTGTTTAAGAAGTGATGATCTAGTGGAAAGATATGTAGCTAGAATACACCACTTGGGAACCAATAATGATTTTACAACAGTTTCCACATCTTTAGACTTAAGGACAATGTTTCTTTTGAAGGGGAAAGACACGTTAGGGCATTAAAATCTAAAATATCTACTTTGGAGTACTTAGGAGTTAATGTACAAAGCCACCTTAGTTGAATCAGGCCCGTTAGATCATTAGTGGATAGTTAATTATTGTGAAGGGGTCCTCTTTATTAAATAAGACTCGTTAGGGGGTTGGATCTTATTAATGATGGGAGCACAAGTATTTGGGAAGAAATTATTTATAAAAATATAAGGTTATGTAAAGTTTTTTTTATGTGTTATTGTTATAATTGGAGATTTTCTCATAATAGGTTGCCCCCTTGAAGAGGTCCATGAACATTGCTCTATCTCTTTTGGAAATTTTCAATACAAGGGTTATATTTCATAGGATTAATATCATTGTCTCTTGTATTTGTTCTTTTACATTACCATTTATTTGAATATCCTATTTGTGATTCATGTTGGAATACTGGGGGGGGGTGAGTCAATATGATCGCTTTATTATCACTTTTAACCACAATATGTAATTATTAACATCAACAACAATATATCATCAATATATCATGAGAAACATAAATCAATAGAGCATAATAGACATCCATAGAAACACAATACACCAATATTTACATGGAAACCCAAATGGAAGAAAACTACATAATGATTTTCTTATATATCAAAAGAATACATTCAATGGAAGAAACAAATTCCAATTCTCTAGCTACAACTGGAAGGAGGCTATGACCCCCTATTTACAAGATCCAACCTGAAGGAAGCTACAACTCCCTAAATTCTTTGGCTCCAACTAGAATGAGGCTATAACCCTCTGATTATTAGGCTCCAACCTGAAGGAAGCTCCAAATCCTTGATTTCTCCGATTCCAACCAGAAGAAGGAAACAACCTCCTTTCCTTTCTTTGTCCTGCCACCCTAAAATATAAGTGTAGACTCACTGTCACTACCACTGATACTGCCACTATCTTTGTCATTGTCATTTTCACTGACACTGTCACATCAACCTGTAACCTGTCACATCAACCTGTCACTATCACTGTACCATCAACCTGTAACTGATCATCAACATAAGCTATACCAAAACCTATACCATATCATCCATCAACTGTGTACCAACATATGTAGTATAACATGCATCAATCATGTACCATAAGATATTCCAAATGTATATACCATAACATTAATGATGAGTATCTAATCAAGTATCAAATCATATATCATGTACTGGAGAATCAACCATGTATAGAACCTATACCATATATCATAACATAGATTTGAACCACATCATCAATGAAGTGACTCAAAGAATCAAAGCAAGTTCCTCATGCATATGCCACCATACATCAAGTGTATACCTCAACCATACATCCACATATCAAATATATGTCTCTAATGATGAACCCTAATCATCATGTCATAACTAGATAGGAGAGTATACCTCAATCAACCATGTAGCCATGTTGAACCTCAGTCATGTGCCAAGCCAAATATACCTCAATTATGTACCATAACAAAACCAAGTATAATCATCACAATAATAATATAAGCATACCTATACCTCTATAGCTGACTTGATACAAAGTAGTGCTGATCCGTATCTTTCCTCTAACCCTAGGGGCTTGGTACAATAATTTCCCCCAAATATGTCTTATCCTCATGGGACTAAGACTACCTGTCACGTGGGGCCTCACATGATGAGAACTATGCAACTGACGAGGATGCCTTGTGGGACACTAATGGTCTAACCTGCAGGAGTCAACCAAACAAGGGTTTCCTCAGATAATTTCTCTCTCCTATGCAACCCCAAAAATCCCACACTTCCTACTTGTCACTACCTTAGATTTCACTGTCGCAAAATTGCCAAATAGATCACTAGTTCACTAGAATATATTCAATAAAATACATGAGTGAATGACTCCTTGAGGTGTATTTATAATTTTTTTGGGTAACCTCTTTCCTTAATCTTAGGGGATTCTGAACTTTATTATTACACCCACTTTACCCTTTCATTAATTGACTTGTAACTAAATAGGTGCTTCTTAACCATTCTTTCGGGCTTCTAACTTCACAAGGCCATAACTCCTCAACCGTGAGGAACCACGTGGTGGACCACCTATCAATAAAAATTGCATGATGAGGACTATCCATCCATGAGTGATTTATATGCATTCACACTTCCTTCATGATCTTTTTCCTTGATCAAATATGTGTTCCATAACCATATCTTTGGGGATATCAGTCTTAGTCAAGGGTTGAAACCAATGACAACCAATATTTCAACAATCTCCCCCTTTGGAATTGATGGAAACAATGATGTCATGGGAACACTCATGCTACTGCTCATGCTCCCCCTGTGACCAATGCTCCCCTTGTCTTCATGAATATGTTCTTTCTTTTTGTTTCCATGCCTTTTTTCTCTCTCTCCTGCTTTGAAATCAAGGGAAAAGGGAAATTGTCCTTTAGGTATTCTCCCCCTATATACAAGCCTCTACTTTATCTTTATGGTTCTTCCTCGTGTAAAAATATGATGTATATAAAAAGGATTCTAAAGATTATTTACTTGTATTCTTCAAGTATTCTGCTTCTCTCCTCAGTCTTACTATTCCTAATGCTGTGTGGATCACTACGGGGAAGAAAATACTCCAAATTTTTGTTGAAGATACTCAAATATCTCACTCAGAAGAGGTTTGGTGAAGATATCTACAATCCATGTTCTGTTGTCCCAATGTACTCTAGCTTGATGTTCTTTTTTGTAACTTGTTCGCGGATAAAGTGAAACTTTATCGGAATGTGCTTCATCTTGTAATGCATTACTGGATTCTTGGAGATACTGATAGCACTAGTGTTATCATAGAGTATCAAAATAATCTCGTTGTATTCCACCTATATATCCTACAAAGTCTGCTTCATCCAAAGAACTTGGGTGCAACATGTTGCTGCTGCAATATATTCTTCTTCTCTTGTGGACAACAATACTGATGACTGTTTCTTGCTCAACCATGATACCGGAAACTCACCCAAGTAGAAAGATGCTCCACTTGTACTTATTCTATCATCAATGCTACCTTCCCAATATGCATCTCATCAACTACCAAATATAGTTCATTCCATTATGGATACCATAATACAAAATATTCTATTTCCTTGAGATATCTGAGTATTCTTTTTAATTCCATGACATGTGTTTCTTTCAGTTTTGCTTGAAATATCATAACCCATCCAACTGCTTGAATAAAATCTTGTCTTGATGTTGTCACATAGAGTAAGCAACCAATAATTGATCTGTAGAGTCTCTGATATGCATCCTTAGATGCATCTTCTTTTCTCAACTTGCAACTGGTCTACATAAGAGTACTTACAGGTTTACAATATTCCATTCCAAACTTCTTTAGCATTTCTATAATATACTTGGTCTAGGAGATGAAAATACCTTTATCATGCTGACATATCTGTAATCCCCAAAAGAAATTCAAATCATCGAGAAAATACATTTCAAACTCATTCTTCTTGTCTTTGGAAAACTTCTGACTCATCCTTTCATCATCGCTTCCAAATATAATATCATCTACATAAACTTCAATTATCAATATATTGTCTTGATCCACTTTTATGTAGAGATTGTTGTTTGAATTACCTTTCCTGAATCCTTGTTGCTGTAGATACTTGCCCAATATTGAATACCATGCTCTCAAGGCTTGCTTGAGTCCATACATTGCTTTCTTCAACATGTAGACATAATATTCCCTCTTTGATAGTATAAACCCTTCATGTTGTTTGATGTAGACTTATTCTTCTAATTCTCCATTCATAAAGGATGATTTTACATCCATATGATACACCTTGATTCTTTTGGAAAATGCATAGGCTAATATCAATCCGATTTCTTCCATCCTAGAAACTGGGGCAAAGGACTCTTCAAAATATATACCTTGAATCTAAATGTATCCTTTGCATACTAACCTTGATTTTTTTTTGGTTACCTGTCCATCCTCGTTCAGTTTGTTTTAGAAAATCCACTTTGTACCAATCACATTCTTGTTCTTCGGTCTTGGAACTAGTTCCCATGTGTTATTCTTCTCTATCTGATCCAATTCTTCATCCATAGCCTTGATCCAATGTTCATCCTTGCTAGCCTCTTCAAAAATGTTGGGTTCAACTGTAGATTAAAATTCTAGGTGTTGTTGTTCAGGTGAAAGTATTATTCTTCGGTTTTCAACTCCTGCGTCTTTATTCCCAATAATCTGTTCTGGTGGATGATTTTTTCTGTACTCGTCAGCTAGGTGTCTTAAGAGGTATTTTTTGCTCATATTCCTCTTGTTCTTCTTCTAGCTTCTCTTCTTCTTCTTCTTTTATATCTTCCTCATCATCCTTCTCTTACGAGTCTTTGCTTCCTTGTTTTTCCTTCCGTACACCTGTCTCGTCAATCATTACATTGATGATTTCCATGATTATGTTGAGTCTTGGACTGAAGCACTTATATGCTTTGATTTTTCTTGAATACCCAACTAGTATGCCCTTATCAACTCGGGATTCAAATTTTCCAGGCCTTCCATCTTCTCTTTTGATATAGAATTTGCTTCCAAATACTCTAAAATGATTCACATTTTTTGGTATTCCTTTCCATAACTCATACGGAGTATTATCACTGTTACTTATGATCATTCCTCTATTCAATATGTGAACTGATGTATGTACTTCTTGTGCCCAAAATATGTCACTCAGCTTGGAATATTTCAACATGGTTCTGGACATTTCCTGTACTATTATGTTCTTCTTTTCTACCACTTCTTTTTGCTGAGGTGTCCTAGCTTCCAAGAACTATCTCTTTATTCCATGTTCTCCATATAAATCCATGAACTCCTTTTAAGTAAAATCTCCTCCATTGTCTGATCTTAAGCACTTGATTTTCAATTCCATCTCAGTTTCAACCATCTCTTTGTATATCTTGAAGTGTTGAATGCCTTTGACTTCTTCCGGAGTAAGCAAAATGCAGTCATTATTGTGTAGTCATCAACTAGAAGAACAAAGTATTGTTTTCCATTTAATCCCATTTTTCTTGTAGGTCCACATAGATAAATGTGTACAATTTCCAATGGTTTTGTCGTGGAGTACTCTTTTGATTTGAACTTGGTCCTGGTTTGTTTTCCTTGTAAACAATGGTCACATAGAGTATTTGTTGGCTTTGAGATCTCATGCATTTCTTTCATTGCTTCCTTTCTGCTGATTGTGACAAGTTTATCAAAGTTTATGTGACCCATCCTTTTGTGCTAGAGCCAACTTTCATTTTCCTTTCCTAAACAAATTTTTTTCTTTCCAATCTCATTCAAGACGTATATGTTGTTTGGGGTTCTTTTAGCTGTAGCCACCAATTTTCCCGATCCTTCTTTTCTTATTTCACATTTTTATGAGTCAAGAAAAATTTTGTGTTCTTGATCACACATTTGACTGACACTTAGAATATTGTTCTACATATCTTCGACCAATAGAAAATTTTATTCCTTGGCATCTTTGCTTCCAAGATTGACTGTGCCTCTACCTATAATTCTGGTTGAGTCATCATTTCCAAATGAAATTGATCCATGTCGTTCTTTCTTCAGGGTCAATAACTTGTTCTTGTCACCAGTCATATGCTTCGAACAACTGTTGTCAACATACCACCCACTTTTCTTTTGTTGCACTTGTAGAGAAAGAGAGCATTCTTCAGTGTTGAATTGATCTTGCTTTCTTCTCCATATCCTTTGTGGTTCTTGTTTATGGTTGTGGATATTCTGATTTGGTTCCTTTGAAGGAAAATTCAGTCTACAATCTTTGGTCATGTGTCCAAAATTGTTTCACTTGTAGCACTCTATTTCATTACTTAGTGAACCAAAACTGTTGTGATTTTTGTTTTGTGCTTCATGTGACTTTCTAAGATAACTATTGTTTGAATATCCTTCATTGTTGTTTCTGTTCTTGGAATAGGCTCTATAGTTTGTATCTTTGTGATCAAAATTGTTACAATAATAACATAAACCAAGAAAAATAGTTTGATACCCGGATGCAGGGGATATTCTGAATGGTGTTGTTATTATGAAGCCTTCTTCTTCTTGAGATATTGATGATTGTTGGTTCTATGTTCTGAATCTTCTCGATGGTCCAGTTCCTTTGTGTTTTTATTCTTGAGTACCTCTGACTATTTTTGCATAGGTGCTTTGTTCTGATTCCTGTTCTTTTTTCTTGGAGCTCAAACCTTTCTTGGTCTTCATTTGGTTGCATCCTATCCCACACCTATCGTAGTGTGGCCTTTGGAGGCTGATGATCTCATCCAATATTTTGGTGCTATTCTGCTACATATATTTCTTCTGAAGATATTTTCTTAAGGTGACTATTTATGCTTCCAAGCTTTCAATCATCTTCTCCTTATATTCTAACTTATTTTTGAGTGTCTCTTCAATCCTTATGTCTTCTTCTACTTGGATTTTTAACTTCGTGATTATCTGCT
>ML778867.1:124818-146134 GCA_009831015.1 Picea engelmannii | reverse complement strand
TAAAGAGTAGGCTAGCTCCAAGCCAAAACTCATGACTCAACCTAGGACATAGATGTCCATTATAAACTCTAGGATAGCTACAAGCCAACATCTAACACAAAACTCATGACTGAAATTAGGGCCAAGACATTTTATATAAACTCTAAGCTAGTTGCAAGCCAACATCTAGCAAGGAACTCATAACTCCAACTACGGATGAGGCGTCCACTATAAACCCTAGGCTAGCTACAAGCCAACACCTAACACAAAACTCATGTCTCTAACTAGGGCCAAGATGTCCACTATAAACCCTAGGCTAGTTGCAAGACAACACCTAACACAAAAATCATGACTCAACCTACGGTCAAGATGTCTACTATAAGTCCTATGTGAGCTGCAAACCAACACCTAGCATAAAACTCACGACTCTACCTAGTGTTGGGTGTTGTGTCACCATTTCGGTCCACACTCAGACATCAACCTTCTTAACACTAGACTGCTCTGACCCAAGATGTAGAGAGGATCACAAAGACCATAAGGTCTTGTGTGAGAGATGGATGATTAAGCATATGAAACATTACTACAATTGGCATCCATAAAACTCATGTTTGACAAACTATTTTAGGACTAAGAATTAAAACTATCCACACACATAACCAACTCATTCACTATAGAAACATAATAGATCAGAATTGCCATAAAACATAGGATCATATTCGAGACATATAGTAAGCTGAACAATTGCTTAAGACGACCAAAGGAGTTCATATCATTACTATTTATAAAAATGGGAATAAAAGATGATGCGCCATGCGCCTCACTTTCTTTATCATAACAAAGACACAAGAATATATTCATAACATCATAGGATTACAATAGGCTCGGAGTGAGATCGAGGTTGATATCACTATTTTACCTATGAACTAGATAACTCCCCTTCTGAGCTTAGAGCTCATTTTTATATATTTCGCTATTGGGGAGTGCTATCTCTTTATGCTATGCTCCACTCACTTATCTGATCCAATTGACTTGCATGCTTCTGGTGCAATGCTCCATGTAGCCTTTCTACATCTGGGGGAATATTAACTGTCTTGCTCGCTCATCTTCTATCTTCCCCACGTCTTCATCTCGTAATGGCACTAATCATTCCAGGATATTTCCCAATGATTCTTTTCTTGATTCTGATGGGCATATTATTGGTTTTTGACGCAACTCACAAAACTTGAACCAATGCATACTTGGTAGTCTTTATACTTGGCGTGTTGCTCACAAAACTCGATTCAATGGGAACGTTCTCGTATTTTCTTATATGCACATAAAATATGAAATGAGCACACACAACTTCGTTTGTGCATGCACGAAAAATTCATCCCAAAACTTTGGGCGCCGACAAGCCGCCACCACTATTATGGAGTGTGTTCTTGAGCCAACTGCTGAATTTCGGACGTTAGAAAATTAGATTAAGAGAAAATCATCATACGATAAAACAAGGTGCTTGAAGGCCTGGACCTGAGTAAGAGAAAATCATCAATGTAGGCTGTAGGGGAAACTCAAATCACGTTTGCAAATTACAGAGGTAGGCCATATGGTGAAATATAGAGTTGGAGTGCATGAAGTTGCCTGTGGAGGGGAATAGAGGATTTTTTTAGGGCACATGAACACACACTGAAAAGAATTAAGGCTCTGCCCATAGAGAGTATCTATGTCTACCTGTTTAATGAGAGTAGGACGACCAGGTCGAGCTAGTGGGCATGACCACTCTACTGGAGGAGGGATGTGGGTAAATGGGACAAGGTGAGAGAAGGGGGATTGGTAATGGGTCTATGCATATGCGTAGGCCTCAAGAGGTATAGAGGGAGGAAGTGCATTGACGGTGAAAGAGGAATCCCTCATGCATCAACAAAGGGGATAAATAATGGCATAGGTTAGACGAATGGGTGCTCCCAATCAACAAAGGGGTTAAAGCTTGGTGACACTTAGTAGTGAGAGAGAAGGTAAGTTAATAGATTGGAGGTTTGAACTAACAATTGTTGATACAATGTTAATTCAGAAGAACCAGGTTGTGGGAATGGGAGGGTATTGAGGAAGTTGAAAAGCACATGTCCCTAAAGGGTGGCAGAATTGGGCCATGAAAGAAGTGAAGGAGGGGGAAGTTGAACTGGGGTTGACGGGAAAATAGAAACTAAGAGCAGAATGTGGAAAAGTTTCTCAAGGAATTGTTATGGGAGAGTGGGTATTTATATCATGGAGTTAAGAGAGATAGGGGGGTAATTAAGATGAATGGGCGGAGGTGATGGGATATCGATGACTTAGAATATGGTGGCGAAAGAGTGCAACTAGATATATCCCAATGTTGATTTTCTATCTTCATGATTTTCCCCGTCGATAAATGTATCCACCAGGAAATTCATTCGAGACTCATTACCAATTTAACCCATGAACTGTTTCTATCGCCATTGGTGAAAACTTGGTAGCAATATTGGGGACCTATCTATACATGCATGAGACTTGTCGGTTTGGGGCATCGCGCATGTGTTTTTATTTGCACATCTGAGCTTGATTCGACCTTTTAGAAATAGTTGATTGTAGTGGCCCCTAGTGGGTCGCGACATGGCTCTGTATTTATTCCTTCAATCAACTTCGTCTTGGGGGGCTCAGTATCAATCATGTCTCATTATTGCAATAGCCATTGGTGTAGGAGCTCATCATCGTTGGCATGGAGCTCATTTGGCTTTATTAGATATTGAGGAGAAAATGGGTGGATTTGGGTGAATGGTTATGGGGGTGCATGAAATTGGCCATTGTATGTAGAGGAAGTGCAGGTGGTTTGGAAGCTAGTTCACCCAAAAAATTGGGAATTGGTAGTGGAAGGGGTGGGTGTGGGTGAGTGCGGCGAGGACTTTATGGCATGTAATATGCTTTTTTTTGGCTAACTGATCCAGGGGATCAAATTTTGCTCAAAATTCTAAGTGCTCAGAATCGCTTCAAAACAAACAGGGATGTAGGCCTCATTGTCATGAACCCAACACACTTTGAACGGGTTCAAACAGACACTGTATGAGGGAGATATCACGTTCTGTTCGATTTTCCAAATAGGCAAAAAAAATTTGCTGACTGTACAGTCCGTACAGGTGACATGGCATGACCGGACAAGTGACGTGGCATGACCGTACAGGTGACGTGCCAACTGATTCGACAAGCTGATGTGGCAAGTTTTTATTGGACAACAAGGTGGCATGTGGGTGAATGGAGGTGAAACACGTGGCATGTTTTTAACGAATTGGGTGGTGCCACGTGGCCCAGCCATGGGCTGCCACGTGGCACCTTGGGTTTAGTGATTAAAAGTTTGTGGGAGTTCACAGGACTTGACCCCGCGACCTCCGGGCAGAGTTAAAGCTTTGGGAAGGGCCGCCCAATCGGTGCGCCCACCATATGTTTCTTAACATTATATGTTTTGAATATTATATGAATTCGCACTATGGTGCATTTCGGCGCAGGTCCGGGCTGGGGCTTGTGTGCTGAGTTTAGGCACGGGAAATGCCCAGAGGTCCAGTTAGACACACAAAGGTGCGATTTGGCAAACTAGAGACAACAAACTTGAAGGGGAAAGCTTCCAGGAAGCCTATCTTCTTTAATTTTTGGCCAAATCAGGTGCCGAAAAAGCCCAGTTAGGGGTTTTTGGATGTTCTGGAGCCATTGGAGCCATCTATTTGGCATTTTGAGCATTGTAAAGCACTGACTTTAGCACTTTGAGCAAATAATATAAAATATCCATTGGAAGCTGGACCAGGAGATGTAGCCCAAGAGAGGGGTGAACTCCTTTATCATTTGTTGTGTTATATGTTTACTGTTCACTGTTATTTGCTGGTTATTATCTGCATCTTGAATGTGAAATTTTCTCTAAATTATGTGTTTGCAAATTGATCCTTTTGCCTAAGCACACTTCATTAAAAACTTGCAAAATATTTCAAGATACAAGCTTTTTTCATTTTTAGATCAAGTTGGTATCAAAGCAAAGGCTTTTGAAGGCTTGATTATTTGCAAGTGTTTTGTTTTCTGATGCTCACAAGGTTGAAGCTCATAAGAGGGGAAGGTCAACTTGTAGAGCCAAGTTCTCCATTTTCAAGAAGAAGGACTATACAATCACCTCAAGCTTCAAGGAGGCATTCACCAGGTATGGCTCATGAAGAGAGTCATGAAAATTTTCCTTTAGAAGATGAAGATCTCAGACAGGCTTTCATGGATATGAGAGAAATGATGAAAGCCTTGATGGAAGAAAGAAATGCAAGGTTGCAAAGTGAAAGCTCCAACCCTTCAAAGGACAAGGGAGACAGTGGTGATAAAACTCCAAAAGGAAATGGAGGGAACGGTGATACTCCACCTCCTTCACCTCCATCTTCCACTTCTTCTACCATTTCAAAACCACCTCCAAATTCTCCAAAGGGACATGGTAAAATTCCTCCACAAATTCCTTTGTTAAAGCTTGATATTAAATTTGAATTGCTAATGTACAATGGAGAGGTAAATGCTGAGAAATTAGATAACTGGATTCGCCAGATTGAGGTGTATTGTAGGATACAAAGAATTCAAGATGATAAAACTAAGATTCATCTTTCTTATTTAAGATTGGATAGTGCAACACTCATTTGGTGGGAAGCCAAAACTCAAGAGGACATGAAGAAACACAGTAAAATTTTATCCTCTTGGAATGATTTCATTGTTGCAATTAAAAAACATTTTTATCCATTAGCATATATGTAGAAAGCTGTTATGGATTGGCAAAATTTTAGACAAGCTAAAGGGAAAAATGTGCAAAGATTTACTCAAGAATTTAGGAGAAGAGATTTGGTTTTAGGAGTAGATTTGTCTTCTCAAGAAACTTTACTCAAATACATTGGAGCTTTACATAGTTACTTGAGACATACAATACTCATGTTTAACCCTTCAAATCTAGATGAAGTTTGTGTTCAGGCAACTCATTTGGAAGAAAGAGGGAGGAATGAAATTCATGAGGGCAACAAGAAGCCTTTCAGTCATGGAGACAAGGGAAAGACAAAGTTCAAGGGAAATGAAAAAAAGATTGCTTCTATTAAGAGAGAGGGATAAAAATTTACATGCAAACATTGTTCAAAGGATGGCCATGATGAAGACCATTGTTGGAAACTTCTTCCTGAAAAAAGACCCAAAAAGTTTGGCAACAAAGGGAAGCCAAAGATTGCTGCAACCATACAACATGATTTAGGTTCTGATTCGGGTGATGAAACAAAAATTACAGCCATGGGTTATCAAGGTAAGGGTTCTATTGCAAGTACTTGTTCTTCAAGTAGTAGTAACCTCAATGAAACTCAACAAGAAAAAGAAAGAATAGGGATTTTTCACATAAGGGTTGTTTCAAAGAATACCAAGATAGATACTTTTTTTGATGCTGGAGCTCAAGCAAATCTCATATCTGAAGACACTATCAAGAAATTAATTTTGGAAACTATTCCACATCCTAAACCATACCCTCTAGGTTGGATATGGGACGATGCTAAATTGCAGGTGACAAGAAGGTGTAAACTTAGATTTTCCATCACTGCAAATTTTATAGATGAGGTAGAGCTTGATGTTATTCCTTTGGATATCTGTGGTATTGTGTTGGGAAACCCATACTTATATGATAGGAGAGCCATCTTTCATCGTCATGAGAACAAGTATCATTTGTTTAAAAATGGATTTGAGTACATTGTTAGAGCACATACAAAGAAGATGAATTTGTCACTTGTAAATGCGAGACAAATGAAGAGATTAGTCAATGCTAGTAAGAATTTTGTCCTCTTGATGATTAAACCCAAAGATAATGTTGAAAAATAAGTTTTCCAAGGTTGTGATTCAAAGTTGAAATCTGATTTATATGAGGTTGTTAACCAATATGATGAGATGTTTCAGGAACCAAAGGGATTGCCTCCAAGAAGGGGTATCCAACATGAAATACAATTGCAGCAAGACTGTCCTCTTCCAAACATTGGTATGTACAAGATGTTAGTCATGGAGAATGCTGAAATTAAAAAACAAATCCAAGAGTTGCTTGACAAAGGGGTTATCATGCCAAGCACATCGCCATGTGGATCTCCAATTGTTTTAGTGCCAAAGAAAAATGGTACATGGCGCATGTGTGTAGATTTCAGGGCCTTGAACAAGATTACGGTAAAGAATCGTTATCCTCTTCCTAGAATTGATGGTTTTCTTGATCAATTGAAAGATGCTAAGTATTTTACTAAGTTGGATTTGAGAAGCGGATATCATCAGATTAGGATTGCCAAAGGAGACACATGGAAGACAACTTTCAAGACAAAGCAATGTTTGTTTGAGTGGATGGTAATGCCTTTTGGACTTTACAATTCTCTTGCTACTTTCATGAGAGTTATGAATGATGTCTTAAGGCCTTTTCTTGATGATTGTGTTATTGTCTACTTGGATGAAATTTTGATTTTTAGCAAATCTCTTGAAGAGCATGTTATGCATGTAAAGCAAGTTTTAGATGTCTTGAGAAAATAAAAGTTGTTTTTGAAGATGTCTAAATGTGAGTTTGGAAAAACCTCACTTGTTTACTTGGGGCATATTGTTGGTGGAGGAGAACTGAAAATTGATCCCTCCAAGGTCAAAGTCATATTGGAGTGGCCCAAGCCCAACAATGTGACAGAGGTAAGAAGTTTTTGGGAGCAACCCAATATTGGAGAAAGTTTATTGCTAACTTTTCTTCAATTGAAGCTCCATTACATGCAATGATAAGCATCAAGCAAGTTTTCCAATGGGGAGGCAAGCAACAAAAGGCTTTTGATACTTTGAAGGAGAAAATTAGTTCAGCCCCAGTTCTTGCACTTCCGAATTTGAGACAACCTTTTGAAATCCAAACTAATGCAAGCAATTATGTAATGGGAGCAGTCTTGTTACAACATGGTAAGCCCATTTGTTTTCATTCTGAAACTTTTAATGGTGCTGTGATTAACTATCCTACTTATGATAAGGAGTTGTATGCATTGGTGCAAATTGTGAAAAAATGTTAACATTATTTGTTGGGAAAATAAACTATCATTCACACAGATCATCAACCATTGCAATACTTACAATCACAAACAAAGCTACAACAAGCAAGGCACTTCAGATGGATGGGTTTTCTACAACAATTCCACTTGGTCATAAGGTATAAGAAGAGAATTTATAACAAAGTTGCTGATATGCTTTCTAGGCCTATTATTAATGCTTCAGTTATTCTTAAGCATAATCCTATCATGCATGAGAGCTATGTTGAACAATATGCTTTAGATGCTGATTTTAAAGAAGTATATGCAACTTTGTGTCATTCTAAACATGTTGAGGAATTGGATTACCATGTGCATGATAATATTTTGTAACATCTTGGCAAGCTATGTATTCCACAGGGTGAAAGAATCAACATTATAAGAGAAGCTCATTCTTCTCTTATTGCTGGTCACTTTGGTGTAGGCAAGACGGTGGCTAATTTGCAAAGGTATTGCTATTGTCCTAAAATGAATGAAAGTGTTTCAAGATATGTTAGAGGATGTTCGTTATGTGCTACAAGAAATCCTAGCAATAGAAAGTTGGGTTTGTATACTCCACTTCCGGTTCCTTCTCGTCCTTGGGAAAGCATTTCCATGGACTTTGTAGGAGGTCTACCTATGTCTAAAAAAAATCATGATTATCTTTATGTTGTGGTTGATAGTTTAAGAAAAATGTGTATTTTGATGCCTTGTAAGAAGCAGGTTACAACTGAGCAAATGACACAAATGTTCTTTCATCATGTTTGGGTACATTTTGGGTTGCCTAAATACATTATTTCTGATCGAGATTCTCGATTTATTGGGAACTTTTGGTTAAGTTTATGGGCACTCATGGACACCAAACTGAAAAAGAGCACAACTTTTCATCTGCAAACCAATGGTCAAACAAAAGTGGTTAATAGAACAGTGGTGCATCTTCTCCGTGGTTATTTCAACAAGCATCCTAAACTTTGGGATGAGCATTTACACTACATTCAAAATGCTTACAACTGGGCTAAGCACTCTTCAACTCAAACATCGCCATTTGAAGCATGTTTTGGCTATTTGCCCAAATCTCCTTTAGATTTTATCTTTGGGAAAGATATTGCTATTGATGGTCAATATGACATTGATATAGCAGAAAAGTTCATTGAACAAATTCAGTTGATACATCAAATGGTACAAGAACAGTTGGAAACGAGTCAAGCCAAGTACAAGACAAGACATGACAAGCATCGTGTTGATCAAAGTTTCCAAGTTGGAGATGAAGTTTGGATTTATATTAGCAAGGAGAGGCTTAAAGGAGAAGGTAAAAAACTAAAACCAATTAGATATGGACCTTTCAAGGTTCTTGAAAAGGTTGGTAACAATGCCTTCCATTTGGATTTGCCTCCTTATATGCAAATGTATGCAGTTGTCAATGTTGAGAATTTGAAATTGTATGAGCCTCCTTTGATTGATGATCAAAGAGAGCATGTTCAGATTCCTTCTATAGATGATTTATCACTAGAATATCTTACAGAACTGCATGAAGACACAATCCTTGACAGGAGGATGAGAAATTCAAAACGGGGAAATGTGGAATATCTTCGAATTGGTCTTAAAGACACAAATCCAAGCAAGTCCAAGTGGATTGGGGTTGGGAAGGTGAGGGAACTATACCCTCATCTTCAGATATACTGAAAGTAGTCTTTTGGAGGTCCAAAATCTTTCCAATGGGAAGGTGTGATCCAGGGGATCAAATTTTGCTCAAAATTCAAAGTGCTCAGAATCGCTTCAAAATGAACAGGCATGTAGGCCTCTTCGTCACGAACCCAACGCACTTAAAACAGGTTCAAACAGACACTGTATGAGGGAGATATCGCATTCTGTTCGATTTTCCAAACAGGCAAAAAAAAATTGCTGACTGTACAGTCTGTACAAATGACATGGCATGACCGTATAGGTGATGTGGCATGATCATACAGGTGATGTGTCAACTGATTCGACAAGATGACGTGGTAAGTTTTTATTGGACAACAAGGTGGCACATGGGCGAATGGAGGTGAAACACGTGGCATGTTTTTAACCAATTGGGTGGTGCCACGTGGCCCAAGCATGGGCAGCCACGTGGCACCTTGGGTTTAGTGATTAAAAGTTTGTGGGAGTTAACAGGACTCGACCCCGCGACCTCCGAGTAGAGTTAAAGCTTTGGGAAGGGCCACCCAACCGCCGCACCCACCATATGTTTCTTAACATTATATGTTTTGAATATTATATGAATTCGCACTATGGTGCATTTCGGCATGGGTCCGGGATGGGGCTTAGCCCCAGCCCCAACCCTCAGTTTTGTGCGTCGTTTACATATGACCCTTGCCACATGTTTTGCGCGGGAGTCACAAACAACCATGCAAATGGTTATAACACGAAAACGCACCCGCCACTTGTCACACATACATGCATTCGTGGAACGAGCCCTTTTTTATGCATGGGAAATGTGGCCACATGGCCCCATGCACCCAACACCTCCGGGGTTAGGGGGCTAGGTTCCCTAACCGTTCTACATTTTGGCGCATTTTGTGGAGATGCACATGTGTGCTGATTTTAGGCATAGGAAACGCCCAAAGGCCGGGTTAGACACACAGAGGTGCGATTTGGCAAACCAGAAACAACAAGTTTGAAAGGGAAAGCTTCTAGGAAGCCTATCTTCTTCAATTTTTGGCCAAATCAGGTGCCGAAAAAGATCAGCTAGGGGTTTTTGGACATTCTAGAGCCATTGGAGCCATCTATTTGGCATTTTGAGCATTGTAAAGAACTGATTTTAACACTTTAAGAAAATAATATAAAAGACCCATTAGAAGCTAGACCAGGAGATGTAGCCCAAGAGAGGGGTGAACTCCTTTATCATTTGTTGTGTTATGTGTTTACTGTGCACTGTTATTTGCTGGTTATTATCTGCATCTTGAATGTGAAATTTTCTCTAGATTATGTGTTTGCAAATTGATCCTTTTTCCTAAGCACACTTAATTAAAAACTTGCAAAATATTTCAAGATACAAGCCTTTTTCATTTTTAGATCACTAACCGCCCTCTTTCACAAAGATATATGATGTGGGGTATGGTTTCTCTAAGTATGAATCATGCGTGCATGTCCGCCTCCACGATCAACCATTCTCAGTAAGTTTCCCAATGAGTGGCCCACCATCGTGCAAGGACGTCGACTAATACTGTATAAAGGGAACATAATATAGGATACTATGGAATCTGTTGTATCCATGCAATCAATACATCCACCATATTCAACCCATCATACCAATAGGAGCCAAAGTCTTCCCGACGCTCTTTTGTTGAGACATGTGCATATATCCTTGTTGAAAACTGGTAGAGCTTATTCTGCCATATGTCTAGGGAATCATCAAAATCCATGTCATAAGATTTGACACTCCTCCACCTTATCTCTTCATCTGCAGTGGGGTTGATGTAGTCCTCCTAATGTCCCATGACCTTGTAAATATTTTTAAATCCTAAGCTTCATGCATCCTCATATACGACCTCATTGTAGTGGGTGCCCTCATATGGGTCCAGTGGTGTGACCACGCACAGGGAAATCTGCCTTTTCTTCAAGTTTAACACCACATTATTGTCAAAGGGCTAGTCAATTCCCAGTAATGCAGGATATGGATCAAACTCATCCATGATCTCAATGACTTCAAAATCAACCTTTGTTTTCACTCTTTCTATGTTGACTTCGACTTTCTCTAGTCGGCTTATCAGAAAAATCTTGTATTGATTGGCCAATTAGAGATGAATGGGTGACCATACCAACTTGGGATTGCCCATCACTTCCAAATACTTCTTTGGAAAAATGTTCACGTTAGATCCCAGATCCAACATGACTTCATTCATGTCGTACCCACCGAGATCTGTTGTCATCTTAAACTCTCAACCAATGTGCTTTTGCTTGCTGACTTGGAAGACATGCCTCTTCGGCAACATAACCGATATGGTGGGATCTTCTCCTTTTTCTCTCATGGAAGCAATTAACATATGGGTCAACTTAATTGCAACTTATGATCCTTAAGCAAGTGCAAACAATAGTGCAAGAACGTATTGACTTGCTCCCTGAATTTCATCATGCAACCTAAGTCGCATAAGGCTTCTGCATATGTTATGCCTTATGCAACTCTTCCTGACATTGTTCTTCATATGTTTTTCTGCATGCTTCTTCGTTCAATATTTGGGTTGCATGTTGAATTTCCTCATGTGCGTGAGCCTCATCCAAATATCTTTGCATCACATGCTATAGTTATTCGCTTGGACGAGCTTCTTCTAGCTACCTATGTGTCTCCTACTGCACTTCTTCACATATCCATGCCTCTTCTAGTGACCTCTACATCACCTTTTTCACTTCCTCTCAGATCCGTTCCTCTTCAAGAGACCTCTGAGTTGCACAATGACACTTCTCACACACTCTTTATACTTCAAGGGACCTCTACCCCTCTTGCAAATACTATTTCTACTGAGAAACATCAAACTTAGGAGGGGGATGGGGTGCCTTCCTTATCTTTTTTTCTGGTTGTTGGCCCGATCTTTCACCATGATTGAAGTTTTCCCCAGTCTTCACCCCTCTGCGGATTTCTAATCAGACATCTCCTTCTCTGTTCTTCTTCTTGTTTTTGCATGCCTCATCATGCACCATGTTACAGTTAGTCTTCTTGTCCTCCCACTTCTTTAGTAAGTTGGGAAAATATTTGGTTACATGTTGAGGACTATAACAATATCCACAAAGAACGCACAACTTAGTGCAAAATCCCGAGACATGACCAATCTCACTACAATTGAAACATGTGGGGGGTCTACCACCTCCTCCACCATATCTATGACTAAGATCACACCCATATCCACCTTGGGGTCCTCCTCGATATTTTCCTCTATAAGTGCCACCATGCTCACCACCCGTTTTCTCCTCTTGTACCTGAAAATCATCCTTATTATTTTCCTGCATTAACTGGCGACAACTATTGATATCATGGCCAAAAAATTTACAGAACTCATAGAATGGTATGTGAGTCATTGTCTGGTACTTTTGTAATGTGGGACAATGGGGTGGAACATGGCCACACTACATATTTCACATCATTTGAACTATCCCGATGTAAATAGACTCGACGTGCCTGTCGCCACATAATTTGGAAGGACCAAGCACTCATCACGGTGTTTCCCCTCTGAAAAACATGTAGTACACCATATGTGCTCATGTACGACTTCATTTTTGGCCATATCTTGTAGTTGTATTATTAGGTTGGCTAGTTGTGACTGAACTTGCGATGTCTCTATGACTTCAGGTGTAGCCTCTAATTGCATTGTGATATGATCTATCCAACAAGATTTTGAACTGT
Source organism: Picea engelmannii (assembly GCA_009831015.1). Classification (NCBI taxonomy): domain Eukaryota; kingdom Viridiplantae; phylum Streptophyta; class Pinopsida; order Pinales; family Pinaceae; genus Picea; species Picea engelmannii. Next base: position 133,738 of record ML778867.1, on the reverse strand, counting down.
TGATCATAATCCCAGACATTTTCTCCCTCTTTCTGCTTGATCTCCTTGATTTCTATAATGAATTGGGAATATAACTTCATCTTCTGAAATTCAAAAAGGAGGTCCTGCTTGATCTCGGCCATGGACCTCACCTATCCCATTGATGCAATAGCTTTATACTTCATGTACTAGGCGAGGGCCCTATCCTTGGATGTAGTCTCAAGTTGCACGATCTTGGCCGCATCGTCTATGACTCTCTTTACATACCATATTGATTCAAAGGTGAACCATTTCTACTCTACATCGTCCCTACCCGTTCCATGGAACATGTGTAATCTCGGTGTACTATCTTGATTTTCCATTTTGGAACTAGGACTAGTTCATCCTTTCTAGCTGCTATGGGATGGATTTTTCCACACTACTATTGAATGGGGTAAAGTATTGCTGACTTCACCTTCTTCTTCACTTGTTTCATCACTTGTTTCTTCTTCTTCTCTTTCCTCAACTCCAATCTCTTCACTAATTGTAGTGTTTTCTTCTTGGTTAAAAATGTGCAAGGGGGGTGGTACAAAGGGGGGAGGGGGGGTAAGACCATCTTTTTATTGACATTCTCGTGAGGTGACCCAAAGAGATATATACTTCTAGCTATGCAAGACCATCCAATACTATCAATTTGTCTCCCCCACCACTAGGGGAACCTCCATCTTCCTTCTCTTCTGGCGCACTACCAATCTGACTTGACTGCGCATCACCAATGCACACTCCTTCCTCTGAGCCAATCCTTGCACTGCCACTATGCCCACCATCTTGTGGTCTGATCTGCACATTTCCACCTTGTGCAAAAGCGCTCTCTCCACTCAAAACAAAGATTCTCCATGTACCATCCTCTCTCCTACTCAGCGCATTGCCACTATGCTGAGATCAAAATTCTCTTCTGATTGGCGCCTCAAGGTACTTTGTGACAACTTCACTTCTTGTAAGCGTGTAACTGTGTGGTTCTTCCTCCTCTAAGTCTATGGGTGCACCAAAAATTTGTGCCCACACACCACACATGTGCACTCTTTCCTTTCTTAAGGTTGTGGCATACCACAACAACCAAAGGGTATGGGCTTCATCACCTTGGCCCTCACTACCACTACTGTAACTAACTGGTATCTTCAACGCCAAGCCTCTTCGCAGACATGTCCTCTCTTGTGCTCCACTCTCACATAGCATCCTACCCCATACCACTCCCTAGTGTGAGTTTCCTCTTCATTCTAGGCCCGACACCTCACTGCGCACCCTTGGCTAACTCTTCTCTACATCTTCGCTCAACTTTCTCTCTCATCTCAACTCTTCTTGGGCATCTCTCAATGCTTTTTCTTGTATTCTCTTCTGGGTCCATTCCAATCCTCACCTCATCTCAACAACTTCTTGGATCCTCTTCAATGGATCCATCTTCTATCTCTTTTTCCCCCACCTCTGCCAAAGCCACCCCTGAGCGCTAAGGGGTTTACTCAGCCATTCTATCAGGCTCCATGTGCATAATTCTTCTCTCCACACACAAAATTTTGATCTAAAGTGGAATTTCTTTCAGCATCTGCTTCCTTGGACCTTCTTCAAAGTTTTTTTTCAGCCTCGCTGAAAGAATCACTATATTCTATAGAAAATTCAACAATGTATCCTTCCTTCACTCTAGAAAACCAAAAATCAATTACCCTAGTCCACTTGTTATCTAGCACCTTCAAGCTCTCAAGTTTAGCTTGATCCCAAACTATTGACTCTGGAAATGCAGCCAAATTTACTTCATCTTGTCTCTTTATCCATTCATGCAGTAGACATGGAAATTCTCCGATGAAGAGCTCATGCATATGCATATCTGAGTTTTTAAAATTTGTGCAACGATGGCGTTTGCTCAAGTGATTATGAAGTTAGAGTAGGTTGAATCACTGTATCTTAATAATGAGAGATTTCTTTCTATCTGTAGGATAAAGGATATTGTATTGCAAAAATTTGATTGTTTATAGTTTATCAAATTATTTAAATTCATGATTCTAGAAGAGAATATATATATTTAATTCAATCTCAAATCAAGGCTATTGTTTGAATTGTTCATGTTCTGTCAATGTGCAAAGCATGGACCATTCTATCTCTGGCTGTAATCTTATCATTTACATGATGTAAAATGTTGTCATCAACGATTTCATTGAACGAAAAGCAAAAACACATATCGCGTCTTCGCTTTATGAAAAGCAAACGCATATATCATGTGTTCGCTTTTGGAGATCGATTGTTTTACTGTCCCCCCATCATAAGGGATTCAAGTCTTCGCTGTATGAGATCACATGGATTTACTGTCTCTCCCATCCACTGGAAACGAGACCGTTTGAATGAAATGCAACAATGCGAGAAGCTCGTTGTTCTGTCAACGGCTCGGTGGAAGGGATTTGCCTGTGGACATAGACATTGGCAATATTATGGAAAACCAAAATATCAGGATGCCATAAGTCAAAGTCAATATATACATAAAGGATAGGTTAAAGTCATTAGAGTTGTGGAGTGAAGAGTGGTAAATTGGTTATGCAGTAAATGGATGAAAGCAAATGCATACCATTGCATGAGTTACGACTACTTTTCTATCCTTGAAACCCTGTTCAACTGCTAGCGACATCCCGCAAACTTGGCGCATGTGTCCATGGTGATAAGGGTATACATAGGTAGGAGGTTACCTGGTATGAATGGAATAAAATGATCATGCTTACCTTAGGAGGATGATAGGTCTTGGGGAGTTTCAAAGACGGATTGGTGTTTGGCCAACGCTAACTTTGCCCATATATTAGGATGGGTGGGTTTCCTTTTAGACACCTTCTCAACCAATCCAATGAATTAACGTGAATTTTCATTGATGGAATCAAAATTTTGTTGAGAAGAGGAGTATTCTTGGTCTATTTTGTGTTGCAACTCATCACAATGAGTTTGAGGATACTGTAGTGGCTAACTTAGTGCCTCTAGTATCCATAGAGATGTGGCTCTACAAGAAAAAGGTTAATGCGATCAACACTGCATTCTTGGTCTATTAGCATAGCTTTTTGGTAGTGGGGTGAGCAGGTCCACCAATTATTTTTACAAGAGAGTGGTACGTGGTACCATGAGAATCAGCTCTGACATAAAGACTTTATTGAAATAGGTACATCAAATAAGGTTGTAGTGAGGATCCATTTTTTTTTTTTTTTAACTCCTGTGGATTTATATTTCTACTTGAATAATACTTATATGATAGAATGCTCAAATTCTCAATATTGTAGTTTATGCAGGAATTTTGTGGAACCTTAATAGGAAGCAAGGTTTCCAAAGAAAGAATGGACAAGTCTGCAATACACTTTTTTTTTATCTAGGCATTTCATGGACTGACTGCTATAGTTCTCTAATATATATAATAAGGTTGTATAGTTCTCTTTAATATATATAATAAGGTTGTAGTGAGGATCCATCTTTTTTTCATCTCACTTGGATTTATACTCCTACTTGAATAATACTTCTATGATAGAATGCTCAAATTCTCAATATTGTAGTTTATACAGGAATTTTGTGGACCTGTAATAGGAAGCAAGGTTTCCAAGGAAAGAATGGACAAGTCTATATTATGCTTTTTTATCTAGGAATTTGCAATATGTTTTTTTTTTATCTAGGAATTGCATGGACTGAGAGTAGGGATTAGGGTTTCAAGGGTCTTAAGGGTAAGTGAGTGCCAAGTGCTATAGTTCTCTAATATATGTGCAGGATCCAACAATAACACTCAACCCAATTTCTTAGGGAACTAACTAAGGAGGCTCAACCATTCCCATGACCATACTACCTAATTCCCTAGGTAGGAGAGAGTAATCTTTTTGAGTGTTGTCCAGGTAACCTAGGGGAATTTTGATATACCCTAGGGTACTGGGAAGTGAAATTCTACTCAAAGGGGTGCCAACAAGGGTTACACGGGTGTCTAACCAAGTGAAATTTCTTGTATTTCAAATATGTATTCTTCCCCTACCAAATTTACCTATTGAATGACATGTCATTGTGTTATTTATAGATTCCATAAAAAAATGCTCTAAAATATGGGCTAGTGAAAGTGTTATGATACCACTTATGGTGTTCTTTATTGGTAAATTGGAAGATGTAGAGTATAAATAATAGATTTTACCTAGAATTATTTAAGAAATGGTAGATTACAACTAGAATAGCCAAATAAAGAACTAAACTACCATACAATGTTATATTTTTATTAATGAGAGAAAAGTTCACTAGCCTCTTCGAGGGGGAAGCCTCCAATTAAGCATATCTCTTATTACAATATACTTCACAAGACATCTCATTACATTGATTCTACTCCTTTATATATTTCTATCTACCTCCTAAGAACATTCTAGAGAAGGAAATTTCTAGTAGGAAAAACCTTCTAATAAACCTTACAATTATTTCTTTCACATTACTACATGGAACTTATTCACTATAGATGGCTTGCATACATAACATGCTATATATATAATTAGGGGGTTAGGGTAGGACCCTAAAAATTAGTCACCATAGCATTGTATGCTAACTCCAATAAAGATGAAATCTTAACACAAAATAATCAGGAACATCCAAAGGTCATACGATTGCTAGCTAAAAAATCCTAGAAGAATTCATCAAAGGTGCAACATAGGGAATTGTAGTTGGTTCATGAAGGAAGGTTAAACATGACAATGACATGGACAAATTCTTTCACTAGAGAACCCTTTTGTTGCAAGTGAGAGCCATCATCTTCATGTGAACCCCTCTTACATAATATAGATCATGGATGGTTTTGGATCCAACTATAAAACACTTGAAGAAGCCATGATGTAAACACATGGATGGTGGCCCCTAGTTGGAAATTACCACCAAGAATTAGGTATTCATTGTATAGCAAGCTTGGAAGAAACCATTGAGCATAGATGGAAAGTTCTCTCATGTAGTGACAAAATCCTTTAGCACTGATGTATAGATTGACATTGTAGGTGTGAAATGTGCAATAGATGAAGGCTATTAAAGGGAAATACTTGGGTCATAGTGCACACATTCATGTTGCATATTTCTAATAATGTAAGGAAAAAGGAAACCTATAATAGGAAAATAAAACCTTTTGGAAAACCCTAGAAGAAGCCATGTCATAAACACATTGAAGGTGAAACATTCTTAGAAACTAAGAAAGAAATAATCCAAATATCATAAGGGAATATTCCTTGTGTAAAAATTCACCAACAAGTTTGACATAATAAACGAAGGGTTGAATGGGATTCCTAAGAGATGATAATAATATTTCTATAAATAGTTCTATGCAAAATCATAGGAGGTAGACGGAGAAAACAAAATCCACCCATCATACTATATTAATAGATGATAAGTTATTTCCATTCAAGATTAGATATTTTATCACAATTCTATGCAAGCCAACCCCCTAAGACTATTAGGTATTGACATAATTCTTTTTTATGAAACAACATAGGTTTGGATGGAATCCATCCATGGGAAAAATTGGATGTGAAAAGTGTTGATATTGAGCATCATATTTATCGAAGGTAGATCCAAAACTTGTTATCATAGTTACAAGGAACCAATGCTTGGAGAAATTCAAGAGTATAAGAACAATTGTTTATTGGTGCTCTAACCTTGATTATTACAAAAATATATGAAGATATGGACAAGTAGAAAAGGAAGATTAAGACCCAATATCAAAGATCGTGACATAGAAACAAATGACATGTTTAATGTACCAAACAATTCATAATGTGGGTCACTATATTCCTTTTGTCCATGTACAAAACAATAGGAGTTAGATGGATAAGTCCAACCCTACCCAAAAACATAGATGTGCTACAATAAACAATAGGAGTTAGATGGATAAGTCCAACCCCACCCAAAAACGTAGATGTGTTATAATAATGATTCATATTTTTGGACATGATTATTGTGGTTCCAATTTGAGTTGAATATAAAATCAAGATATTTGATAGTAAAAAAGAACCCAATAAGGGAACTCCTATCAAACAAGAGGAAAACAAGTGAAGCTAGTAGAACAAACCATTAGAGAATATGACTAAGTTAAATTTGATGAAGGATAATTTGAGTTAGATTAGAAAATCAGATATTTGATAGTAGAAAAGAACCCAATAAAGAAACTCCTATAAAACAAGAGGAAGACAAGAGAAGCTAGTAGCACGAACCATTAGAGAATATGAGTAAGTTAAATTTGATGAAGGATAACTGAAGTTATTGAATTTGAATAAGTCAATAGGAATTGGATTGAAAGCAGAAAAATAATTAAATAAAAAGGGTACATGATGACGAAGATTGCATGGAAAGGAACACTCAATAGTATTTGTTCCTATGTACATTTAAAAATAATAGTTTAGATAGGATTATATTGGGAAGAAGAGATGGATTAAATAATATTACGTTATACATCAAATTAAAAGATGAAGATAAAATGACATTGCTAGAAAATTGATCCTAACAATAGAAAATTGATCCTAACAATGGTAGACTAAATGTTACAAAAATAGGAAACTAATAAATTCTTGAATACAATCAAAGAAATCATAATTAGTTAAATATCTATATTGAAGGATAAAAGGAAACCAATGTACTAAAGATTTTGCAGAGTTACAAATAGAAAATGAAGAACTAAGAAATAAAATTTACTAGACTAAGTAAATCTCAATAAAGAAGCCACACTATAAGAAACTAAAAGAAAAAGGTAAAGCTCAATAAATAAGCCACAATATAAGAAACTAAAAGAAAAAGGTAAATCTCAATAAAGAAGCCACGATATAAGAAATAAAAAAAAAAGATAATATAAGAAACTAAAAGAAAAGGGTAAAGCTCAATAAATAAGCCACAATATAAGAAACTAAAAGAAAAAGGTAAAGCTCAATAAAGAAGCCACGATATAAGAAATTAAAAGAAAAATATAATAAAGGGAGAAAAAGAAAAAGATGACACAAATCCACTAAAAACAAATCCATCAAAACCAATTCTTGAAGAATGAAATAAGGTAGAAACAAAGTCACTAGTAACATATGAAGAAGCAAAGCATGAGATAGAGTATACAAATTAGGTAAACTAAAGTCCATAGAACATTTAATTCTCAAAATTCGGATTAAATTAAGCACTAAGGCATACCTAAGAGGCTACCACACCTTCATGGTCAGATAAGTGTTGGTAATATAAAACTCCTTTATTTATTTATTTATTCCAATGAAAACTCCATGTGATCCTCCTCTCTTCTTCAAAATATCAATATGGGCGTGGCTTATTTCCAACAACAATAGAAATTAGTAACCCTAACTAAATTTGAACTTATGACATAATGCCTATCCATCAATAACATGCCTTGGATGGAAGGTTTGACATATTAAACTAACCCTTGGGATTGAAACCCCTTTATTATAAAGACAAATTTAATCAAATTAAGAATTTGAGGGCATTAAAGGTTGACTATGTCAACCACTCCCTGACCTAGTAATTGTTAGAATATAGAAGATGGTGTGCTCGTTTTACCATTGACGATACCTTCGTCACCCAACCATAGGCTGAAGCTTCCCTCCGAGCACCTTAACCTTGACCTGAGAATTCCTCCGGAAGCAAACCCTAGGCTAGATAGCCAAACAAAGAGTAGCGCATCAATCCCCAAGGATAGCGCATCACAAAAAGATGATCAGATAGTACCAAACCCTATCCAAGAGATACTCAAGCCAAAACTGAGAACTTTCTATTGTTGCAGCTGCACCATCTCTTCCTCCAAACCTGCGCACAAGACTGCAACTGCAGTGCGCACCAAACTGTTGTGCTGCAATTTTGAGATGCTGCAAATGAGAACTGGTGCCCTGTATTTACAGTAACCCTGGCAGTTTTGCTGGGGTCGACTTCTCCTTCTGGGTATGTGTTTGTTCAGTATATTATTATTATTTCTAGCCGAATTCTTCTCTTGGAGGCTAATAGCCTAATATAAATGATCTTCTTGAGCCGACAAGGCTTCTAGGGTTATTAGCCAACTCATTAGGGTTTCTCTTGCTTCCCGGAGTCTTCAATTCTTTTCAGGTTCACACGTGGGGGTAAATACCTCCCGCAGCTACCATAATATTAAGAGTAATTAAGGTTTACATTGTTACCATATTCCCAACATATAAGTAAAGGGGAATGCAATAAGAAGATATATCTATTAGTCTATCAACCTATCTCCATCTCTAGTAGTGTAATGTACAAATACGGTATCAAAATTAAGGAAATGGAGTAGCATGGACTACAACAACATTATATGATGAATAATATAAGTTATCTAACTTTACAACGCATTGTCCTCCCATCCTATAGGTTATTTCCCATTATATATCTTGTGTTTATTTTCATTTGATTGTTGTCTATTTCATTTGATTGTTATCTAGTTTATCATGCTCAAATTTGTTGTTCATGAGATGTTTTTGATCATATTATGCTATGGAAGACAAATCGTGACCATATTCTATGATTTAATGCAAGATACCAGATATATAAAATATGAAGAACATAAATGAAATTCTAGAAATGACAGAATAGCAGTAAAATATCCAACATAATCTTCACAATACACAGAAATGATATACGAAATAGCAACATAACAACGCTTTGATTCAGATAGCAATGTTCACAGGCCTCTTCGAGGGGGAAACCTCCAGTTGAGCAGCGCTCTGTTACAATAATCTCCAATCTAGGGTTTTCATACCCTCGACCCTTATTTATACTAAATATGTCTATTAAGAGAAGCATCTAGTGGAAGATCCTTCTAGAAGCAGAAGCTTCTATTAGGTCTTCTTACATCTGCCTTATTCTATTTTATTGAAAGGCCTTATTAATATTGACCTTTATTACATCTGAATACATTGATCTACCTATGTGCGGGTTAGGAACTTAACAT
>ML778867.1:48286-110595 GCA_009831015.1 Picea engelmannii | reverse complement strand
TCATCTTGTACTTGAACATTTAAGTGGGGTAAAAGGAGGTTGCCCCCTCGAAGAGGCTTATTATCTGAAATTATCTCTTTTTCAAGGCATTGAGTACTTTTGCTGAGGTTTTTATATGCTATATTGATGTTTGGTTCTTAACAAGTAGGAGTTCTCATTCAACTCAGCGATGACGATCATGAGCATGTCATTTACTACATTAGCAAAAACCTCTCAGGGCCACCCTTGAAGTATAAACATGAAGGGAAGCTAGCCCTTCCAGTCGTCCTCGCAGTCCAGAAACTACATCATTACATTCTGCTTTGCACGACTAAGGTCGTAGTAGAGTCCAACCCTATGCAATACTTGCTTAGCCATCGGAAAATTAATGGAAAATTTGCTCGATAGATCGTTATCCTTCAGGAGTACAATATTGAATTTTCAACACCCAAGAGAAATAAAGCTCTCATCCTCTCTGAACTTGTCACAACCTTCCCCTCTGTTACTACCAGTGCCCTCGTCAATATCGACTTCCCCGACGAACATCTCTTTTACAACACTTTGAATGATCCTTGGTACGGCGACCTCCTCGTCTACCTATGAACCCAAAAGTTCGGTAACCACCTCTCACGAGATGATCATCGTCATATTATCCACCATACCCCTTGCTATCTCCTCATCAGAGATATCTTATACCAGTGAGGGGTCGACACCATACTTCGTCGATGCTTGACTATTGACAAGGCCGATAGAGTCTTGAACGATTTCCATAGCAATGCGTGTGGGGGCCATCTTTCGAGAATGTTCACTTCTCAGAAAATCATCCGAGCAGGTTATTTTTGGCCTGCATTGTTTCACGATTGCATTCATGCCGTGAAGCGATGCGAGAAATGTCAGCTTTACACCAACAAAGCATGAGCACCACCTGCTCTTCTCCATCTCATCATTACTGCCAGCCCCTTTTGTAAATGGGGCATAGACTTCATGACTTGTAATCCACCATCCAACAATGGACATAAATACATTATTGTCGTAGTCGATTACTTCACAAAATGGGCTGAAGCCATGCCCACCTTCAACAACACCGATGACACTACAGTGCGGTTTTTCTTTAATCACGTCATATCTCTCTTTGGAGTACCACTCTAGCTAGTTTTCGATAATGGGAAACACTTTGAGAATGAGATTTTCGTCGAACTCTCATCTCAGTTAGGATTCTCCTACGATTTTTCCTCACCATATTACCCTCAGTCTAACAGATAGGTCGAAGTAGTTAACAAGGTCCTCAAGACCATGTTACAACACACGATTAATAAACATAAGACCAATTGGCATCATATGTTATTTTCTGCGCTATGGGATTATCGTACAACCGTGAAAATGGCCACTGGTTTCACACCATTTCATCTAGTCCATGGGGTTGAGGCCACTCTTCCCATCGAGTGCAAAATTCCCACCTTACACACCGTAATTGAGCTATTACCCAACACTGCTCCAATGGAGCAGCGCTTTCCGAATTTAGAGTCCCTGGATGAAGATAGTCGATCTTCATTACAGAACAATGAGGTAGCCAAAAAATGGTCAAAGACCACCTTTGATCGCCATGTCAACCTTCACTCATTTCACGAAGGCAACCTCATCCTTGCTTACGATATCGCTCACGATACCCTTGGTCATGGAAAATTCAAGTCACTATGGCATGGCCCCTACATTATTCAACATTGCCTCACCAAAGGCACATACATCCTGGCCTCTCCCGAAGGCCTCTCTCTCAAAGAACCCATCAACGGGTTATACTTAAAGAAATTTTACGCCTAAGCGTAGCCATTCTACTTTAGGTTATTTCTTTTATAGTGTTTTTAATATTTTTTCCATCCCTCACGTCTAAACTATCATTTGTGCTATTGACAGATGCTTCCTCCACTGGCCTACCACATCGGTTACGTCAACGACGCCAGCCGTTGGACACAAAATCTCACTTCGGTAGCTTGGGCCCTCTATACCCCCTCACATGAACAACTCCACTCCAGCGGCATATGTTTGGGTTTAGAAACCAACAGCCAAGCCAAATACACTGTCATCATTGGCCTCCTCACCGATGCCCATCATCATTGTATTCATCACCTTAGCGTCTTTCTTGACTCTCAACTAGTCGTCTTCCAGCTCAACAATGTGTACCATGTCCGTGATCCTTGCCTCTTTCGCAAATACCTGCAAGTTAGATTTTTATCTCGACATTTTGATTTTATTACATTTACACATATTCCAAGACAATTGAATCAAATTACATATAACTTAGCTAAAATTGTGTTAGATTGGCATATATCACATCAAGATACCTCTACACACACATAAACCATCAAGAACCTGTCACAACATATATAGATTAGACATCATCAACACATTAAAAAACACATGTAAACATCACATAGACCCCAAAATGTATACTCATATATATATATATAAATCGGTCCACAATGCCATCAAAATGTTTACATACAAATATACAAACATACGCAGGCCAGTGAAGCACCTCGGTACAAAATTGGTGCCACTACACAAAAAATGGGTTCACCAGCCTATATAAAAAATACACAAATACATAGAGCGACACTCAAGGTGATTCTAGAGAACCACCTCCTGCCCCTCCCTCAGGCGATGGTCCCCCACCCACTACTGGTCCCTCCAGACCAGGAGATAACCGTCTGGTCATCGCAACACCTGCTACTGCTTCTCACCACACCACGGCCCGCCACGTCGGCGGAACTCCCACACACTGCTCCAGGATTCCCTCATCCTGGATGCACGACCACATTCCCTCATGCATGCCTTGTAGCACCACCTCCATGCGTTGGCGAATATTCTCAAAATCTCCCCCGACCTCTGCCAGAGGAGCATGCAATGGCCCGACACCTGGTTCATCAAAACAACGTCTCCTCACTGCTCTCTCATCATTCGTTGGTATCACTTTGACATCCTCGCGCTGACGTCTCTCTCCTAACCACATCCCTCCCCACGGTGGTCTCCCCAGCTCCTCGCGAGTTGGTGCTCTCATCAGCTCAACCTCGTGCCTGCGAGGTCCCACATCTGCACATACAAACAACCAAACGATAGTATTAGCATCTATACAAAATACATATGTCATGCTATCTCAAAAATCAACATATCAAACTCATAAACATACCTTAGTGATCAAACACCTCCCCTGGAGGTAACACCATGTCTGGATCACCCTGGAAGTCAACACCAGCATATGGATACTACAGTATAACCCGTGGAATCTTCCGCCACACCTATGCCACCTCAACCATGAAAAAATGGTCGTCCTCGCCACCACCGTGGAGAACCAAAATCATTGACCACCACCTCAGTCACGGCTCTTACGCACCAGGAGCGCCCAATAAAATTCTAGGGCGCAACATCGACACCCTCTCCAAAAACTAGGCCACCAAGATGGACCCAAAGGCAAAGTCCCCTAAGTCTATAGACCAACATCTATCCAGCTTCCCTACCATCCTGGCATGCAGCGTCAACCCCCAGGCAAAATGCTCGTTGGCTAGTGCCCTCCCCATAACCCTCAGCTGACCACCACTGATCCACTGAGTCACGAGGGATCCATACACCCTCACAATCATCATTGCTACACAATGATGAGATAGAGAATCCATCGCCCCGATACTCACGACGGAGCCCGACATGTAGTTCTCCCTCGAACAGTACCTCCGGCCCAAGGTCGTTAATGACACATCCATAGGTAACACCGACTCTGTCAGTAGGGGTGTTACCCAAAAAGGGAGCCCAGTTAGAAAGTATATGTCCTCCACCACAGTGAAGGCGATCTACTCTCCCCACACCATAAAACAATGTAGGTCCAGACTCCACATCCAGATCAGAAACTGTAGGAGATACTCCTGTGCCCGCATCAACGGGAACTCAAAGAACTTCAACAGCCCACAGGCTGCCAAAGTGGCACGAACCCCCGACTCCTCAATAGCCACGGAATCCCTCAGTTGTGACCAGTCCCGCTCTCACCACCGGACCGACATCATGCACACTGATCGCTTGCAACCACATAATATAGTCCTCGATCATCCATATTGACCATGAAACACACTTAAATATCCAAAAAAGATAAGTTTTTCACCCGTCAGCCTTGCCCCCAAGGCACAACTATTTAACGCACAGGCGCGCACATATGCGTGACTGTTTAAACCCACAGGCGCACACATATGCACGCTTGTTTACCCCATAGGTGCGCCTGTCCATCCCATAGGCACACATATGTGCGCGCCTGCCCACCCTACAGGGGCGCCTCCATGCGCCCCTATCACGAACACAGGCGTGCATCACAGCGCGCCTGTCCACTACACAGTCGCGCAGCTGTGCAACGAACATGTGTGCATATCATGCGCGCCTTTGTCCCCCCTAAGGGTGCACCCATGTACGGTTATCCAGATAACAGGCGCGCACACGTGCGTGCATATTTTCGGATCGCCCGCGCACTGGGGGGGCCACACCCATAAAATCCCCTGTACGGCCCTGCCCATAAATGGAAAACCTACTTCTATGCAGGACAATAAGACTACTAACCTGAAGCTCGCTGGTCCTGAATTGGCTGCCTCATTTTCCTGGAATCTCCAAATCTCCTCTGAATACCTCTCATCAAGTCACTCTGGCAGCAAGTACAAATGAGGTGGCAATGTGGGCCCTACCACTATATATAGGCCTTTCTGCCAAACTTCCAATCACCATTCCGAGAGCTCTGGGTGTCCGTTTTTCGATCCATCTTCAACCATTGGATCGACATCCTGTCATCTACATCAAGACAGTCCCCGGGCCAGTTTTTATCCTTAGCCCCTGGGGCACCATTTTTTTCATACCCCGTCCAGTTACGCATGCTCATGTTCAAAATTATCAAATAAATGCTTGTATGTTCGATTCTCTTCAGATATTGTTCACGTCGGGTATTTGGTTTTCATGTGTGCAGGTACTTGGTCATCATACATCAATGCAACCCCTTCAGGTATATAATCAACACTGGCATGTAATCATTTCCTTTAAATCTCAATTGCATCTCTAGTCACACCCTCTGACATTTGCCTCTAGGATCTCCATCTCCGGCTCTACAGTACCAACACCTCCATTACATCTTAGGTACTGTCACTTGGTAGCACTCTCCCCCACATGAGTTGTCCCATTTATAGAACCCTTTTGTACTTTTACACTCATGTTGTTTTTCAACCCTTTAGGGATGGGAGTCTCGATAGTCTTACATCATGTCGTGAATTAGCCACATACTCCTTCTCCTCATTTTGCTAGATTTCCCACTGGACTCCCAGATTATCTCTTCAAGGTTCTGTTTTGACTGCACCTCCACAGTATCATGAACCCTCCATTTTCATCCACAATCAGTTTGCCCCTCTGCAAATTTCCCTCCATTTCACCTACCTCATATAGAAACCCACCCATGGGGCCCCCACCCTCCACGAGTTCTCCAAGCAAATTGCGCCCTAACTGGCCCAACCATATTACATTGGGGCACCCGTTTCTATATTTGTACACTCATCCCAAATTATTCTTTATTTATTTAGTAAATTGTAAAAATCCTTTGTTTCCAGCATTTACATATATTTTTGTCATCACCTTTGACGACCTTTTGCCCTTTTTGGCAAGAACAACCCATGTCTCCCTTGGTTGGGGCACTCCTTATCATCTACCCTTGTTGACATTGTCCATATACTCCAAGCATCCCACAAGCCACTTACCTCTACTCTCTGAGTTTGTTCACTTTGTCTCGCCTCTGGCACAACTTATCCCATGTCTTGTTGTCCCCCTGACACTCGACCTAGTTGAATGGTTGCGGCTACTTATAATTCACATATACCCCCAACCAAGGGCAGTCTTGAGTCTTCATACATATTGACTTCGACCATGTACCTCCTCCAATTCCTAACCTCACCTAGTAGATTTCAAGAAGCCCTTTGCTTCTTGGAGTCACGTCCCCTTTTTTGTCAACATCAACACAGTTTCCAGAAGGGCGACAGTATCTTGACTCTCATTACCCTTCCAATGAGAGGTATCAGACGACATAGGGAGAACCAAAATTGCTCCCTATTGTCATTGACCGCCGTAACATTATACTTCAACACTTTCTCATGTTACGGTGGGTCTTACTTTGCGACTATTGCAGTTATTTATTATATTTGCCAAAGACCTCTGAACTTGGCTGGGCTATCAATGCCTACAGAATCCATGATATTTCTTACAGATGTCACTACCTACTATTCAGAGTATGTTCCTCCGCAAAATTGTCTTCTGCAGTTGTCTACATCAACACACCATTCCTTTTTGAGTTACATGACATGAGCATGGGGCATGTCCGCCTCGTTTGTACACAGTTTATTTTTACACACCTTATGGAAGGCTGGGTTCTACAAGTTCCCTTCTCCCTCCAACGGGTAACTCTTGACAATCCCACTATCACTCTCTCTTACAACGACACTCTCAGTAGAAGAAACATTGATGAATTTCGGCTATACTTATGCTCCTAACCTCATCCATCAAGGGGCATCTGTTATCATTGAAACTTCATCCACAAATGGTTACAAGAATCCAACATCGTCAAACAGTTATGAGGTCACCCATGGACCAAAATTACTACCAAAGCATTTCCAAAAGGTCCAAAACTATACAACCATTGATAAAATTAAAGTGCGCTATGACTACACAAGGTGCGCGCACACATGCGCAAAAAGGAAACGTAGGAAAAGTGCACATGTGCTTGATGCGCGATCATGGTCGCTAAAAGCCATGCACATTTGAGAACGATGCATTTATGAGATTGGTCAGCTTCCAAGTTGATTTGACACCCAAATTTGGACTGGATCCGACTGGGTGGCTGGTCAAAGACCTAAAAATGCCCTAATTAGCTTCTTTTCACACTACAAGCTGGTTGCACAATACTTCAAAGAGGTGCTATAAAACAAGGTCATGGGTGCACTTCATTTTTAAGGAATTCAATAGCAAAGTTATGCTGCTACTATTCTCTTGAGGAATTCTCTATTCTCATTAAGAGTATACTAGCACCATTGCATTGGGCAATCCATCTCACCCCTTTGGGGGTCCAAGAGCCCTCCCTTGGAGGAAGAAGGGACTCATAGTCCTCTTTCTTCTTGGTGTTTTCTTTCACTAATATAAACCTTACCATTGGTGACATGAGTCTTATTGGTTTTTTTGTTCTTATGTCCCTATGCTCACTAGTTTAGTTGTTCTTTTATTTCTTAGTTTATTTCTTAGTTGTTCTTTTATATTTCTTTCTCTAACCCTTTTCCTTACAGCCATCCTGCTTAGCAAACCCAACTAAGCTTGCAAGCACCTCTGTTTTTCTCATCTAGGTGGCAAAAGAGGTGCAACAACTATGTCGACATTTTTTTTGCATTAGACCATCATTGCTACCTATAATAGTTGCAGGATCGACAGGTTCCCGGCGCACGGGTTTAAAAACTCCTACAAATGGAAAACTTTACTTTATCACATCATATAGAAAATATTAAAAAAAAAAACGGATATGAAATTGTCATAGCTAATAAAAATATGTGAAGATTCCACTTACCCCAAAATTAGTTATTGTATTTTGTAGCTCTACAATTCTTTCCATGCCCTCCTGTGTCAGGGGTCTTTTGCTAATCAAACCTAGATATTCTATGTTATCCTTCTTCAAGGCCTTCGTTACAGTTGTCATTGGGTTAGTGGAATAAAATATTTCATCCTCATCAATATCCTCAGTGGGATCCTTCCACGTTGACCATGCCACAATACAGGGTTGTTGTGTTTATAGAGTTTTGAGCTTCAATCTCTTTTCTCCCATGCATTTCCCTCCTTACCATTTGGACAAACCTGGTTGGATTATGTCTTTGTGATGAGTAGTTCATTTATAGTTCATTTATATTTGCACAAGTCTGACGATAAGTTGCATATAGTTGCATAAGTTGCATTTTTGCATAAAGTTGCATAAAGTTGCATATAGTTGTGGCAACCGGAGTAGCGACAGCTGTAGTAACAACATTGTTGCAATATAGTTGCATAGTTGCATAAGTTTCATATATATGCATAGTTTCATATAGTTGCATATAGTTGTGGCAGTGGAAACCAGAGTAGCAGCAGCTGCAGTTACAACATTGTTGCAATATAGTTGCATAGTTGCATAAGTGACAGGGTTGTTGTGTTTATAGAGTTTTGAGCTTCAATCTCTTTTCTCCCATGCATTTCCCTCCTTACCATTTGCACAAGCCCCATTGGATTGTGTTTTTGTGATGAGTAGTTCATTTATGTCATTTTTATGATCTTGTAACTCAATGGTGTAATTCCCCTTAGGAAAAAAAAAGGCCTTCAGCCTTGTGCACGATGCATTATTCATGAATATTTCATTCCCAATGTTCCAAAAGCCATACCTATTTCAAGTTTCTGAGTTTTACTGTATGTTTTGTACTATGGCTTCATTTGTTTGTATTATGGTGGTTGAATATCTGTGGAAGAATTATTTAGTATCTAATTGAGTTGATTGTCTATGTTCGACTAGCAATCAATAGGTTGTTGTGAAAAGAATAGAGGTACTCACCATTCTGTGTGCCCTCGTGTGTGCCCTCCGTCTACCCTCACAATGTATCTCCTTCGTGTGCCCTCAACTCAGTGCCCTCTGTGTGCCCTCTCCTCCCTACACAATGTGCATTGCACAATGTTCCCTCCATGTGGCCTCCTCCCTGCACAGTGATCTCCTTGGTCGCGTACACAATGATCTCCAAATCGATGGCAACAATGGGCAGGCTCCTCCTAACACACTATGAATCCCAACTATGGTCGCATGCAACAATGGGTGGGCTCCTCCTAACATAGTATGAATCCCAACTATGGTCGCATGTAACAATGGGCGGGCTCCCAACTATGGTCACGTGCAACAATGGGCGGGCTCCCTACTTTACTCTCAAAAAGTTTGTTTTTCCAGAATAATGAGAAATGCACATAGATTTTCATTAAATAGTGAAAGGAGGTGATGCATTGCATCTATATCAAATCTTCACTAAATATAATATCATTCTAATACTCTAAGTTTCAACATTGGATCCATTAAGGATTCATTAATGGCGATGGGCATAATGATAAATATAAAATTGAAGAAAACAATGAATCTAATTATAATGGGGAATATGTTGATGGAAAGGGTGATGATGGTAGCAATGAAGAAAAATAATCTGTTTTGGTAAAAAAAAAAAAAATCACAAATAATGTTTCCATTTAAAAAACTTCTTCCATATATTTTAACATTAGTTTCCATTATATGCTTAAAATTATTGTAATTGTTAAGTAAAAATAATTGAATGCACATTATGTGCCACATCACTCAGAATGTCAATATTATTTTTATCAATGAAATCATCTTAATCATCCTTCTACTAATGATGAAGATGATTCTAACTTCAGGGTAACTTCACATTGAAGGGTGATGACTAAGACTAGGGGAAACTTTCAATTCAAGGCTAGGAATGACCAGGCCCACATCAAGAGAAGAAAGAAAGTTAAGAATCTTAACATGTGTTGTCCCATTCCATGTCAACAACAACACATCCATTCACTGGGAACACTAAAACCCGACAAATCGATGACTCCCCTAAATTAGGGTTTACAGTTTACATGATGAATTGATGATGGAAGAAAGTGGGTGTGTGGGTCAAATTTGAGTCCATAAACCCTCCCATATCATTAAGGCATGCAAATACTCTATCCATGTCAAATTTCAATGCATACAAAAACAGTTTGAAAAAATTTCAACGTTCACCCCATTCACAGGTCACTGTAGCCCGTGTCTAGTCCTAGTACAATTTCCTTGTAAAATTTGTATAAGATATTTGGAGAATGATAATTTTGAAGGTGCTAGGCCTCTTCCTACACACCACGTCCTAGATCACCACTCATTGACATTAATTATACAAAATAAAAACATATAAAGATCATATAAAAGATATAAACACATACCTCTTCTTTTCAACAATTAAATATCAGTCATCTTCTTATTCATCTAGCTCAACATCTATATCAGGATCTGGTTTAGAATCGATATTGCTTAAAGGCTCATTCATATCAACATCATCATCAACGCCATTTTTGCTAATATAGTTATTGATATCGTCAATGACATCGTCGTCTCCTACATTTGGATGATCAACTTCTTCAACTTCTTCGTCTGACACATCGACTACATGAGCCACCTGCTCCTGATCTGCATAATCATTATCTTCTTCCTCATTATTATCTTCATCCTCAGCTACATGATTATACTTTAGTGGTCTTCCTCTTGGATCATATCTAACAACGTATGACCAACCTGCTTTACCAGGTACCTCTAAATAAAATACTTGCTCACATTGACTTGGAAGAACATAAGGCTCTGTACCCAGTTCAAATTCCCTTGTATTAACCATGGTAAATCCATTATCATGCTCAATAACATATCTTTCAGGATCACATTCATGCATACGTAGCCTGTACCATTTAACCTCAAACAAAACTATTTTAAAGGAATTAAAATCACACTCAATTATATCCTCCAAATGCCCATAGTACCTATTCTTAGTTTCTTCCAGATTTCTATCACTTCTAGAGGAAATGTTGGTGACCTTAAACACTGCAGTTATCCCACAATCTGAGGTTTTCATCTTATCATCCAACATTTTGATATGAAATTTACGACCATTACACCACATAGCCTTGTGTTGTTTCAACTGCAACATGGACAACAAGCAAAAAATGCATTGCCAATTAATAAACCTCATATAGGAGTTAGTAAATATATATTTCATAAATTAAACAAACTAAATACATTGAAAAATTGGGAAAAAACTAGGAAAATGTGGGTATAAAATTTTACTTGCATGTTTATCTTTTAAACCAAAGGCTAAATCAACTTCCCTTGATGTAAGATCAGGAAATTGATCTCGATGACGATGCACATTTTTAATCATGTTACTCACCCCTTCCCATGATAACCTACTGAAGTATTATTTAGTGTATTCTATCCAATGCTCCATCCAATCAAGGTTGTTTGCAATGTATAAATGTAAAGCATCCCACTCTCGAGAAACTATATGATAGCATAACAATTTAATATAATTAATTAGCTATTGTTAATAAAGAAATAATTTAATAAATGTGTAATATATTAAATCTACATCAACATCTAATAATTACCTTTCACAGTCCTCATGTTACTTTTCCCCAATAGGACCTCCCCTTCAAATTTGTTGATGGAGTCGAGATGCCAAATGCGAGGCACATTCATATTTTTTTCTAATTTAGGTAGATATTGACTAATATACACTATGCATTGATATACCATATATCCCTCAACCATAGAACCCTCTAGACATGTTCTTTGTCTAACAAAAGCCTTTAGTGACTTCAATTTCCTCTCCACCATCCACATCGACCTTGTGTGTACTGGTCCACATAATTCAATATCCTCAACTTGGTGTATGAGGTAGTGTTCTTGTGCATTGAAAAATGTTGGAGGTAGATACTGTTGCATTTGACACATTAGTCAAGGAATTTCTCTCTTCTAATACCTTATATCTTCTTTATGGATTTATTTTGATGATAGCCACCTACAAATGTCGATGCAATAAAATAATATCAAGGCATACATAAATTTGCAGATAAAACATAATATCTCAATAAGTTCCTCTACAAATCACATAAGAAGTACATTTTTCTTATAAAACAATACTCACCTCGTGTATTTGCCAAGTACATAAATAATTTGTTTTATGTTGTTGTCAAATTCGTCTGGGAGAGATAAAGGTAGAACATACTATAACAAAAAACAAATAATTATTATTTGTTTCCAAAAAATGCGTACCAATAAGAAAATATATTATAACCTACTAATTACCTTAATGAATGTATGCCAGTCATGTGTTTTAACCCCACCAAAATCACCTTTTTCGCTATGATATTTTGTATGTTCGAAAAAAACCCCATCGGAAACCTAATTTTTTGAATGACCTCTTTTACACTATTGCTCTATTGCTCCGTCAATAACCAAGGAAGACTAGTATTTTGTTCACGACCATCACCATTAGAATTAATAATAACACTTTGCAATGCATGATTAGCTTCCTGGATGTCACAACATATCTTTCTAATTCTCTCTTTGTCAATCCTTCCATCTAATATCCTCCATAACAATTATGTTATGTTCTTCCCAATATGCATTGTATCAAATAGATGAACTATTTGTAGGTGCTCATAGTATGGAAATCTACTGAATTACATCGGGTAACTTTTCATTCCTCGTGGAAGCCCATTCATTCCTTAACAACATTCATGAAACGCCAACAAATTGAAATTAACACTAATTAATGGGACAAAATGAAATTAACCAAAGATTTATATAATATGTCATACATAAATAATTTGCGTACCTTGACGATTTCTAATCTATTCCAATTTCCATAGTCGAGGTGTTATTCTTCATGGGTTTTTTCCATTTTCTTCTTTACCATTGAATTTTTCTTTGTCTGTAGTTCGATAATTATAGTTCTTAGGCAGAAAGCGCCTATACTCATCAAACACTTCCTTTCCTAAAATCCTTGAACGACAAGATTTTATCCTCGGACCACAAACTGGGCATGCAAATTTACCCTTTGTTTGAAGACCTACAAGATATAAGAATTAATGTAACATCAAATTAGAGTTACAATTTAAAATAATGCATGATATTTTCAATATATATATATATATATATATATATATATATATATATATATATATAATATTAAATCACAAAATAAAGTAACAATATACCACAAAAATGTGTTAACCCGAGAGTATCATGAATTGTCCATGATAGTATTCCATGGAATTGAAATCATTTTTTCCCTATTGGTCTAGAGATGTCATACATAGTGACGCCAACCCATAACTTCAACAACTCATTGATAAGAGGCTCAATATATATGTTCATATATTTAACCTAGTACCTACTTAATTGGTTCAACATACTGCATGATTAATTATACTTATCTAGATGTCGTTATATATAAAAGAAATAATTAGCATGCACGAAACAAAGAAATGAAATATTTTGTCATACTTTAAAGCAAATAAAAAATAATTAAATACTCGAAGCAATCAATGCCAACATTGTGTGCTCTCTCTTGATTGACATCTAAGGAGGAAGGTTATTGTTTATAACAAAAACAAGCCACACTGAGTACATATAACGAAGCTCTCCAAATGGATTGACACCATCAGTTGCCAACAAAAGTCTAACATTACGAGGTTCTTCTTTAAAAATTGGCCACTTTTCTTCGATGTACTTCAATGCAGAACCATCTGTGGAATTCGAAGAACATCGTCTCGACTTCTGTTCTTTGCATGGAAATCCATAAACTAAGCTATACTTTGGCACCTGAACAACCGCTGGAAACGTGGAATTATCAGAATATAATGAAGAAATTTGTGAGGAACCTTCTTTGACGCTTTATCAGCTCGATATCTACTTATTTGACATTGTGGGCATTCATTTTATAATGCATATTGTCCATAATATATGATATGATCATTAGGACATGCATCGACAACCCGATAGTCCATTCCAATTTCTTTCATAATCACAAATATTTCTTGATATATGCGTGGAAAAATATTTGACGTTGGTAATAGAACTTCACCTAACAATCTAAAAAATTCTAAACAATAAGTCAATGTAAATAATATTAATCATCAATATCACATCCAATATACTAATTATTAACGAATTATAAAACAATAGCAATATAGGAAAAAATTGAACCTTTTAAGTGTTTGTGAACATGCAAGCATAAATAATTAACAAATTAAATACCTTAGTATCTGTGTGAGGCATGTGTTTGATAAACCATTCAAAACCTTCAGGTTCACCAACAACAATATAACAGATAAAAGATTTGTTGTTGAACCTTCATAAAGAAGTTGACGTGACTTCTCGAGTAGAGGATCAACATCATGACTATCATCTTGGTTGTCCTCATCCATTGGAGAAAATGTGTCTTGGATCAATCTATGTATCTCAACTTCCTGATTTGAATAACTAACGTTATCTCCATCCATATCTTCATTAATAAATTGATCAACAGCTTCAATATTCTGATCTCGAAGTTCATCACCCTGTAAAGGAGTATTTCTGCTAGTACTTGGCAAATAGCTCTCTGGAGGTCGACATTTTGGGGGCATCGTCTATATATTTAAAAACAATGTTTCAAAGTTAGTGTGTATAGAAAATATAAAAATCCCGATAAGAAATATTACTAAAATTCATGACATGATGATTATTACAGAGAATACATTAAATATTGAATCCGCTTACCAAGGGACGATATTCATAACCCCCTTCGGCATGCCCCTTCTCCCTACAATGTCTTTCAGTTGTTGTTATTAAAAGTCTTTTTCTTTGCAAGCCTCTATAATCATAGCAAGGGAAATAATATTTTCCATCACCCCTCGCCTCTAATGCCACTCTTAACCGAGCAAGCTTCTTGTCATTTTCATTCATAGTGACAAATCCTTGTCCTAAAAAG
This sequence comes from Picea engelmannii, assembly GCA_009831015.1. NCBI lineage: Eukaryota > Viridiplantae > Streptophyta > Pinopsida > Pinales > Pinaceae > Picea > Picea engelmannii. The sequence continues at coordinate 96,007 of ML778867.1, read as the reverse complement.
TAATTGTCTTACCTACACCATACCAAATAGTAAGTTGTCAAATTTAATTATTTTAGCTACTCCTTCATGATATTTTAGCTACTCCTTTGGATTATGATATGTTTATTTACAGTGACCTACAATCCTCACAATTATTTCTTCTAAGACATTTTGACATGATTTATTTTTATTATCGATTAACTATTAAGATCGATATGCTTCAATTTGTACTTTAGAGTAGTGTGTATTGAATCACCATGGAAAATAATTACACACCATTTAATGAAAGTGATCAAAATTTATCAAACTTGAATAACTCGACACCATACACTTGCCTCTAAGTTGTTTTGTAGACAAAATGCCAATCTTTGAAACTCACCACTAAAAAACGAATGTCAACCACTTGTCATCCACAACTGGGCTGGGTTGGTTTAAATTATGACGTGTTGATTTGCATCTACATACAATGGTCACAATTTTATGCTACTTACAGTGGTAACAATTTTATTTTCTGAGACACTTTGGCATGTTCTCATTTTTCATTGTCTGACTAGTAGATTTCATCATGTTATCGTAGATTTCGTCATGAATTTTTTATATTTTAGATACTCATTATTAATAGTGTATAAACAAGTTACATCAACTACGAACTAGAGTTAATCACTACATCTAGAATTGTGTGTACTGATTATAAAAAATTGAGAGAAACAACATCACATATAAGAAAAGGGTATGTGGATTTTATTGAGAAAGTTGAAACAAATAGACTTTATTTATATTGGAAGTGTATGGTATATAATAATAAGTTCATTTGTTAAAGGTGCTTAGTCATAAGCCAAGAAAGTTAAAGGTGGCTAACCATAAGCTAAGATGGTTGAAGGTGGTTAGTTAAAAGTGATTGTTATGTGCCTAATCACGACATAGATAACATCTTTATAATAAGGTCATATGTGTACAAATGTTTCCTTTATATAATAACGACATATATACCTAGCATAAGTTTAGGGTTAGTGTTTATGTATCTTATTGTTATAAACATGAGTTTCCTCCCTATCTTATATATACCATAACTTATCATTTATCAATATAAAAATAAACTTCAAGATTTTATTCATGCAGATTTCTTCCTTCATTTAATTGAATTAGTAAGTGCTAGCCAACCATTAGGTGTGCAAGTATCCCAACCATTATTGTCACTGTTATATTATTTTCAACTTATGCAAGTGTGATCCCATTTGGGTAATATGGATGTGACAAGTTGTATCAAAGCTTCACTCAAGCTTTCTTGGTGTTTTTTTGTTAGTTCTTGAAAATAAAAGAGAGAAGAAAATGACAATCAATTACTATCATTTCACTGATCAGGGTTGAGTTTCAAGAGCACTTCCATATCTTTATCAATGAAAAGAGAGAGACATTCTAGCTACAATTGAAGGGAAAAGGGTATGTGGATTCCATAAACTTATAATATTATGGAATCCATATACCCTTTTCCATAGAATATACTAACTAGATCCAAAAACCAAAGACATGAAATATGGTACTACACATATAATATATTATCAAGGAAAAAACAAGCTACATGAAATTTCGTCATTTGAACAAAAGTTTACAAGTTAAATGAGTACATCAATAAAAAAAACATACTAACCTTGCAAGTTCAAAATCTGAGCTATGTAGATCGAGAATTGGATTTGTTCAATCAGTGGCTGACGGAAAAAATAAACAACTCAAACAGAAGCTACGAACAGTGTTGCAACTAGATCAACTAGTCAACTAGCCGTTAACATCGACCAATGAGATAGGCAAAATTTTCGTGGCAATAGCGACGACCTTTCGTGGCAATAACGATGAACTTTCGTGGCATTTTCCACAAAAATCCCGACCAAGTTAAAAAACCTTTTTATGGCTATATCAACGAAATTTCGTGGCAATATCGACGAAAATCCCGCCCTATTTAAAAAAAACATGAAAGTAATGGAAACGTGAAAATATTTTGTGGAATAATCCACCCATATGTAGTAGTGTGCCTTCTTCAGTCTGCGATCCATCTTCGACGTTTGTGCCTTCTTCTATTCCTATTCTGGTTTCTTCTTCAGAAGATGACAATGAGGATGAAAATCCACCTCCTACTACTCACCTTCCTCCAGATGATTCCATTGAAACTAAACCAACACCAACACCACCGCTTCCTAGATGGGTCCGTTCAATATGATAAGTGGTTGGTGATCTTGTTGGTGATCCTTCAGATTAGTGTCAGACACAAGCCTCTTCTATTTTGGCTCAAGTTTTAGAGAGTCATGATCCAAATACACTTTTAGAAGCTTCAGGTCATCCTAATTGGGATATAACAATGAATGAAGAGTATCGTTCCTTAATGGAAAACAATACTTCGGATCTTGTACCTCTTCCAAAAGGAAGAAAACTTGTCAGATGTAAATGGGTCTACATAAATAAGTATGCATCATATGGAAGTGTTGAAAGGCACAAGGCTCGGTTAGTTTCCAAAGGATTTTCCCAAGTTGAAGGAATTGACTATAATGAAACCTTTTCCCCTGTAGCCAAAATGAATTCCATCTGCCTTGTTCTTTCCCCTGCCGCCTCACATAAATGGGAGGTCCATCAGATGGAAGTTAAATATTCCTTCTTGCATGGGGATTTGCAATAATAAATATACATGGAACAACCTCCTGGCTATGTCCAAAATGACTCTAGCATTTTTTGTCTCCTTAATAAATATCTTTATTAAATATCTTTATGGTCTTAAGCAAGCTTCTCGAGATTGGTATGCTCAATGGAAAAAATTATTATTTACACAAGATTTTCTAGATGGAATTATGATCCTAATGTTTATACCAAGAAAGTAGAAATCCATCTCATAATCATTGTCATTTATGTTGATGACCTTATCCTTACTGGTAGTGACTCAAAAATTTTAAACCATGTGAAAACTAGCCTTAAGAAGAAATTTGAAATGACAGACTTAGGCTTTTTGCACTATTTCCTTGGCCTCCAAGTTTTGCAAACGAATGAAGGAATTTTTCTTTCCTAGTCTAAGTATGATTGTGACCTTTTTCATCACTTTCACAAGGAATATTGTAAACCATCCCCTTCTTCCTTCTAGTCTAGAGTCAAGTTTGATGCCACTTGTAATTCTCCTAAAGTTGATGCCACCTTATACCGTCAGTTATTTGGTAGCCTCTTATACTTGACCCATACATGTCTGATATTTCCTTTGATGTTGGTCTTATTGAATGGTATATGAAAATACCCCATGAAAGGCATTGTAAAGAAACTAAAAGGATACTTTTGTATTTCCTGGTTACAGTTCAGTTCAAGATACATTACAGTTCAACGAGGACTCCTTTATTGGTTGGTTTCACTGATTTAGATTGGGCTGACAACCCTGATGATCGAAAGCCTATTGCAGGTTATGTTTTTCAGCATTGGTTCAAGACCTGTCACTTTGGTCTCTAAGAAACAACATTCTATTGTACTTTCTTCAGTAGAAGGAGAGTACCGAGTAGCGATAAATGCAATTCAGGAAGCCTTGTGGATTCAATAAATCCTTTCATAGTTTGGATTCCATTAGCAGCATCTGACCAGCCTTTAGTGCGATAATGAGAGTTCCATCAAGCTCACCAAAGACCCAATTCAAAGTTAGTGAAACAAACACATTGAGATACGCATTCACTTCATCAGAACTCTCATTCATGATCAAGTTATTGAAGTGCTCTTTTCCCTACAGAAGATCAAGTTGCAGACATTTTCACAAATTCTCTTACAGAAGCGAATTTTTCCAAACTTCGATCTATGTTAGGATTTTAGGAAGTTGTCATTAAGGGGGGATAGGATCTAATGCCTCCTTCCTTCTCCTATTATGTCACTATTGTAAATCCTTCAATCTTATCTGAAGTTGTTCTTAAGGGGGGATATTAGGATATTTAGACACTTAGGAGTTAGTTAAGATCTACTTGGTCGAATGTATCGTTAGGTCAAAGTGTGTTTATTAGCGTGTTTCTTTATTATGCATTAGCATGCTTCTGTATTTGGGAAATCTGATGGTCACAATATGTTCCTAACATGGAGTGATCCAATGGTTCATATTCTCCTCGATATTAATGACTACATTGATCTGTGGCTTGACACCCGACTATTCCATGATCTCTATTTAAAGAGCATGGAGGGTCATTTGTCGATAATCGATTGTATGAAACTCTCTTGTAAAATCTCTCTGTAATTTTTTTCTTTTGCATTAATAAATTGCTCCAAGTGGCTGTGTTGGTTGGGGTCATGGATGTTTCCTCATAAGGGTTTTACCACGTCAAAATATCGGTGTGCTGATATTTGATCTAGTTGTGTGAGTGGTTACTAAAGGTGTTCATCCTTAGTTGGAATACATGTTTTGTCAAACATTTTATTTATTTTACTTTAGTATTTTAGACTTAGTGAAAAACAAATATTTCTGCAAAGTACTGTTTTTATTACTAACTTTAGTGGTAGATTCACCCCAAAATTTTATGTTATTTGTTGGACTCCATGATAGATCTGCAGATATTTTGGAGTTATCATACACTCTTACATAGAGTGCATGTCCCCAAGTAAGAGGGTTATGTTACCCTCTCCATAGCTGACACTTTCAGATACCCTAGAAAGGTCTTCATGTTACTTCTTGCATGAGGTGTCATCCTCATCTTCACTAGAGCCAGTAATATTTTCTCTTGATCTCCCTAGATTCACGATCATGTTGGTTTAGCTATCATGTAACTCACTTTGTCCCCACTCCTTAGGTGATATCTGCATCGTGGTATGGCATGGAATGGTTCTCAATTGATTTCATTGACATTCCATGTATCGATACATATTTTTACTTGATTATTTAATCCCTCATCTCATCATAAAGTGGTAAACACCCAACGATTATTCATTGGAATTTCATAACATTATATGGTTTTATTACTTTCCTCATGGTACCTTGGGGATAATTTTTCTTTTAGAAGTGTGTGATCTCTTGGGTTGACTCATATCACTATGTGTCTAGGATAGATAGCATTATCCATATCCCAGTCATATTAACCACTTTTCATCTCCTTAGTATTATTCATTCCATTCCCATAAAAAATATTATCCTTGTCATGTATGATTTATCAAAGGTCAAAAGGAAGGGTCAAATATAAATCCTAAAATAAATAAAGCCACTAAGGATAAGAGGTGAAGAGAAAAGTCAAAAGACAATCATTAATCTTGAGCAATGCCCCTCGCTATCAGGCCAATTCCCCTATCCTTGGTTTGTCTATGAATATCTAGATAAAAGGGAATTGTTCAATAAAATGAACATCTAAAGATAAAGGATTGAAGGGGTAGTAAGAAATAATGTCGAGGATGGAAGATTAATGCTAAGCTCCCGCCATAAGGAATTTATAAATAAAAAAATCCTATCCAAATGAAGCTAGAAGAATAATTAAATGAATAATAAGACATGTGCATGCCTTATATTCTGGGAGTCATCACATAAACCCATTCCCATTTTCCCCTTTCATCATTATTACTCATTATTATCTATATTTCACCTAGGTACTTAGGAAATATGGGTTGTCTTAGGATTTGATGAATTTATAAGGGTCAATGTTGTTCCTGTTGGTAAGATTTGGGAAAGTATTAAAACTGACCCCTTTGTTATGATGTGCTAAAGGATGTCAACAGGTGCTACCAATTAATGGCTTGTTAAGAGGCTAGACCCACCACTTCGAGTGGGCATTTTTCATTGGGATACATGTATCCTTCCTTGGAATATGTGACACCACGTTGGGATCTACATACTCTTATATGAACATATCGATAGTTGTTGGGATCCATGTACCACATCGATATATATCTCACTACATTGGGATCTGTGATAGTGCATCGAGCCACGATGGGATGCTATTTCATCACACATGCCACATGGACCACTTGGATAGTTTATTGCATGTTCATGCATTATGTACTCCTTTTGTACCACTTGTGGGGTATTTAATGCATTGGAGATAGTGATTGTAGGTTATGAGGGTGACTATACATGATTATTCACACCCCTTGATAACATGGCATGCTTATTAGACCCATCCATGAGGATATCTTACTTCATTAAGTTCACATGTGCCCTTAGTAGGATTTTATCGATGGGATGACTCACATATGCTAGGTGATGTCATATTATTCTAGGATGTTTCTTCATTTCTTGGAAAATTATTTTGATGGAGGAGGTAGACATTATACCATTTGACTTGTCTTGGACCATTTACTTGATTTGGTTGGACCATTTATGTGGACATTGACACCTTTATTGAGGGACAAACCTCCCATTGATTCTACTTGGTCCTTACATGTGAATTTATATTTTATTTGACCTCTTTTAAGAGGGACATTGTATCTTGTGAGCATATTACTTGATTATTTTATTATTCCTTATATTTTTCCACTGGTTTTCTGGGGAAAGTGGTTTTGATCTCATGGTTTTGAGATGGCACATTGTATTGTATTGTAATTGAGAAGGATTCTCACCTATAAAAGGATAATTCCTCCCTTATTTCAAATAATTCAAGATTAATTAGAATCTTGACTATTGAGATCTATTGTGTATCTATTTCTCTTCTTGTGAGTTTCTAGTAATTTTTCAAGGGTTAGATAATTTTTCTTTGATATTTTTTAGAAGAACATGGTTGCAAAAAGGCCAAAGAAGTGCTCAATGCTCCACTTGGAAGGGTCTTAAGGTAATAATTTAAGGGCATATTTTCTTATCTTTCTTATGTGGCTTGTGATCCACATTGTATTCCTACCTTAAGCCTTCCTAAGGACCTTCTCAATCTACAAATGATTCCATTATCTGCTAATTAGGTGAGTCAATTTCTAAGAAAGGGTATTTCAAAACCGGGGTTCGAATTTTAAATGGTCATTGATCCATGCCACAGGATAAGTTTGATTGATAAATAGATGATAATCTAATTGTTTCATTCTCCCTATTGGAAGAAAAAAACTCAAGTCAAATTTGGTCATTGATATTGTCTTTGCATATATTTTGTGACTTGAGTTCCAAATTTGTGCTAGATCACTTACAAAATCTCTACAACAGTGACATACTTTTTTTAAATCCGATGCAATCTATGTATACATGTTTAAACGTTGTAATTTTGGTATACACGTGCTCTTTGTTTGAAATCTATTGTTAGATTTCACATTGGAGACTTGCTACAACAATAGTACTAGTTGTTATGATATGCATATTAAATTTACTACAACATTGATGCATTTTTTGATATATTGCATACTTTTGAATTAAATGATATGAACGTGTTTCAAAGTTTGATGAAAATTATTAGAGTTTGCTACAACACCTTTTCATTCATAGTATATTTTCCTCACATTTCCATTTGAACACATAGACTTTGCTTGATTTCTCTCACACAAAGCGGTTACAACAATGATCAATCTTGTGGTTACATTTGGTAGAAATGGGGTATAATTCATGCACCTATGCTTGACTTTAAATGTTGTAATCATGTCGTACTTATGCACTACATTTAAAATCTGAATTTTAATTACATCTTGGAATCTTGCTACATAATTAACATATATTTTTCATGATATACATGTGATGATTAATGGTGTGGAATCTATTGTCAATCTACTACAAAACATTTTCTATGAATTACCATACTTTATGAGAACACATTTTCTATTAATTACCATACTTTATGAGAATACATTTTCTATGAATTACCATACTTTATGAAGAATACATACACCATTTATTCATCTAATTGGATATTGAATAACTTATTTCTAGTTACACATTGTCATTGAATGTTTATGATAAATGGTTTACTTTTGGAATGCCTTGGCTAGTGAACTTTGAACCAAGTATTTCAAACTTCTTGCACTTTCGTATATTATTGGTGGTGGGCTATTTGAAAGTTCTTTGTGAACAAACTCTTAGCCATAAAAATTTGTTCTCTATATTTTATCTCGAAAGCCGTCATTTTAAGAAGCCAATCAAAGTTAACTTAGTCCTTTCACATACCTTTTTTTACTTGTAGCGATAAGACTTAGTTTTAATTTATAGGAAAACCTTTCTTAAATTAAAGACCCTAGCTTAGAAGAATAAAAATAAGACAACTAGATGACAATGAACAACTTTCATGTTCCATTTCCCCAAGCTCTCCCTGAGAGTGAGAGTGAGAATTTCCCTGGATGTGAGTTTGAGAAGCAACATGTCATATTAAAAATAAATTTCATTCACATCACTTGAACTTTCTTCTCTCATAATCATCAAAATATAATATAATTACAAACTCAAATTTTGTCTTTTCTGTCCTTCACACTTTATTACATCATTGTCAAACTATCATGAACTTAAACATAACCATCATAGACATTTAAATAGTGTTGCATTCTTTCTAACAATCTAGATAACATGCATTGTTAAGGACATCAACTATTCTTCATACACACCTACAATTATGGAGAAAGATAATCCAGTGCCCACGCAATAAACAAAAGTATCTTTGAAGGAATCTTATTGGGAAAATACAGATAGACATTTAAATAGTGTTGTATTATTTCTAACAATCTACATAACATGCATCGTTAAAGACATCGATTATTCTTCATACATACCTACAATTATGGAGAAAGATAATCTAGTGCCCGCACAATAAACAAAAGCATCTTTGAAGGAATCTTGTTGGTAAAATATGGCTAAAGTGGAGGAAGGTTACAATGGGAATAATTTTCAATGAAAGGGATAACTTTCATTCTTTTATTTTTTAATTTAGATTGCTTATTCAAGCATGAGAGAGTTTAAATTGGGAATTCATATTGAACTTAAAATAATAAAAACACAACAACCTAAAACAACTTGATTTACATATATATTTTCTACATATGTATAGGAAAATAATATTAAATTAAATATATGTAATGTATGAAATAAAATGTAATAGTTGTTCATATACAATGTATTAGAGGGTTTATAACAAATTTCTGACATTTGTATAGCTTATAGAGATGAAATCGACACATTGAAGACATGTCTACATTATTCACAAAGATGTCCAAACAAAAAACATGAAACAAACAAAAAATGATTATTTTGTATAGTTGTATGCTACATCAAGTAAATATAGCCTATTTGGGTTTTGAATATCACATGTGAAAATTTCCTTTTTAAAAGAAAGGAAAGAATATTTCAAAGTATATGTAATTGTTAAAAAATTCATTTAAATAAAAATAGTATTAATAGTCATAGAAACAATTTGTTCTCATCATCGTATAGCATAATAGTTGCAATAAATATGGATATGTATTTTTACTACAATCCTTGACTTAATAGCTAATTCAAGAATACATGAATTCCATGAATGGAAACAAAATGAATATCTCTAGGATGAAGAATTATTACCAGTCATGTATAGGATAGAACCATTATATTATAAACATAACCACATTATAAAATAGAAGCCAACAATATAGTTACCAGTGGTAAATTGAATCAATTTAAACACAATAGAACCACCATCAAGGAAAAATTGAGCTTGGATAGGTATAGCAATGTTAATAAAAAAAGGTTATATTTGTTGAAGCATGCTATGGAATGAAAATATCACTATCAACCAAGAGTTTAATTCCAATTACATTATCATATAGCTAACAACGTTAAGTATGGGTGTGCATGGATTTTCTCAAAAGTAAGCTTGGAAATAAAAAAATGAAATACTTGTTGGAACATAGATGTAGATTGAAATAATGTCATCGTTATTGAATAAACCCAATAGATTCAAAATGAAACAACTTGTAGTGAAAATGAAGTGTGTTTGTACCATATAACCAACAACAATAAAGGGCATGAGATTTGGCTATAGAAAGGTCTAGAAATTAATAGGTTGAAGGGAACAATGATCATAAGAAAAAAAACAATATATATTTTATTTCCTCTATATGACTGCAACTTACTTACACAAGAACAACACTTTCATTCCATTGAACATAGAATTATGGAAATTTCTCCATTTTTGCAAGTTTTAAATCCTTTTGACAAATAAACCAACTAAGCAACCTTGAGTCAATGTGAAAATAATCATATTCCTCCATTTGAATATTATATTATTGGTAACCGATTTCCTAAGTTGTTATGAAGAAGGGGGGTCTAGGGCCAATTCATATGTGGAGGACCATAGGAGAATCCATGTATGCTTTTTACAGATGAGGAAGAGAACTTAGATCAATATATGCAAGTGATGGTCAGGTTTAAAGAATATTTGAAAGAGTAAATAGATTAGGTTGGGTTAGAGAAGACACGCCATTAATGCACAACTCCAATATATAGGTGAATTGTTCTATAACAAACAAGAGAAGCTCATGATCTATCTAAGGTATGGTTTTTGATATTCAAATATGGATTGAATTGTTACAGATCCAATCAATTCAATGGAGAAGGGTCATGATTCCTTGAAAATTGAATCCCCCTTTGATTTTGATTGAGGGTTTGTTGAGAAAAAGGAACTTCCAACTAAATGGTAGATGAGGGTTTGTTCAAAAGTGGATAAAATACTCCACATGAATACAATAAGGATTTATAGTACGCCCTAACAACCAACCCCCTCCACTTTCTCCCCAACACACAGTCCTCCCCACCATACCATATTATCAACCATAATTAAAAAAAACCTCTCCATCGCTATTACATGTCAATATATTCGTTTTGATTTCACCCGATTTATAATGACCTTTTATGAATAGACATGTTTACTTATTGTTTAGTTAGAAAATCCATCATGACATATATTTATTCAATTTAGAATTGATATCCATTAATAAAATCATATAACATAATGGATTTCATTATGTAACCATATATTCATTTATAATATTCCATGACATCACATTAACATCAAAGAATAAACCATAAAAATATATATACATATCAACTAATAATCATATCTCAATTCATCTCCCATCTCAAGAATTTATTATACATAAAATTGGACAACCATCGAAATAAGTCATGAGTTTATGGATATGCAACATATATTTATAAAAATGAAATGTTAATTTATTTGAATAAAGATTAAATGAAATGTTAATTTATGTGAATAAAAATTATTATATTCATCCTTATTATCATGTTTTTGGATGTTACGGAGTTTAATTTATATCATGAATGATATCTCACAAAGATATTGCATTGTTTAATATTAGTCATAAATTAATTTTTTGTAGAGAGAAAAATTTAGGGGCTATACATCATTTATGGATTAATTTTCCATATTTTCTAAAAAAACTATTTGTCAATTTTCATTTTTTTTAAAATTGGTCTAACTTTTATAGAATAAAATTATTTTATCTTAAAAATAATCAAAATTTTATACAAATTATATAAAAAAATTTAAAATTTGAATATTTTTAAAAATATATTGTCAAATATTTCATAGTTTGCATATTAGGGACTAGTAAAATTGGCCAAAGTTTCTACATTTAAAAATAATTTTTCATCCTTAAAACTATCCTTTAAATTTTGGTAAATCCTTTTGAATAATGCCAATCAAATCAAATGATTTATCATTTTATGAGTGATTGAATTATGATTCTCTAACATTTCTTTTCCATTCTATTAAAGTGGGTTAAGTCTTTTTTACAATCTAGATTCTGAATGAATGATATCAATAAACTGTATTTAAAAGAAAAAATGTTAAAAGATTATAAAATTTATCATAACTTAATATTGTTATTCAAAAAAAACTATATTCTTTGAAATGTTTTTTTGCAATCCATAAAAAAAATATTTTCACTTGAATGTCAAATGCCTTTAAATCTTCTACCACTAACTTGTTCCTTACATTTTAAGTAAGAAAATCAACTTTTAACCAATTATATCAATTATTTTTATTTAATTATATGCATTAATTTGAAATTGTTATAAATTTTCCATTTTATTTAATACATAATAATTCCTCCACATAAATTCAAACCAATATTTAATAATACAAAATTAATTGAATACCCTATTTAAACTAATATTTTAAATTAAAACATAAAATAGATGATTTTATAAAAATAAAATCACAATTTCTTTCTTAAATTTTTACTAATATTTAATAATACAAAATTAATTGAATACTTTATTTAAACTAATCTTTTAAATTAAAACATAAAATAGATCACAATTTCTTCCTTAATTTTTTTTTAATAATATTGATTTAAAAAATACTATAAATAAATAAAACATTAATAATTTCTCATTATTTTCAATCTCACATAAAAATGACTTGACAAAGACATCCATAAAACCACTCTAGGTTTCAATCTTCAACCAAATCAATGTGCATACCAAAGAATTTGAAAATAGGAAACTGTGTATACGAAAGATGGAAATATGAGATGGGTACTTATCTCAGTTTTAGGGTTTAAATTTAAAATAATATATATTAATTAATTTGGAAAAAAAATTGAAATTAAATAATAAATATTTATTTTTTATTTTTTATATAATTATTAAAAAATATTTTAAATAAAAATCAACTATTAATTAATTATATATATATATATTAAATATTATATTATTTTTTCTTAATAAAAATATTATTTTTTATTTTTTATAATAATAATAATAATAATCTATTTTTAAGGTTACGGCTAAGCTAGCACACCAAATTGGTGTATGAGATCCTCTTGTTTGTGGGATAAGGGATCCCCTCCGCCAAGCTATTTGACTGGTAAAGTCTACGAAAGTATACATACCCTACCCCCCTCTGGATTTGAACCTGTAAATCAATATTATGGACATCAAATTCACATACCATCTAAATAAACTTAATATATGAAAATTCAATATTATAAACATCAAATGAACCTACCATCTAAGTAGACGTAATATGTTTCCTCTTAGAAAATCACAAATTCAAACCCATACTTAAAAAAATTCAAAATGTTTTTTTTCTACGAGCGACTAAGTTCCTCTTCCCCCTACCAAGAAAAATCACAACATTACACTTAAAATCCTATGTTCCTCCTCTTGCCATGAAAAATCACAATATTACACTTAAAATGGTTTTGTTTTTTCGAGGTTTCTTCACCGTGAACGTCAGACTATTCTCTATTTTCTTTCTCGAGTAGGGCAAGAAAAGGAAGAAAGACTAACTTCATAGTTTCCAGAATGGTCGGAGGACAGAAACAACCCAACGACTCTAGAAAAACCACCTACAATTGTTTGTGACAATTCTATGGGAACCACGTGTCGCCCAAGCTCGATCGACAAATCTGGCCCACGGAAAGGAAAAGTGGGCGGCGTATCCACTCGAAGGCTTGCATCTTCTGTCTCTTGTTCGCTGATAAGAGGGAAATGTAGCTCACGGTGGGAACACTAAAAAGCTGCGCCGCTGCCGGAATAATACTCACCATCCCGTACGAATTGAAACCTGCCATTCCATGAAAGGGACTGCAACGAAACGTGAGTCGTGCCCATCCTTCTAGCAAGTTTTCTACACTCGTTTCGTCCTCTCCTCACACACGAACTTTTCGCGTTTGACGTTTGACGGCCGCAGATTGCTCATATTTCCAACCATTTAGTCCCAGATCGAAGCCTCGCTCTCCTATATATATGCTTTCTAATGAAACCGAAACGATCATTAAACTGCTTTGCCTCCATAGCATTTGCAGCCTTCTATATCCTCCGAAAGCTCGCTGGGGCTGAACTGGTGAATCGAATAGAGAGCTCAGAGAAGGACGGAAGAGAATTAGGGGTGAGGATGGAGGATCTGGGTAAGTGCGGAGCAAATTACGTGCCTCTGTCACCGTTGAGCTTTCTCCACAGAGCGGCGACGGTGTATGGGAATCGGACGTCTGTAATCTACGATCATGGAGGCCTTCGCTTTACCTGGGCTCAGACCTCGGAGCGTTGTACACGTGTGGCGTCGTCTCTCGTCGGTTCTCTTGACGTACGCAAAGGAGACGTTGTCTCAGTTTTGGCGCCCAATGTTCCTGCCCTTTACGAGATGCATTTCGCCGTTCCAATGGCCGGAGCCGTTCTCAACGCCATCAACACTCGTCTTGACGCTCGCAAGGTCGCCACCATTCTTGCTCATTCCCACGCCAAGCTCTTGTTGGTGGACTATCAATTCCTCTCTCTCGCCAAGGACGCCCTCGCCCTCCTCGAATCATCTCTCATCATTCCTCGTTTGATCCTCATACATGATCACGACCACGGCCTTGAGTCTGCTCACATTGCTGGACTGTGTAATGAAGTTGGTGTGGTAATCAGCAGCACCTACGAGGAGCTGGTTCGAGGTGGAGATCCCCGTTTCGATCCAGTAAAGCCAGCAGACGAATGGGAGTCGATATCCCTCAACTATACATCCGGAACGACATCGGCACCAAAAGGAGTGGTGTACAGCCACAGAGGAGCATACCTGAGCAGCATATCTATTCTGCTGTTGTGGGAGATGGGGAGAGAGCCGGTCTACCTCTGGACGCTTCCCATGTTCCATTGCAATGGCTGGACCTGCACCTGGGCCGTCGCAGCCAGAGGCGGAACCAACGTCTGCATTCGCAATATCTCTGCCCAGGAGATATACGCAGCCATTAAGCAGCATCGCGTCACTCATTTCTGTTGTGCGCCTATTGTCTTCAACATTTTCTTGAACTTCCCACACACCGAGCCCTTGCACGGAAGAGTTGAGGTTCTCACCGGAGGGGCGCCTCCTCCTCTCTCGATTCTGAGAAAGGTGGAAGACATGGGCTTCTCCGTAACACATGCTTACGGCCTCACGGAAGCCACCGGTCCCGCTCTTGCCTGCGAGTGGAAGAGCGAATGGGACGATGCTCAACTATCCCCAGCCCAACGAGGTGTGCTCAAAGGGCGGCAAGGAGTGGGCGTGTTGAGCCTCGACCAGGTGGACGTGAAGAATCCTGTGACGATGTCCGGCGTGCCACAGGATGGAGTGAGCATGGGCGAGATCATGCTGAGAGGCAGCAGCATCATGAAGGGGTATCTCCACGACCCCGAGAGCACCGCCGAAGCCTTTGCGGGTGGGTGGTTCCACACTGGCGATGTTGGCGTTGTCCATCCGGACGGGTATGTGGAGATAAAGGATCGTTCAAAGGACGTCATTATCTCCGGTGGAGAAAACATCAGCAGTGTGGAAGTCGAATCCGTTGTGTACAGCCACCCAGCCGTTGCCGAGGCCGCTGTGGTTGCCATGCCCCATCCCCACTGGGGTGAGACGCCGTGTGCCTTTATCAAGACTACGGACAACAACGATAGCATCGTAAAAGAAGAAGACATAGTGCTCTTCTGCAGAAAGAAGCTTCCGCATTACATGGTTCCAAAAGCTGTCATCTTTGTGACCGAGCTTCCAAAAACCTCCACTGGCAAAATACAAAAGAATCTTCTGAGACGCAGGGCCAAACAGTACACGGTTCCTCGATCTAGAGTTTGAGATAAGTTAGGTATTTCTCAAAATAATAATCTAGTTGTCCGATACATGAGTCTAGGGTGATTACGCGGGAGACATCGTCATGAGCAGTTTATGGTGTTCTCTGGTTCTGATATGCTAGTTTTTCTGTCGGTCTCAGTGCTGTAAAGCTAAATCTCTCTGGTACGAACTTACTAGTAGGAGGAATTTATCGCTATAAACTCTGGAATCTGGTCATATGTTTTCGTACTTCACATTAAATAAACGAATTATAAATATCTTATCCGCACTTAAAAAGAGCCTACTGTAAACGTTTTAATCTAAGTTTGGGTAAATTGTTGGAAATGTAAATATTGGTTGACTTAGTACTATCACAGCCATTCAAAATTGTGGCTGATAAACGTAGAAAGGTGAGGATAGAAAATGAAACTCACAGTCAGAAAATGAAATGAACAACCAGAAAATGAGCGTTTACAGCTAGCACAGCCAGCTTGCTAAATCCAAAGTTTAATCATTTAAACATGGCAATCATATAGTGCTATAGTAATTTCTTAATATGATTAAGTAAATGTTAAAAGGTAAACAGGTTAATGTATGCATTCAAAAATACAAGGAAGTTATGAAGAGGAAATCACATTCATTGATTTGGGAGAACCACTAAGAATATGCCAGCATCTTCAATTGTTAGCCATCAGATTAGAATTTTAGATTAAAAGGTGATTAATTGTGCTCATTGTCAATAGGTGTACTAGTACAGCCGCAAATTAGTAGTGGGTGAACATCTAAAGGTGCAGCCATAAAATGAAACTCAGGTTGTATATGCACGATATTACTAAACCTTAATTACTCACACGTGGTAATCAATTAGCCATCATAGTAAACTTTAAATATAATCAAATAAAAGCATATTGGGACGGCTAAGAATATTCCATTAATATTTAATCTTGTTCATACAAAACTGATTAAGCACTAAAAACCTATTAAATATGCCCATTATCAATAGGTTTTCTCAACTTCCCCACAATTAATTCTAAGATATAAATTATCCATAAAACTTATCACCTATATCAATCTTGTGGTGCTCTTTTCATAGAATATATTTGTAACAGTATACATGGAAACGACCTGCAATTTGAAAGTTTTTTTGTCTTTCTCAGTTTTGAAATATGGTAGTTTTTTTTGTCTTTTTCAATGTTCTAAAGCTAAATATCTCTGGTACGAACTTAGTAGCTCTAATAAGAATTTAGAGCTATTAATTTAGATTCATTTAATTATGGTTCTACAAAGCTTTCAGATGGATCAAATTTTTTGAGATGTAAATCTCTTTAGCCAGATGCTTCTAATCTTTTTTTATAGCTAACATAATTTTTTTTTTTTAAATTCATTTTAGTTTATTTATTTAATATTGTTTGGGACAGACTACACATCCCTCCCACCTATTTAGTATGTTTTCATATAGCAATAAATTATGGAATCTGGCTAAAAGTTCTACAAATGATGATATTTTTTTTTTGAATCTCTCCAGAAATTGTTAAATTAATAAATTTATATCACCAGATTCCAGAAAAAAAACCATTTCCTAAAACATCTAGACAAAGCCAAAAAAAAATTTCACTAAAATAAATTTGTTTAATCAATTTTTATGAAAAAAAAAAATATTTCTATCAAAAATCAAAAGATAAAAAATTAAAAAAACCCAAAATTCCTATCAAAAGATAAAACGTTTAAATAACATTCTTTTTACACCACTAGAATTTAGAATTTAGAAATGTTGAGTTTCTCAACTTCCGTGCAATTAATTCTAAGATATAAATTATCCATTGAGCTTATAGCCTATATGAGCTTTGTGTTGCTCTTTTAATAGAATATATTTTCAACACTATACATAAAACTATTTGCAATTTGAGAGCAATTTTCATTAGAGATTAAGAAAAGTGAAGTTGAGAGTTGTAATAATATATATTAAAAAAATATAAAATATTTTAGATTACAATGTATTTGATAGGATACATTTTAAATTTTATTTCAATAAAATTAAAGGGTACTTCAAGACAACATTTATCCTATTGCAAAAGCTACAATATCGAAATTACTAATTTATATGAATATAAATAACAATATCTTATTTCTTCTAATATTTATATGAATATATTTAACACAGTATTGAAACTTTAATATCCATAAAGATTAGATTAAAAAATGAGAAATACAATTAAAAATATAAATATAAATATTTAACATCTTTTTAAAATTAAATGTTGCATATATAAACTTCAAACATTTTTGTAAATTTGAAGCATTATTTTTGTTCTAATTGGAAAAAACTAAATAGTACTACTCTTGTAATATGAAAATACAATAAAAATCAATGATATGGTTGGTTGATATAAACAACATAGTGGAGCAAAAGTTTGCTATGGATAGGGTATTGATTTATTGGAATGCTTGAAGAAAAATATACATGCATTAAAAAAAATTCATATCCACAACTATAAAGTGAGTATTATTAAGTTTTTTACTTAACTTTTTTTGAAATAATATTTACTTGTATTTTAGTCTTTGTTTTACAGTGATATTTTTAGGCCTAAAGGCCTATACCTATTGGAGATGGGCACAATTAATGATCTTTTAATCTTAAATTCTAATCTAATGGTTATGCATTGAAGATGCTGGTATATTCTTAGTCGTCCTCCAAAATCAATGGATCAGATTTATTGTTGATAACTTTTTTGCATTTATAAATGCATCTGTTACCTTGTTTACTTTTTAACATTTACCTAATCATATTAAGAAATTACTCTAACATCATATGATTGCCACATTTAAATGATTAACTTTTGGAATTCTTCAAAATTTAATTATCTAACTCAGTTAGAATTTCATTATCTGGCTGGTTTTTTTTTTTAAATAAGAATTTTTTTATTGCCGTAACTCTTTCGGCGTTCACCAGCAGCGAGTTAGCGGCTGTGCTAGTGAATAAATACATTGAACATATTTGTAATAAATTATATATTTGTAATAATGGAAAAAAAAAATTACATTTTAATTTAATATAATATAAATTCAAATTTATCAAGTTTCTATTTTCTTAATGTTGAATCTCTCAAAGAACTTCCAAGTTCCCAAATTTTGGAGAATAATGGCCAAATGCCATAGTTAGAAAATTGTTAAAACAAATTACTATTGTCACCTTTGAGTGGTTTTTAGATATACACATTTAGAAGGTTGTTAGAGACTATCATAACCTATATATTTGTATGCAATTTATCAAATTTAATACAGTGTATGAGCGTAGTCTCACTTGGTGATGTGCCCTTATGACTTAACCAAATTGTTGAGAGCGTAGTCTCACTTGTGATGTGCCCTTATGACTTAACCAAATTGTTGAGTTCTTCTCCTATTTTTAAGTTGGTATCAGAGCCTGTTGTGTTAAGCCGCCTGGTGTGTTAAGCCTGTGGGTAATTTCTTGTCGAGAGCAGTCTGTTGTGGTCATCGCCAGAACCATGAATTGATGTAAATCGTTGCAGAGACTTTTCTTGCTGAGAAGATCTGATGGTCATGTTCATCATCCGTGCATAATTGTTTGTCTGCGTGCAACTCATGTGAAAGCACTGGAAGCCTGCGTGGTCGAAGAAAAGAGCTCGACTTGCTGCGAGAGTCGGCTGGAGCTTCTCTGACTGGTGAGCGTGGGGTGAAGATATTTGTGTGTTTTTCCGTCGTTCGAATGTGTGTATGGGGGAGCCCATATGCCCTAGTATGATTCCCCTGAAAAGACTGGCGCTTGTGGAGTGTGGAGACCTGCGTAAAGTGTAGTTATTTGCTGATGTTGGTACGCCCAGATCGTTGCAGAGACGTTGTTGCTTAAAATCGTTGCATAGGTACGCCCAAATAGCTGCACTCTATACTTCCTAGATCGTTGCATTTTCTGCATTCGAGATCGAGATCGCTTACCAGCAAAAATACATCAGATCGGGTCGTCGTTTAGTGACTGTCGTTGCTAGTCACTGAGATCCACGATAATTCTACAGGCCGCCATCAAATAGAAGACTCTGAATTTATTTTTGTGTATTTAAAGGAGAGACTTTGAGCCCATTTTGGATAGTATATCTTGCGACTAGACACTGCGTCTCGGCAGATGTAGTCCTTATCTCAATTTTTAGATTCGCGTCCATGCGAGCAGTTCTGCCAGTCGCGGAAGTCTCATAGTTCTCAGAACCTCATTTGGATTCTTGTTTCCACGTTAGTACCTACACTTTGCGTGGATGCTACGGCTCGATTGCCGCGATTATGTCCATGCAAATCTTATCCATGGCGATTATGGTAAATATATACTATCACTGTTGTACATAGTGAATATTGATAAATAATTATCATCATTATTTTTTGGAGACAACCATGCTTGTGGAAACATTGGAATGATGAGTACACAGGGTCTAGTATAACATGTTATAAAGAGATTGTCTCTATATTGAGATAAGACTATGATCCTTCAATTCAGAGTAAGGTACGTGAAGACATGTCAATCATTGTTGTTGAAAGAAGACTCAGTGTGAAGGAATGGGTCATCAAAGGAAAATTAGACATCTCTGGAGAGAGCTGAAACAGATAAGGAGAAAGAACCAGCATTAGATCAGTATGATGTGTTTCCAGCTGAAAATCCATGTTTGAGGAGCAAAATGTGGAGCTAAATCTGATCAATGAAGAACATGAAGAAATCGGTGAAATATTGAAAAAATTAATGTCATTTTTGCCATCCTTCTAAGGTAAAAATGTTAATTTTCGGACAATTAAAATGGAAGGATTACTGGTTTAGTAGATTTATGGCAATTTGTTCAAGATGGTTTGGTCAATTCTCATGATAAGAGAAAAGATAAAATATCCTTATATCTTATCGGTTCAGATACAAGTATTTTGTCTCCTATTTTATATGAATTTGGTCATATAGACAATGCAAAAATGTTATGGGATATTCTTGAAATGAAATATAGTGAAAAGAGTGCATCTGCTTATTAGGAAACTTCTGAAGTTGATGGTGAACCTGTAGAAGGTGTTGAATCCCACTGTGGTTAGTCGCATGTGGATAATGATGATTGTAATGAAGAAACTGTCATTGAGGTAATGTATGATGAAGAGAACATGTCAAATGAATATTGCTTGAAGATAAAGAAGGAAATACAATATATTGATAATTTTCTAAATGTAAGAGGACACCTGGTTGAAATAATGAATGATGAGGAATTTGTAGCAATAGTGAATGTTGTAGAGGAAATTGAAAAACATGTGTTAGATGATGTTATAGACAACCTCAATACTGAAACAAAGGTTAATAGAGATGAAGTATTTGAAGATGCAACAATAGAGCTGGGAGCACCGATAGAAGCAAACAACAAAGAAGAAGAGCACCCAAATGCAGTGCCAAAAGATTTTGAAAAAGATTTGAAGTTCCTTGAAGAATGGATTGAAAATCGACAACTTACTAGAAACTAGAAGAAAATGAAAAGAACAAAAATTGTATTGATTTAAATATTCTAATGAATGGTTTTGAGTTTGCAGGTTTTGACATTTGGGAACAACAAACTGAAGTTAAAGAAGTCAAGTATTGTATTGAAGTGCCAAAGTTAGTAAACAACAATGAAGTTGTTGTAGAAGAAAAAGACATTGTAGTATTCACCTACAATCAAGATTTGGAATTTGTTGATGACATCATGGAAGAGGAAGAAACTGAAGAAGTTAATAAAAATTTTATGCATTAGAGTCTTGAAGAAATCATATTTTACTATGAGTTAATGTTGCAACAAATTGATGATCAAAAGCTCAATGGTGAAGAGTAAACAACAAAAAAATGATATGTGGCAACAATTCACACACAAACGATTTTTTGAAGAAAAAGTTGAAGAGGACAAGCATTGGAAATTTGAATTAATTTTCAGATTGATGACAAACACCAACAAAAAGATGAAGGATAAGAAGCTAAAACATGGAAATTTTAGCAAAAGAGGAAGACTTAAATTGAAAATGTGTTCAAAATCTGGAAAAGGAGGAAGAGAAAAACTCACTCATACATGGAGTTGAAACAAATTTTAAGGTTTTGTTTGAATTGTCATTTGTAATGTTTGTAAGCCTAGCTGAGACTAAGACCTGAAGGCATGTTATGTATTTTTATTGTATTAAATCTATTTTTCCATTAAGGGGGAGTGTTGGAGAATAATGGCAAAATTTCATAGTTAGAAAATTGTTAGAATGAATTACTATTGTAAGCTTTGAGTGGTTTCAAATCCACACTTTTAGGAGGTTGTTAGAGGCTATCCTAACCTATATATTTTTATGAAATTTATCAAATTTAATGTAGTGTGTGAGAGCATAGTCTCACTTGTGGCCTCACCAAATTGCTGAGTTCTTCTCCAATTTTTAAGTCCAAAATAATTCCCAACCAATTGGAAAAATTTCCCCTATCTAGCCCTTTTGCGATAGACTATCTAGCCCTTCTCCGATCTAGTTTCTGGAGCTCATTCCATCAAGCTCTTCCTATAGTTATCCCAAGCCCCATATTATTGAATTATTCCAAGATTTTTAGTCCCTGTCCTTGGGGCTCCAGGGACTATTAATAATCCGTTTGTGGTGGTTCTATTAATCTATGCATGCAAATCTATGTAAACTAACCATTTTAACCGAATTTTTTTGAAACTCACATAATTGTCGGGCTCACATTTTATTTCTTATTCTATTTTTTTTTTTAATTTGAGGCATAAAGAGGAAAGAGACTTCAAAGTTAGGGAACACGAGCCTTCAAACATAGGAAAATGTATTTGGAAGAATAAAAGTGAATTAATGCTAACTTTGAAGTTAACATTAATTCTAATAATTAAAGGTTTAATATTTCCATAGGCTCCCATAACTCGATATGTTATGTTTCAATGTCTATGGTATTTGCATGTTAGAGTTCAAGTGAGAATAATCTATATGCCATCTTCCTCCTGAGAATAATCTATCTGTCATCTTTCTCCTTCCCATGCATGCATGGGTAAGTCCATTAATCTCTTACACGGTGCACTTTCCCTTTTGATAAAATTTTTTCCTCAAGCAATGGGTATCCTCTGCAACTGGAAGTTGTCTTTTCAAATTGGTCCTCTCTTCTACCTGCAAGATCTTCCTTGGGTATCTTCTGCAACTCGAAGCTATCTTTTCAAACTGGTCCTCTCTTTTGCCTGCAAGCTATCTTTTCAAACTAGTCCTCTCTTCTTCCTGCAAGATCGAAAAGAGAAACAAAGCGATCATGGAACTTTTCTTCTCAAACCAGTCTGTGAAATCCATATATAATAAATATCCAATAAATATCTATGTCTCACAATCAATATGCAAGAGCAGAAGTAGAAGTGTGTGATAGAAGCTGAGCAAAATAGAGTGAAGATTGACAAGAAGATTTGTGTGATAGAAGTTGAGCAAAATAAAGTGAATATTGACAAGAATATCAGTGCAGAGGAAGATGCTTAAGCTTATAATCTTAGAAAGAGTGGAAGTGTGAGCACTCCCATCGAATGCTTCGCTATGCAGTTGTACCTACAATATTGAAAAGAACATACTGACAATAGAACCTGTCTTCTCAAACAAGTGTTGTAACTGAATACAATACATACCTCTTCTTTGCAAATTCGTAGAGTCTTCTACTACTAGCCATGTCCTATGTTTACTATAGCCATGTCCTCTTATTTATGGTTCCCTCACCTGTCATATGCTTTCAACTAGCTTTCATTCCACCTTCATTCTTTTCATCTTCTCTGATCTTAGCTATCATTCCATCTTCAGTCTTTTCATCTTCTCTGATTGCACTGTCCTCTTATGTTCTGATTCCACAAATTGGTAGAGTCTTCTGCTACTAGCCTTATCTAGTATTTACCTAATCATATTAAGAAATCACTGTAACATCATATAATTGCCACGTTTAAATAATTAACCTTTGAGATTACCGCGTTTAGCAAGCACTCCTTCAACTTCATTATTGGAATTTACACGTATTAGACAAGCCACGTTTTCATGCTATCACGGATTTAATCAACTGTCTACGCATTTCCTCTACCCTATATTTCCTCAGATGTAAGCCTTTCGGCCTTCAACAACCGCGAGTTAGTGTTAGCGGCTCTGCTAGTTTTACAACTCACATATTTACTTCTTTATCGTGATTTGAATGCAAGTGGTAATCTTGTGTATTTTAATCATGATTTTTCATTAATTTTGAGTACTTGAGTAAGGTTTGATAAATTTAAAATTTATTTTATTTATTAAATGATTTTGAATTATTTAAATTTAAAAAAATTAAAATAATAATTTTTACATTAGTTAAATTTAAAAATAAATAATTTAAATAAAAAAATTATAAATATTTTGAAAATCATTAATGGATGTTGTTTTTAAAAAATACTAACACGAATTATTTTTAAAAAGCTAACTCAATATATGATTGTTTAAACTTTTATTCATTCGAGAAAATAAATAAATAAATTTTATTAAAGTTTTTAAGAACAACTAAAATATATTGTATTTTTTTAATAAAAAAAATTGATTCTAAAAACTTTAATATATAAAATTAAAAATAAAATTAAAATATAAAAAACTTATCAACAAATTTGAACAGTAAACTATGGATATTTTAAAATTTTCAGATTAAAAAATAAAAATTTAAAGAAATATCACTTCATCCCTTTAATGGAGACACTCTACTAACAAAATCAATTATATATAAATGTGGTGGGGAAAAAGAAAAGATTGGCATTGTTATTTGATTAAGTTTTCTTGTTATAGGAGAGAAAGATGTGAGTTTTTCAATAGAATATTTTAGAAAATATATACTTAAATCCTTGTATATAGTGATCCTCTGGAAGTGGTTGTTAAGGTGAATTTCTTACTTTGGATCAAATTTTCATTGATAATAAGGAATTGGAAGGAAATAATTTTTCTTTAGGAAATGTTCTTGAGATTCAAGCAAATGATCATTAAGGAAGGAAACATAAATACAAAAGTTATGTTGTTGCTACAACATCCAATCCTCAATATCTTGAGATAAATGAGTTCACTAAAATGTTGCAGGTTTTGATTGATGATATGGTTAGAATGAAGCAATCCTAGTAATTAGTCTTGTCTTATCCCACCTCTCAAATCTCGATTCTCCACCATGAGAAATCCCATCCCTACTTAGGCTTCAACCAATATTTTTTTCTATCATAGCTAGAATGTTGAGAGTGAGCCTATATTTTATAGTAGAAGAAGTGTAAAGGAAAAAAATTTCCTTGAAGACAAATCCAACTTTCGATGATGAAGGTGAGTTTCCTTTCTCTCAAGAAAAGAAATATGATCTATGTCCTATTCCCATTCATGCCAATTGGGAAGCATATGAAAACCATGAGAAAGATGAATATTTAAAATGAATAATTCATGTTGTTGATTTTTCAAAGATTTTGGTCCATAATGAACCTTATGATGAAGACAAATTGTCCTACAAGATAATCTTCAAGAAGGTCGAAAAAATTAAAATTTGTATCCAATAAAAGAAAGAGTGGGGGATTGGAGGATGAAGAGAAGATGGAGCATGGTATTGCATATTTGTAGGTTCCTATGTTTTCAAAATCCAAGAGTTCTTGAAGAGAAATATCCATCACACTGCAGAGTCTTTAAGACTCTGTCAGCAGACTGCCCAACCATGTTTCCATGGAGCATGACCAGATGCCACCCTCAACGTCTGTGACTAGTTCAGTGACCTCCTCCCTCCAGCGTAAAGGAGGTGTTTTCTGTTTTTGTTTCGATTGTATTCTTCCTCCTTGGTTGTACGTCTGACACTGCCAATTGTGAATGAAGTTAGAGCCAGAACAAGGTGTTGGTGTAGGTTGACTAGGATATTTCTTTTCTTAACATTTTCCATCCATTTTATCATTTCAGTGATCTCGTGCATCCATTTCATATGCATCATAGTATTGTGTCGCATACATCATGCTCACGCTTATGTATTTGAATTTCTTAAAGAGAGGAAAATTTAAATTTGAATCTTCTTTCTTAGGATATGATTTCAATATGAAGTGGTTATTTTTACTCGTTTACTCATTATCTCTACATCTAAAGCTCTAAATTATGGAAGAATGTTGGGGTGAGTCCAACATAAAACAAAAACAAGGCCAACACACCGTCGTTCATATGGAAGATCCATGATATATATCTACCACTATATCTTGTTACTCCATCTCCAAATATCTCATAACGTTCAATATGTAATACGACATTCAAAGCACTGAAGCATAGAAGTCTTTAACACATGAGAAAATCCACTAGTAGGTGGGTTTATCCAATCAGACTAGTCCTACCCTCTTTATTTCTCTCTTTGCCTCCTTCTTAGCATCTTTTCATAGTTACATCATTGGGAGATGACATATTTGCATTCAAAATACGTGATCTCTTCTTTTGTTGTTTGTTTTCAAGTTTTCATTTGATAGTGACTACCAAAAATGAAGAAGAAATCGAGGAATCCGACTTCATTTTCTTCTCTGCAAGGATTTAGGACGGTATAGTTCTGATTTTGATGCATAAGTGTATTCATTGATTCCAAAATACTATGGATCTTAGCGGTATTTTGTAAGTCATTTTTCCAAATAGAGGAAAGTACAGGCACAGAGCATGAGACAGGAGACGAAACTCCAATGTAGATCTCTCTAAATATGCTCTACTCCTCATTCAGAGTGGAGCCACATCACTACTCAATTTTGTATTATTTTATTTATTTATTATTGGTACCTTGTATGATAATCTATGTTTGAACATTGGTTTGTATGATCTGGTTCATATAATAGCCTAAACTAAGTGACATTTTGGTCATGGTTCATTAAATATCTATTAGGTTTGTATTTATCATTTTGGCACACTTGATGCATTAGATGAGATACTATTTATTTTCGAAGCATTCAATAGGATGCAATTTTCTTTTGTTTAATAATTTTTTTCATTATCATTGTAATATATATATATATATATATTCCAAAGTTTTATAAGTTTTGGTTTAAAGCGGACAATTTTCCTATGTTTGGGTTTTAAAGTGAACAATATCACTCATCATCACACTCGCAACAATGAAAGATGTATTGGTATACAACAAAATTTGATTTACTTCAGTGTGAGATTTATGATTTGTGATCAGAAATTTGAAGTCAATTTTAATGGTCATATATACTTGATTAAAGATTGTAATAAAAAAAAATCATTTCAATTGAATTTAAGAACATAATATATAAATTTGATGTAAAAATGGTTGCATTGATGCAACAACAATTATCCTAAGAGATAACTTTAGCATGAAAGGATGAAACACAACTATATGCTTCGTCATTTACTATCTACCCATACTAATTAACCATTACAAAGTGATAAATTTTCCATGACTTAAAAGTACTATTGAAGTGTGTGAAACTTGTTTAGCTGTGAAACAAGATTAAAAAACATTTGAAAAAACTTAATAAAAAGGGTAAAAGAATTTAAAGCTAGTTTTAATTGATATTTGTGAACCAATGAAAATGAAATGGAGTTTAGTTAATGATACATTTTCGTTGCATTCATATACGATGGTATGAATGATGAATTTATTTATAAAATAAATAAACCTTTTAAGTTTTTAAGAAATTTACTTAAATATTTTTTTATACACTAATAGTAATAGTAATGGTGAGTTTTTTTTTCACTATTTCTAAAAACACATGCAATTGAAAGACATGAATGTTATTGAAGAAGAAATAAGCATGAATGTGTTTTGTGTGCGCATGGATGTTTTTTTATATAATTGAAATTTTGTTAGTAAAACACAATAATGAAATGAAATTTTTTATTATTCTCCTTCAAGGACATAAAAAAATATCTATGAGATGCCATGAAAATAAAGATAAAATGGATCATCTTTTTTATTTTACCCATTATAACCTGACTTCACTAGAATAAAATTTAGAGTTCTCTACTAAGTTTCTAGGATTGAATAAAGAGATTACAAAAATTGAATAATAAGATTATACTTGGGTTTATTTCACACTCAACATAAACTTGATAATGGGCACTTTAAATGGTTTATTTGGAGTTTTGGCTTTTTAAAATGCTCTATTTGGAGTTATCAATGTGCAACATGGTTTTGGCATTCTCAAACCTTTGTAAAAAATATAAAGAATGAATGGTTCTATGGAAACTTTCTATGTGGTGTTTGAACTATATGTTGAAAATATAGTAGTACGATGGAGTCATCACTTTTCAAAAAATTAAAGAATAAGTGGTTTTTATAAAAACTAATTAATAATTTAAAGGATAAATCATTGTAGAATGTTAGCATTGTTAGAATTGTAGAATGTTAGGAGAGTTAGCATTGTAGAATGTTAGGGGGTTTATATACCCATTTAGATCATCCATGGTTTCGACAATTAGAACTTTGATGCATGACCGTGAAATTTTGTGATTGTAGGAAATTTCGACTTCTAGGTAATTACTCAAAAATACCTCAAATCTTTTTTCAACAAACATAAGTCTGAGGATCCTTGCTTGCTAAGAATGGTAATGTAGAGTGTATGATTAAATGTTTTGTTTTGATTTGGAACTTTAGTACTAATTGTCAATTAGGTTTAGTTAGGGTGGCTAGAGGAATGATTGTTATCCTCCCCATCCAAGTTCAATTCCCGCAAGTGACATGTCGATCTCATAAGGTGTATGTCATTGTAATGTCTTCAATCCTTGTTTTTGAGTGAATTTATCTTACACCGATGTATATCCCATCCCCCCCTCTCTCTCCTTCTCTCTCTTTTCCCCTCTCTCTCTATATCCCTCTTGCTCACTCAATCTCTTTCCCCCTTTTCCCCCCACTTTTCCCTCTCTCCCTCTCACCTTGTTTCCCTTTANCTCTCTCTCTCTTTCTCTCTCTCTCCTGCATTTACCTGTCTCTCTCTCTTAGTGTAAATTAGAAGGATGATGACTATACCAACAACAATGCGACCAAGTTTTGTAAATGCCCATCTATGGAAGTCGGTTTCTATAAATGTGCATTTATGGAAGTGGCTTCCATATAGGCGCATTTATGGAAGTTGGCTTTGATAAATGCGCATTTATGGTTTCTTATATATATTCCCATTTACAGAAGTTGACCACTTACGAAAGTGATATTCTGTATATACGCATTTA
Source organism: Picea engelmannii (assembly GCA_009831015.1). Lineage (NCBI taxonomy): Eukaryota > Viridiplantae > Streptophyta > Pinopsida > Pinales > Pinaceae > Picea > Picea engelmannii. The sequence goes on along the minus strand of ML778867.1, from coordinate 67,403 downwards.
TGGAAATTTGTTTTTGTAATTGTGCATTTACAGAAGTTGGATTCAGTATATGCGCACTTCCATATATGTGCATATACATAATCCAACTTCCATAAATGCACATTTATGGAAGTTGTATTCTGTATATGCGCATATACCGAAGTCGTGTTCAGTAAATGCACATTTATGGAAGTTGACTTTCATAAATGCGCATTTACAAAAGTTGGATTATGTATATGTGTGCTTCCATATATGCACAATTTTGGAAGTTGTCAGCGTCCATAAATGCACATATATGAAAGTGGTCATCTTTCATAAATGTGCATATACAGAAGCTACCTTTCGTAAATGTGCATTTGTGGAATTTGGATTTCATAAATGCACATTTTTGGAAGTTGGCTTCCATTTATGCGCAGTTTTGGAAGTGGTCAGCTTTTGTAAATGTGCATACACGAAAATTTTTGTTTGTAAATGTGCATTTATGGAAGTGGCCACCTTCCGTAAAAGTGCATATATGGAAGTCGTCATTCGTAAATGTGAAATTATGGAATTCACTTTCCATATATGCACATATATGGAATCGAACTTCCATAAATGTGCATTTACGAAAGCGCGCATATACGGAAGCCGCCTTCCATAAATGTTCATTTATGGAAGTTCGCTTCTGCAAATGCGCATATACAAAAGTGATCATCTTTCGTAAATGTACATATATGAAAGATGTCATCTGTAAATGAGAATTTATCGAAGTCGGCTTCTTTATATGCACGCTTTTGTATATGTTCATATACATAATCCAACTTCCATAAATGCACATTTACGGAAGCGTGCATATATGAAAGTCATCTTCCTTAAATGTGCATAGAAGGAAGTTGTCATTCTTAAATGCATATTTATGAAAGAGGACTTCCATATATGTGTACTTCTATATATGCGCATATACAAAATCCAACTTCTATAAATGTTTCTTTACATAAGTGCACATATATGGAGGTTGCCTTCTGTAAATGCACATTTATGGAAGTTAGCTTCCGTAAATGTGCATTTATGGAATTTGGCTTCTGTAAATATGCATATATGGAAGTCGGCTTCCATATATGCGCTCTTTGGTATATGCGCATATACAAAATCCAACTTCTATAAATGTGTATATACATAAGCGCACATATATGGAAGCTATCGTCCATAAATGTGCACATATGAAATATGTAGTCTGTAAATGCGCATTTATGGAATTTGGATTCCATATATGTGTGCTTCTATATATGCGTATTTACAGAATCCACCTTCCGTAAATATGCATTTATGGAAGTTGGCTTTCGTAAATGTGCCTTTACAGAAGTTGGATTTCGTATATGCTCATATACTGAATCTAACTTCCATAAATGCACATTTACGGAAGTGGATAGATTCCATAAATGTGCATATATGGAAGCCACCTTAATTATATGTGCATTTATGGAAGTTGGCTTCCACAAATACACATTTATGGAAGGTTCTTTAGTATATGTGCATTTACGAAAGTTAAAACTTTAGTATATCCGCATATACAAAAGTTGTCAACTTCCCTAAATGCACATTTACAAATGTTAGCTTTCGTATATGAACGCTTTCATATATGCGCATTTAAGGAATCAAACTTCCATAAATTCACATATACATAAGTCGTCTTCTGTAAATGTGCATTTATGGAAGAAGTGGTTAGATTCTGTAAATGCTCATATACAAAATCTACCATTTGTAAATGAAAATTTATGGAAGTCGACTTATGTATATGTGTGCTTCCCTATATGTGCATATACATAATCCAACTTCCATAAATGCACATTTATGGAAGAACTCATATACGAAAGTCGCCTTCCATATATGCACATTTATGGAAGTTGGCTTCCGTACATGAAAATTTATGGAGGTCGGCTTCCGTATATGCATACATACATAATCCAACTTTCATAAATGCACATGTATGGAAGAGTTCATATACAAAATCCGCCTTCTATAAATGTGCATTTATGGAAGTTGGATTTTGTAAATGCACATTTATGGAAGTCATCTTCCGTATATGCGCATATACAAAATCCAATTTCCATAAATGTGCATATACAGAGGTGTTCATATTGTTGGGCTTCGGATTTATAACATTTTCTTGCTGGTTCTTGAAGATATTGTTTACTCTCCTGAAGTCTTTTGTTAAGCAAATGGCATTCTTTCTGTGCTATTCATATTATGTTACACATATATGTTCCATTGTATACAGGAATCATGAAGTGCTTCCAAAACCACAAATGAGCGAAGAATTCAACTATAAATGCAACAATAATCCTCTTCTGCGGAGAATATCTGAACTTTGCAAATATGCAGGGTGTTGGCTTGTAGTGGATAATACTTATGAGTATTTTATGTATGATGGGTTGAAACATACTTGTGTAGAGGCTCCACACATTATCAATGTATTCTCTTTTTCTAAAGCTTATGGTATGATGGGCTGGCAAATTGGATATATAGCATATCCTTCTGAAGTCGAGAGCCTTGGAGCACAAGATAATATCCCAATATGTTCTTCAATCATTGGACAAAAGCTTGCTCCGTATTCACTGGAGCTTGGCCCTGAATGGGTGAAGGAAGGGTTTAAAAACAAAGATATAATTTGGATGCACTGTCACCTCTTGGTGCAAATGCTGTAAAGGGCAGACAAGGAGTAATTTATCTCTGGAGCAAAGTTACCAACTGGTGCTTCTGATGATGTTGAAGTTGTTAAATGGTTTGCAAAAAGACATGGGGTTATTGTTATCCCCGRTAGTGCTAGTGGAGRACCARGGTATGTTTGTGTTTTATTTGGGAATGCTTTCTTCTCAATTTTCCAGGTAGAAAGATCTCGGCAATATTATTCAAGATGTGTATCTTATAACGCAAATTATTAAGGTCATCATTTACTTCAGTTTCTGGGGTTATTGGGCAATATGCAAAATGCCAGCCATTATAAATACCAAGATAAGTTTGACTCTGAACAAGCTAAACAGAGTACTCTGTGATTTGAGGAGGAATCTCTACAGCTGGACCTTTCCTTGACAAAATAGTTGGCGCCCTCTGCCACTTCATAAATCCGTGCATGTGTAATGCAGTCATAAATCCGTGCATGTGTAACGTAGGGGAGAAACTCTTTGTTTGAGAACTCAATAGCTGGCATCAAGCATTTAAAATCGTGCATGTATAATGTGGAACGATTGACTGTGTAAAATGTGTCTCAAAACGTGTCTCATCCTCCGATGATCTCTCAAAACCGTTTTGTAACTTTTTGGGTGCAAAGCCATACATTGTAAAGGATCTGAAATGTTATATAAAGAGTTGTTATGCTCGGGAAAAAGGAGGATAGACGTAGCATAGATTAGAGAGAGGAATGGAAGTCTCCAAGCATTGTATTGTTCTTATTTTCAATAAAATAGTTAAGAGTTGTTCCATTAATTCGATTTCTGATATTGCCAGTTTGTCGTTAGTTATATTCAATATGCATTGAGTGAGATAGTCTGTTGACAAAGAAGGCAGGGCCCCCTTCGATGGAAACAGAGCTGTGTAGATTGCATTTACAATAGACATTATCTTTCAGCCGTTTTCTCATTGATTTCGTAGAACATAAATAGTATTTCATTTGATTGCAACAGAGGGTTTAACATTTCAAGCTTCAAGTTTAGATGTTATTTTTTCAGCCATTGATTAACTGAAATAGCATTTCATTTGGTTACAATAGAGAGTTTCATTGTTGTTGAGTTGTGTGGAGTAATAAGTAATAGAATCTTAATTGTTTTCAGTCATCAATGTGCAGTAGACCTTTTACATGCATATATAGAGAAGTTTTATGAAGTTAGTATAGGTTAGTACAGAGTAGTGCAGAACGAGTGCAAGTCAATACAGAGTAGTGCCGAACAAAGTAGAGTACAGTAGCTTCTTTCAGCAAGTTTCTTTTAGCAGTTCAGAGATTAGTTTGGCATCCTTTAAACCCCCTCTTCAGCCCTGCATTTCCTTTGTTGGTTCCTCTAAGTCTACCTTCCCGGGTTGAAAATTAAATGTTGATTCATATGGTATATCTGCAGCTCGACATTTTGGCGCCGTTGCCGGGGAAGTACTAAAAAGGATTGGAGAGTGGGCTCCGAAGTTTTTCCAAGTAGATTTGATTTCTGCAAGTATTTCTTTAGAAGTAAAGAGTGCTTTCAAATTCATTAGTGTGCAAGTGGTTCATTTCAGCAGTGGTAGATTACATTCAACAACAAAGAGGTTTTAATTTTAGTAGATTTTATTAAACAACAGCAGAGTCTTGATTTCAGCAGTATTAGATTTGATTCAACAGTTGAGTTCATCAGTATAAGAGGGTGTGCATTTGATTCAGTAGAAGCAAATTTCCATTCAGCAAGAGTGCATTTCATTTTATTTCAAGCTAGTGAGGGTTTCAGAATTATTATCAGTTGATGTGACTTTCAAAGTTTTAGCAAAACCACCTACAACAAAAGAAAAAAAATCACAAAAAAAATTGACTAATGGATTCAAGATTGAATGAACGGAAGAAGAGATTGTTGCAGGAACTTTCGTGCATCTTGCAGGAACTTGAAGAGATCTCTGCAGCTCAAGAAATGGAGGAGGAAACAGTTGATTCAGTGGTTCTGTGTGAACACCTTTTCCAGCCTACAGAGAACAATGACCAATTAGAAACTCCAGCAGCAATAGAACATGGTATGCATAATCATATTGAGCATTGGTTTCAATCCGTTCTACAGCCTTCAGATGCTCTTATTCTTCAGCAATTCTTGGAAATCAAGCAACCGGTGTTGCTTCCTCAGCATGCCTTGGTAATTATACATCTATATATTCTATCAAAGGGCATGAATTCATTATTGATTCTGCTAAGACAGTGGCTACATTGGTTATTTGCCTATACTTAAAGAAATGTCTCTTTTTCTTTAGGTAGGTAGGTAGGGTAGTGAATAAATATCAACACCTTTGAATAGTTTATGTTTGCTGCAATAAAAAAGCAACAGTTGAAATAAAAAGTGATTGAAGATTTTCCATCTAAATGATGAATGAATGAGTTGACAGCATATGCTCAAAGTACAGGGGTTCTTCTCAGCAGTTCCTATTAATCAAGATGGACGGTTCTTGGGACCGTTAACATTCTATTACCGTGCCAGTGTTAAAGAGGTGAATTCATTTGCATGAGGACATGCAAAAGGCTAGGCATGGGGGGATGTTGGGCTCCGGATTTATAACATTTTCTTGCTGGTTCTTGAAGATATTGTTTACTCTCCTGAAGTCTTTTGATAAGCAAATGGCATTCTTTCTGTGCTATTCATATTCTATTACACATATATGTTCCATTGTATACAGGAATCATGAAGTGCTTCCAAAACCACAATGAGCGAAGAATTCAACTATAAATGCAACAATAATCCTCTTCTGCGAAGAATATCTGAACTTTGCAAATATGCAAGGTGTTGGCTTGTAGTGGATAATACTTATGAGTATTTTATGTATGATGGGTTGAAACATACTTGTGCAGAGGCTCCACACATTATCAATGTATTCTTTTTTTCTAAAGCTTATGGTATGATGGGCTGGCGAATTGGATATATAGCATATCCTTCTGAAGTCGAGAGCCTTGGAGCACAAGATAATATCCCAATATGTGCTTCAATCATTGGACAAAATCTTGCTCCATATTCACTGGAGCTTGGCCCTGAATGGGTGAAGGAAGGGTTTAAAAACAAAGATATAATTTGGATGCACTGTCACCTCTTGGTGCAAATGCTGTAAAGGGCAGACAATGAGTAATTTATCTCTGGAGCAAAGTTACCAACTGGTGCTTCTGATGATGTTGAAGTTGTTAAATGGTTTGCAAAAAGAGATGGGGTTATTGTTATCCCCGGTAGTGCTAGTGGAGGACCAGGGTATGTTTGTGTTTTATTTGGGAATGTTTTCTTCTCAATTTTCCAGGTAGAAAGATCTCAGCAATATTATTCAAGATGTGTATCTTATAACGCAAATTATTAAGGTCATCATTTACTTCAGTTTCTGGGTTTATTGGGCAATATGCAAAATGCCAGCCATTATAAATACCAAGATAAGTTTGACTCTGAACAAGCTAAACAGAGTACTCTGCGATTTGAGGAGGAATATCTACAGCTAGACCTTTCCTTGACTGAATAGTTGGCGCCCTCTACCACTTCATAAATCCGTGCATGTGTAACGCAGTCATAAATCCGTGCATGTGTAACACAGGGGGGAAACTATTTGTTTGAGAACTCAATAGATGGCATCAAGCATTTAAAATCGTGCATGTATAACGTGGAACGATTGATTGTGTAAAACATGTCTCAAAACGTGTTTCATCCTCCGATGATCTCTCAAAACCGTTTTGTAACTTCTTGGGTGCAAAGCCATACATTGTAAAGGATCTGAAACATTATATAAAGAGTTGTTATTCTCGGGAAAAAGGAGGATAGACATAGCATAGATTAGAGAGAGGAATGGAAGTCTCCAAGCATTGTATTGTTCTTATTTTCAATAAAATAGTTAAGAGTTGTTCCATTAATTCGATTTCTAATATTGCCAGTTTGTCGTTAGTTATATTCAATATGCATTGAGTGAGATAGTCTGTTGACAAAGAAGGCAGGGCCCCCTTCGATGGAAACAGAGCTGTGTAGATTGCATTTACAATAGACATTATCTTTCAGCCGTTTTCTCATTGATTTCGTAGAACATAAATAGTATTTCATTTGATTGCAACAGAGGGTTTAACATTTCAAGCTTCAAGTTTAGATGTTATCTTTTCAGCCATTGATTAACCAAAATAGCATTTCATTTGGTTACAATAGAGAGTTTCATTGTTGCTGAGTTGTGTGGAGTAATAAGTAATAGAATCTTAATTGTTTTCAGTCATCAGTGTGCAGTAGACCTTTTACATGCATATATAGAACAGTTTTATGGAGTTAGTACAGGTTAGTACAGAGTAGTGCAGAACGAGTGCAAGTCAGTACAGAGTAGTGCCGAACAAAGTAGAGTACAGTAGCTTCTTTCAACGAGTTTCTTTTAGCAGTTCAGAGATTAGTTTGGCATCCTTTAAACCCCCTCTTCAGCCCTGCATTTCCTGTGTTGGTTCCTCTAAGTCTACCTTCCCGGGTTGACAATTAAATGTTGATTCATATGGTATATCTGTAGCTCGACACATATATGGAAGTTGTCGTCCATAAAAGTGCATTTATGGAAGTGGTAATCTTCCGTAAATATGCATATACAAAAGATATCATATGTAAATGCACATTTATGGAAGCCTCCTTTCATAAATGTGCATTTTTCGAAGTTGGCTTTCGTAAATGTGCATTTACGGAAGTTGGTTTTTGTATATGCGCGCTTTTGTATATGCGCATATACTGAATCCAACTTCCATAATTGTGGATTTACGGAAGTGACTATCTTTCGTAAACGTGAATATACAGAATCCATCTTCTGTAAATGTGCATTTATGGAAGCCAACTTTTGAAAATGCACATTTATGGAAGTGGCTTTCATATATGGGCATTTACGGAAGTTTTCTTTAATATATGCTCATATGCGACAGTATTCAACTTCTTTAAATGCACATTTCCAGAAGTTAGCTTCCATATATGTGTGCTTCCATATATGCACATATATGAAATCCAACTTTCATAAATGTGCATATACATAAGCACACATATATGAAATATGCCTTCTGTAAATGCACATATACTAAAGTTTTCATCTGTAAATACGCATTTATGGAAGTCAGATTTTGTATATGCACACTTCCGTATATGAACATATACATAATCCAACCTCCATAAATGTGCATATGTGGAAGCATGCATATACATAAGTTGCATTCTGTAAATATGCATATACAAAAGTCGTTCTTCGTAAATGCACATTTATGGAAGTTGGATTTCGTAAATGTGCCCTTCTGTATATGCACATATACAGAATACAACTTCCACAAATGCACATTTATGGAAGTGTGCATATACGAGAGTCGCCTTCTATAAATGCACATTTGTGGAAGTTGTTTTCCTTAAATGTACATTTATTGAAGTCAAATTTTGTATATTTCCACTTTCGTATATGTGCATATACAAAATCCAACTTCCATAAACGCGCATATACAGAAGCATGCATATAGGAAAGCTTCTTAGCATTGGTGTCTGATATTTCTATCCAAATGTACTTATTGATATGGTTTATCTTATGAAGCTGAATGTGAGGAGAAATGATCTTCTTTATGCAACAAGATATGCCTCCAATACCTCTGCGATAGGAATTATTGTTCCATGTCAACCATAAGACAAATCCTTCTATGTTAGGGACCTTAGAGTTTTCATGCTTCCAAATTTTAGCTAAAAAAATAATATCAATATCACTCAAGATCCAACTTAACATAGGACCTTTTCCATATTTATTATTAGCACATATATAAAATCTCTTTCATATATGTGCATATATGGAAGTTCTTCTATATTTGGGCATATATGAATTATGTATATGGAAGCATTGAATCTGTATATACACATATATGGAAGTGCTTCTATATATGTGTATATATGGAAATGTTTCTCTATATTCGTACATATATTGTATATCCACATATACAAAAGAAATTTTGTATATGTGCATATCTATAGAGTTATTTCGATTGTGCACATTCCATATGTGCATATATAAAAAAATCACTTATGTATATGTGCATATATAGAAGTGATTTCGTATATTTTTCCATATACATAAGCGCTTCGGTATATTCCATGTGTTGATCATAATCCCTATAATTAGTGTTTAGGGTCTAGCCCATGGTTTGAGACTTGAATAATGTCTTGGGTTAGATATCCATTCCTTGGTGTGCCAAAACTTAGAATCAAGCATATATGCCACTCATGGGGCTTGTCTCTTGGTAAGGGGCCATGTGATAGGCCTTGAAGCATCACTTGGGAGAGAAGAATCTTTCCTAGTACACCAAACCTCATAATTAGGGCCTTAAATCACTCTTGGGTCATAAATTCAGTTTACAAGGAATGCCACATGGTCCAAGGTCATCTCCATTACCCATATGTTTCAGAAGTATTTCCTTAAGGGAATAAGCCCCTATATTTTATAATTGAGTCATTTATGGTACAAGGATACCCTTCCTTGATGTGACAAATACCACGATTAAGAGTGGAAAATATTTAATTTAGTTGCTATGGGGGATTCTCTCTACTTTGTTATATAAATCTCTCTCATTGATTTGAAGTGTTGTTCCTGAAGATGTTCCTTCTAGGGGAACTATATTGGGAATCCAATACAATTTAGATGACATTCCTACCTTAGGTTGAAATGGATGATTCCAATAGTGAGAAGGGGTATCCCTCAATACATGATAAAACTTTTTGTCACTAAAAGGTTTTACATAATTGATCTAAAGCAAGAAAAAAATCTTTAAACCAAAGCATGGGCATGCAACACAATGTTTTATAATTAAAGGGGAACTTTTATTTGGACCAAACATACATAAAGAGTAATCTTATGAAAGATGAAGAAGATTTTAGAGATGGATAGATACTTCATATACCAACAAGGGTGAAATTCCTTGATACTTAAGGATTTACAAAATATCGTAAACACTAATGAGGTATGGAGGTCATGAGTATTACTTAATAAGATATGAAAATGTATTATGCATTAACTAATGAATTCAACAATTCAAACTCATTCATGGAACCACGAGGTAGGCTTCATTCAAAATATATAATAAATTCAGCACATAGATGTAGAAAAATAGTACATATCATGAACNACCCCCCCCCCCCCCACACACATGATAATAACTCTTTAGACATTCAAATAATTGCAATAAAATTCATCACACACAAAAAAAGTGATAATAAATATCATAAAATGCATTTTTATATTTAGAATCTCATACAATATTAACAAGCACAATATAGAATATTAACAAGCACAATAGGCTAAGGCATTGAGGAATATTTTTTTTTTAGTGACTGTGAATATGAGGATTTTTCCTAAGAGTTGTGCAAATGAACAAGAACAAAAGTATCGTGGAACAAGAAGTTTCATACAAACAACTGAAAGAGGTTATGGACTATATTGCGAGAGTGGTGAATCCTTAAAATCTAGTTAACATTATAGAGATACCTTGCTTAATATTTTATGTGATTTCTTCTCCCAACGAACTACCATAATTAAATTTTCTCATGAGTTCCCGATACTTTAGTATAGGTTAGTTTCTACAATTTATCACTTACTTTCTAGTGGGAAGTGTCTCAACTTCTTGGAGACCTTCATCACCAACAATATGTAAGTTTTAAAACTGTGAATTAAAGCAATGCATATAGATTCTTAATCAAAACATAAATTAATCAATGACTCATACACATAGTACACATAGATTTACATTGGAAACCGTTAACTGGGAGAAAAATAGTCGTCCTTGGCATCGCACCACTCAACTCTTCATTGTATTAATTTCACCATTCATAATACAATATATGTACAAAGCCTAATCCCTTAATCCAGGATTAATTTAGAAAACTGCAAAATATAGCGAAAACAACTGCCCCCAAAAACATTTTAGGATCTTTCCATGAATGCTCTGCATAACCAATGGGGAAATCCTACCTTCCCCCCCGCCTCCCCAGGGACCCCCCTAGGAAAGACCTCGATGCACAAAACACAAATACCAAAGGGGGGGAGGGATCGTCAAACAAAGTCTTAAAATCTTATGCACCACCGCCACCCCTGCCCGCCCACACACACACACACATGAAAAGAATATAACACCTACCCAACACAATGACTCTATAAGATAGAGAACTCGTGGATTTTGAAAACGTAGGAACCTAAAAATATGAAATACCATGCTCCATATTATCTTAATCCTACAATCCCCCACTCTTGCTTTTATTGGATACAAATTCTGATTTTTCTCGACCTTCTTGAATATTATCTTGCACAACAATATCTTCATCATAAGGTTCATTGTGGACCAAATCTTTGAAAAATCAATGACAACATGAATTATTCATTTTAAATATTCATCTTTCTCATGGTTTTCATATTCTTCCCAATTGGAATGGATGGGAATAGAACATAGATCATATTTCTTTTCTTGAGAGAAATGAAACCTTCATCATTGAAAATTAGATTTGTCTTCAAGGAATTTTTTTTCCTTTACACATCTTCTACTATAAAATTTAGGCTCACTCTCAACATTCTAGCTATGATAGAACAAAAGATTGGTTGAAGCTTGCGTAGGGATGGGATTTCTTACGATGGAGAATTGAGATTTGAGAGATGGTCTAAGACAAGACTGAGTACTAGGATCACTTCATTCTAACCATATCATCAATCAAAACCTACAACATTTTAGTGAGCTCATTTATCTCTACATATTGAGAGTTAGAAGTTGTAGCAACAACATAACTTTCTTATTTATGGTGTCTTCCTTAATGATTATTTTCTTGAATCTCGAAAAACAAAAACTTCCAATTCCTTAATATCAATGAGCATTTGGTCTAAGGTAAGAGACTTTCTTTCTCAGAAGAGAAAAAAAAATCCATTCTCATGGAGGATCATTATAAACAACGATTTAAGTGTATATTTTCTAAAATATTTTAGTCAAGAAGCAAACTCAATTAAATAACAATGACAATCTTTCCTTTGTCCCCACCATATTAATATATAATCAATTTTGTTAGTACAATGTCTCCATTAAAAGGATGTAAAAGAATTAAGCTCAATCAAATAACAATGACAATCTTTCCTTTCTCCCCCACCATATTAATATATAATCAATTTTGTTAGTACAATGTTTCCATTAAAAGGATGTAAAAGAATTGATAGTTTATAATACAAATTCGTTGATAACTTTTTTATATTTTAATTTTAATTTTATAAATTAAAGTTTTTTAAATTAAATTTTTTTATTAAAAAGATTACAATACATTTTAATCACATTTAAATAGTTCATAAAACTTCAATACAATTTATTTTTATTTTTTTCTAATAAATAAAAATTTAAATAATCATATAAATAATTTATTACATTTTAATCCCATTTAAATAGTTCATAAAATTTCAATACAATTTATTTATTTATATTTTCTAATAAATAAATATTTAAATAATCATATAAATAATTTATTGAATTAATATTAAAAAAAAAATCATGTTCCTCCTTTTTAAAAACATTATATATATAAAATTATTTTATTTTGAAATTTAATTTATTTAAAAACTATTATTTTGATTTTTTAAAATTTAAATAATTCAAAATTTACTATATATATTTTACAAAATTCAAAATCATTTAATAAATAAAACAAATTTCAAATTTCAAATTTGTCAAACCTTACTCAAATACACTGAAATTAATGAAAAATCATGATTAAAATACACAAAATACCATTTACATTTAAATCATGATATATGTCATTTCAAAAAAAACTGAATTTATTTTAGAGCCCAATGTTTCTATCATATGTCTCCATAAGTAACTGGTTTTTTGAATAGCATTTTTTAGTGTATAGTGGAAGTTTGACGTTCGTAGAGATTGTCCTGACTGAATCACTTCTACCAAAAAAAATGGATGGGAAGCCTGCGACCAGATCCATTGAGTTTCTAACCCTGTAGCTATCAATTAACTTACCAAAAGAATTAAGAATGGTTTCATAACTACACATTTGGAAAAATAAGAACAGAAAATAAAAAATAAAAAATCTTATTTCATAGGTTAATGGTAACTTACTAAAAGAATTAAAAATGGTTTAATAACTACACATTAGGAAAAATAAGAAAAGAAAAAAAAAGAGTCTTATTTCATAGTTCAATGGTAACTTACCAAAATAATTAAAAATGGTTTCATGACTACACATTTGGAAAAATAAAATAAAAAAATCTTATTTGTTATAATATTATTTTATCGATAGAGTTGTACCTTATAAGAAAGTGACACTCATATATAGTAATGTCAAAATTAATTTCAAACCTAGAATGAAGTGAAGGTTGCAATAATACTATCAATTTATTGACCAATGAGAAGTCATAAAAATACCAATTTTGTTATATTGAAAAATGTTTTTTATTTTATTTGTTATGTTTAACATTAAAATTTATACACATTTTTTAAGTCAACATAAAACTAATATGAAAGTCAATGCTAACTTATTGCTATATACTACTTCTATGCCTCCGGCATTATAATCTATTAATTAATGCTAGAACAAATGAAAACAAACTAAATTCAAACCAATATATATTTTTTAATATATTAAAATATTTTATAATATATTAATATTATAAAAGAAAATATTATATATATATATATATAACTTTTTTTTTTTTTTATGAGTAGTATTATAATGTTTTATGTTACATGGACATTTCTTCCATATTGGATTATAAAACATCTATATTAGAATAAGTTGTTATATCTAGCCCCTAAATTATAATTAACAAAAATATATCTATTTTAAAAATAAAAAATATTAAAAATAGAATTAAAATTGATCTTAATAAATTTATTTTATTGTTATATTTTTATTTATTAATTAATTAATTTTATTATTATAGTTTAATGTTTTACAGTTTTATTTTTTTGAAATTTTAATTTTAATTTATATTAATATCATGTTGTGTATTTTATATGTTGTGTATTTTATATATAGGGGTTTCATAATTTTAATTTTTTATTTATATTAATATATTTTGTTTCATTATATAGGTTTTTATTTTATTGTTATATTTTTATTAATTAATTAATTTTATTATTATAATTTAATGTTTTACAACTTTATTTTTTCGAAATTTTAATTTTAAATTATATTAATATAATGTTGTGTATTTTATATATAGGGGTTTCATAATTTAAATTTTTTATTTATATTAATATTTTTTGTTTCACTATATAGGTTTTTATTTTATTGTTATATTTTTATTAATTAATTAATTTTATTATTATAGTTTAATGTTTTACTCATCTTGAAATAACTCATGCGTAGGTCTGTAGGTTACAGGCTCTTGAATTCTATGCTCGACTTGCTTGCGTCTGCGATTGCAACTGTATCCCTTGTATTCGTGGTCATGTAGAGAGTGTCAGTCTTGCATCCGCGAGCCACAATCCCTAATTGGGAGTCCGGGGGATCTGCTTCATGGGCCTCAGGCTGGTGTAGGCTGGTGTTGACTGGCACACAAGATAAAAGATTGCCCTTAGCTTTATTTTTTTGAAATTTTAATTTTAATTTATATTAATATCATGTTGAGTATTTCATATATATAGGGATTTTATAATTTTAATTTTTTATTTATATTAATATCTTTTGTTTCATTATATAGGGATCACCAATTTAATGTATTACTTAACTATAACTTTAAAATTTGATTATTATTAATTTTAATTTATATTTATATTTATATTTTATATTTATATTTATATTATTATCATAATATAAATATAATACATTAATTTTATATTTATATTATATTGATATAATATTTATATTTATATTTTTTAATATAATACATTAATTTTATATTTATATTATATTGATATAATATTTATATTTATATTTTTTTTAATGAATTGTAAAATGTATTTAACTTTTCTAAATACAATAAATTACATTCACGGTGAATTTAACAAATGATACTTAACTCTACACATAGTCACCCTTGATACGAACGTGGCTCGTTATCGCTCCAACTCCTCACGACTAACTAAAACTCTTTAGCTTGTGGGACAGAGCAGGAAAGGAGTAAGCTATTGGGATGGTGTTTGAAACCCTCCATAAGGCATTTAATTATACTATGAATCATTTTCATGAGGGGTTAATAAAACTTGCATACCTTTGAAGCGGAGGAAAGGGAACATCAAAGTGAATTTCGATAGAAGAGAATCATGATAGAAGAAGTGTTTTTTTTAATGGTCTATAAATAATCAATAGATGATTCATCTACTACGAAATAGGAGAGATAGAGGGTATGGGGAGGTGAGAGTGCATTGCTTACAATCCACCATTTTCTTATAATCCCATACTAATAAACTAAATATGAGGGATAAACTATATTGTTCCTTCTATAGCAAGTCAATTCATTGGCACTCAAAATGCATTTAAAACAGAATGAATGGAGCTTAGTGTTAAATATAATGTAACCTCAACAGTCTGACTGTACACTACCAGCTATCCTGGCCAGCTATACTTTCTATTCTTGATTTTCTTGAGCCTATTTAGCTCAGCCATCTCCCATTGCATAGTATCTCTTCACAACTCCTTCAGACTTCTCATTGTACTCTTCTTCATATATTCTAATATACTGTTTTATGTTCTATTCTTTCTCTCTGCATTTCTTGCTTCATAATTTATCATGGTATCAGACCTTCAGCAGTAAGCCTCTTCACACAGGCTGGAGAGAAACACGATCCTCAAACAGCGCAGAGCTTACACGGATCTTGAGAGCAACTCGACACAGACTTTTCACAAGGCTTGGAGAGTTGTCCGTCATACTCTCGAAAGATTCTCAAAGGAAACTTCCACGAGGAAGCTATATGATCATACTCTCAAAAGATCAGTATAAGAAGCTCACGCGAGGTCGCAGAGCATACAACGCTTGAAAGATCGAGGAAGAAGAGAGTGCAGAAGAAAAAAACTTTAAAGATTCTTGTACAATTTTCAAGAATCATTAAAGAATTCACAAAGAAGAGCTTAAGAAGGCAGAAACGTTGAAGATTTCACGGACATTTGTTCAAATTCGTGGAAGATTGTTAAAGAAAGAAGAAGCGTTTAAAGAATTGCAGGAATTCTTCAAATCTATCAAAGACTGCAGCAAAGAACAAAGAACTCGTGAAATTCTTTCAAATCTTTGAAAGATTCACGAATTTTTCTTCCGCAGAAGAAAATCCTTGCAAAGGAAGTAAAGAACGCATCTCAGGTTCAAAGAACAACCATCGTGGCCACAAGATTCGTCCTGCGAATGGATCCAGAGCGGGTGACCAGTTCAGAAGGGACGAAGAGAGCGCGGAAAAGGCGAAATAATTTCAACCGCTAGATCTTGTACACAGGACCGACAGCCGTTGGATCAGCATGAAAGTGCACGAGGTTTAGTCCTCTGAAGTGCACAGGAGAAATTTCGACTTGTGAAGTCGCAAAATCTCGACATCATCTGGAGCGTCCATCAAGAAACACGTGGCAAGATCCCGACATTTCGCTGACTCGCAAGGTGCAAAGGTCAGAAGACTGGCATGAGAATTCACGAAATACGAAATCACGAGTCACCTCGGACCATTGGATCGCGAAATATCGTGAGCCGTCGA
Source organism: Picea engelmannii (assembly GCA_009831015.1). Classification (NCBI taxonomy): domain Eukaryota; kingdom Viridiplantae; phylum Streptophyta; class Pinopsida; order Pinales; family Pinaceae; genus Picea; species Picea engelmannii. The sequence goes on along the minus strand of ML778867.1, from coordinate 51,067 downwards.
TCTTATCCCATCGCAAAATCGGGGATCGGGAGTTGGACGAGCGAAGGAGACTACTCTCCAAAACCCCGATACGTGAAATCCCAACATCACGTATCGCGAAATCCCGAGAGGATTGTGAGTCGTCCATCTCATAGGATAGGTGGCAGCAGATCCAAGCCATCACTCCATCGACATTTCGGATTTCGGGATATCGGAGGTCTTGTTGACGAAAGACACTCCACAGCGAAAGTCGCGAAATCGCGATTCACAAAATAAGTGATAAGATCACAATTGTCCGTCTGTTTGGACACATGGCAGACATCGAGGAAACCATCGGCATATCGGCTACCGGGGTTTCAAGTTTTCAAAGGATTTGGAGTCACAAGTCGTGAAATCATGAAACGATGAGGACCGTCCATCGTAAAGGGACGCGTGGCAACAATGTAGTCCTTCGGGGAAAGTCCTAAAAGGAAAGCGCCATCAGCATTACGGGAATCGGCTTTTCGGGAATCAAGAGACCAAGTGGTCGCACGTTTGAATCGCGAAACCCCAAAAGGGACTGCGGTCATATCAGGAGAGGTCATCTGGACTAGAGGCATAGCCCAAGGGGCTAACTGATGTTAACGCCATTTCGGCAAATCGACATTTTGGAGTTCACGGTTTCGAAAACTCTGGGACAAGAGTTCTAAACACGTGAAACAACGAATTGCGAAATCTCGATAGGATTTGGACCGTCAGATCACAGGAAGATATGGACCATTGAATTGTCCAAAGGCAAATCTCGGCATTTCGGCAAATTGAAAGACAAAGAACCAGAAACGCCTGTAGCGCTTTAACATCAAGGCACGTGGTCACATTGCATGGTGACTAAGGCCAAATTCAAGGCCCATAAGCTCCCATCGACAAATCGGCGTTTCGACGATCGGAGGTTGGCGAGACAAGAGATCGGAGGACTCGTATAACGAAGTCCCGACGTCAGAACCGCGAAGCCAAAAACTCGCGAAATCTTGAACGCAAAGTTCTGAAGTCACTACAAATTATACGCAGGAGATAGGTAAGTAAGAATTTTGTTTCTGTTTTTTTCAAATTCTTTATATATATATATGGCGTCGTCTAGCAATTTAGGACCAACTCAGGGTCCGATTCTTCTTGGAAAGAACTATGAGTTCTGGTCTCTTCGGATGAAATCTTTCTTGCAAGCACAAGAGTGCTGGGATCCAGTGGATCATGGATATGTGGAACCAGATTCAGCAGACCTGTTTGCCATGACTAATCAACAGAAAATTGCTTAGGCAACACAGAGAAACAGAGAAAATAAAGCTAAATTTTGGATTCAAAATTCTGTGGATGACTCGATTTTCTCAAAAATCAAAGGCACTGGTACTTCAAAACAGGGTTTGGACATCCTTAAATCTTCCTACCAAGGAAATGACAGGGTCAAAACAGTTAAACTGCAGACCTTGAGGACACAATTCGAGACTCTAAGGATGACAGAGTCCGAAAATGTGGATCGGTTCATGACCAAAGTCATGGGCATCGTGAACCAGATCAGACTGACTAGTGAAACCATCACTGATCAACACATTTTTGAGAAAATACTTAGAAGTTTACCAAAGAAATTTGAAATGGTTGTAACAACAATCCTTGAATCCAAGGATCTGGCAAGTTTTTCAACAGATGAATTAATTGGTTCTCTGGTGACACATGAGACTAGACTTCATCTCACAGATGAGTCAATCTCCAATGCTTTCAAAACTCAATTCTCCTTCAGCAGAGGAAGAGGCAGAGGAAGAAGCAGAGGTCACCAAGGAAGAGGGAGCAATCAAAGTAACCCTCACTCTAGTGGAGGTAACAAACAACAGTATCTGAATCAAAATTTCCAAGGTCAAAGGCAACAACACTAAAATCAACATTAGAATTTCCAGCCTCAAAGAGGCAGAGGGAGAAGATCAAATGACAAAGCAAGCATACAATGCTATTACTGCAAAAAGTATGGGCACTATGAATCTGAATGTAGGAAGAAGCAAGCAGATCAACTCTCAGGCAGAGCACATGTGTCAAATCACACGGGAGAAAACTCAAGAGGTATGTTTCTTTCATGCCACAAGACTGAACAACAACCTAAATATCTTTGGTTGCTAGACAGTGGATGCAGCAATCACATGACAGGTAACAAAGAATTACTTTCATGCATTGATTCTTCAATCTCATCTGATATTACACTTGGAAATAATTATTTAGTCAAAGTTCAAGGAAAATGAATTGTTCCTATTCTTACTAAACAGAATGTAAAGAAAGATATAAACAATGTCTATCATGTTCCAGATCTGAAACATAATTTTCTAAGTGTAGGACAGCTCATTGAACATGGCTATAAGGTACTTTTTGAGGGAGCATCTTGCAAGATATATGACAAAATCCCAAGCAGAAAAATGATTTCTGAAATCCATATGACTCCAAATAGGATGTTTCCCCTTACCCTCAGAACTGCAAATTTGATTCAACCATATGCACAGAGTGCATCTACCCTGAATGAAACAATGGTTTGGCATACAAGATTTGGACATATACCATTTCAGAGTCTAAGTCTTCTTCAGAAGAACTCCATGGTCAAAGGTCTTCCTATCTTTAAAGAGCAAATTCCCCCATGTGAGTCTTCCATACTTGGAAAACATAAGAGAACTAGTTTTCCACAGTCTTCCAATCAAGCCAAACAACATCTTGAACTTGTTCACATTGACCTATGTGGACCAATGCAAACAGAGTCAATAGGTGGTAGCTTTTACTTTCTAACGTTTATTG